>JARHVA010000995.1:600000-1022500 GCA_037957365.1 Torreya grandis | reverse complement strand
GAAGATAGTAGTTGAGAAAGACCATTTTTAGAGAACATGAATCATTAGGGTAATGAAATTCAAAATAAATCAATTATAAAGGATTTAAATTTCATAATATTAGTTGAATTGGATCAAATAAATAAGGAAGTGCAAACAAACAAAATATGCATTATAACTCTCTTAGTGCATAAAATAGTATGTAGGTAAAATTTCTTAGAATATAACATCATCTAATAATAGTTGTGTAGTAGAATCCATCCATAATAGTTACCATGATGGACCATCAAGGAGGATTCATAAACCTATCCATCTATTATGGGTATATAGATCCTTAATAGTACCTGCTAACTTTCAATATGAGATGGCAAGCTAAGGGCATCAATGATGAAATTGTTAAAAAGTGTGAGTTAGTAGGGGCACTAGCTAAAAGGTAACTTGAATTCATATACCAAAGAGATGTTTAGTAGGCAATTCTAAAATATGTTGAGGATTAGATCATCATAGAACTTGAAATAAATAAATGTACTAGTCAAACTATATAAGACTTAAAGGAGATAAGGCAAAAGTTTAGAGAATCGATCTGCAACTATGATCACAGATTTTCTAATGTAATGAATAAGGTAGAATTTGTTTTAACAAATAAAAACAAAGTCACATGGTTTTTCAAATGACTAAGATATAAAATTAAGTTTTGCATTGCATAAATTCAATATGTTACAAAAGAAGATGCCATAGTTGTTTCCCTACAGGTAGAGTAGATAGAAGATTATTGAGAAGCCCCTATTGCCAATTCCAAGATTGAAAATACACTACAGGATTTCATGAAAATAATGGAGCAATACAATGAGGTAGATAATCCTAAATTGAATCTCTAGTGTATGAAGTACAAAAAAAGACATCATAAGAATGATTATCCTAATATTAATACTAAATTTTGTGAAATTTGTTAAGTAGTGGAGCATGCCACAATGTGTAGACATCGTAAATCTACACACCTACACTTATAAATGGTGATAAACCCCCAGGATACCTAAGACCCACTTGGGATCAATTCACACTAATTTGGCCTAACCAATCCCACCCACAGTCAGATTCACAAGCTAACTAAACTTGGCCTCCAGGACCACTTTCCTTTGGAACCTTATCATTGACAATCAAGGTGACTGTTGATAGTCACCATGGGAAACCCTGACTGTCGATGGTCAAGGTCCACCTCCTTAACAAATCACATGAAAACTACCCACATTGATTTTTTAAATATATCTTGTCTAAATATTGTTGTGAGCCTTTGTATGGACAATTTATATTTAGATGGCCTAGTTACACCTTCACTTCTACCTCTTGCTTGTGCCTATAAGAGAGAGAGGCTTGGGAGATCAAATCCATCTATAATAATTATCAGGAGATCAAGGATTTAGGATTTTTATTTCATAAATCAATCAACATCATCAAACATCATCAATAATCTCATTGAAATCTGACTTGATGTCACCTCTCAACCAAGTTCTTGAGTATTGTTACTCTACCAGAATCAATTCAGACTCCACCAATAGGCTAACTGCTCCAACCACTCACCCAATTGACTTCTATGTTTTTTATCTATAGGTCTTCCTCCCAAGCCAAAGAGGATCTCTTCACAATCTTATGATTCAACACATGCACAAATAAATAAGTTTTTTAACCAAACTTGCATTGAGTTTATTTTCTCTCTTCCCTCGAACTTAAATTAAAAATTTACATGAAATATTCTAGTACACCCAGTGGGACCACAAAGTCTACTCACATTTTTCTTTGTATTTGTATGCTCTTCTATCTATCTATGCTCATAATTAAAATTGAAATTTTTTTCGGCTTAAAATTAACCGCATCCATTGCTTACTTTTAACAGTAGTTCACTTTGAATTAAAGCACAATAATCTTATCATAACACCATTTTTTTTGCACACACTAGCCAAACCACTTTCATCAATCAAACATCAAAACAATTTGAGACAAGGCCCAACTAAGATTTCATCACTTAGAGGTTACCTTACCCTTTCCCAGCAATCCTACTTATAGGTCATTACCAAGGGGAGAACCAACTTAGCTCTTTGGTTAAGTATAAACTCTAGATATCAACATATATTTTCTAAGCACCCAACACCCTTATTATTGCAGTGTGTGAGGTTAGGGGGTAGGCCCCAATACCAAGCCATGTATTGATTCCAATACATATTATTTTGAGCACTTAAACAACCCAAAACTAAGCATAGACTAATTTTATAGTACCTGATCTACAAGCCAACTTCTATCACACATTCTTAAACTAAGGCATAAGCCAAAAACAAGATTAAAACTAACCTGCAGGCTTAATGTAATTTATAGTATGTGTCTTGATTTCCTTGATCATTTTCTTGTCTTATTCATATTTGAGTGGTGAGTTTATTCTTATTTTCTATCCCCCTTTCTTGTATGGTTCTCACTCACCAATAGTGAAGAGACCTAGTAGAGTAGAACTTGACACTCAAATCAACCTCTTCTACCTCTACATCTATAGAGTACATCTCTGAGGTAGAAGACTCATCTCATCCATTAGAAATCCCTAATTTTCCTTAAGTATTTTCCCAAGGAGACATGGACTTTACCAATTTTCTAGACAATAATCTAGTTTCCCTCTAGTAGTACCTTAACACCTCCCCTCACCATGTCCTGGTTCCAACTCCACCTCAATATCCTCCTTATGGCATGCCATCCTACCTTATGAGGGGTATCACTATTGTTTTGGTCACCACCCAATGTTTAACTACCTAGGCATCTTCATCTACTAACCCCTTTGATGATATAGCTAAAAACCAACCTATCTAACTAACTACTACACTTACACCTTTTACCCCTACCCTTGACTCCTCTAACTTAGGAATAACCCTACCATTAACCCATCATGATCTACTTATTACTAGAGCACCTACCACCAACACTACCAATTTTCCATCTATCAACCCCAACCCATTGGTCAATACCCCTTTACCAAGCTTAGGAGTATATATCCCTTCTACTTCACCACCTATTAGCACGAAGGTCACTACCTCTCTTTTTTTTCCCAACCCAACTACCATTCATGCCTAATCCTCAAGAATACCTCAGTAGGTACCCATCATACCTAATCTAGGGTGCATCCCTAACCCACAAGGGTATGTACCCACTACTCTACCACTGCCATCCACCTATCCTTATTGTAGACACCAAAATTGTGTTGACTCCCCTTGGTCCCTTACACACTTTATTAATTTAAAATAAACTATTTATTTTAAATTAATGACATCACCTAGACACCTCACCTAGGACACCTCGCCTTGGACACTTCACCACTAAGACCATTTCCTACCCCATGAGTCACCTAAGACTAAGTCCTCTATATCATAATACCTAAGACCCATTCCAACCGCCTAACCAACACTCGTGCATAATAACCTCATCTTTCGACCGTTCTCCAATAGCAAATGCACATGGCGGATGGAGAACGGGCAAAAGGCTAAAAATAGACCTTTTACCCATTCTCTAGCCATCAACGTCGATCAACTATCAGTCGATGTCGATGGGATTGCCGACATCAATTTCTTAAGCCGAGTTCTAACCTTGATCCCAAATCACTAATCTCTAATCGAATCTCTCTTAGAACTCTCTCTCTCAGACTCTCTCATCGCAATCTCTCTCTCTCTCTCTCTCTCTCTCTCTCTCTCTCTCTCTCTCTCTCTCTCTCTCTCTCTCTCTCTCTCTCTCTCTCTCTCTCTCTCTCTCTCTCTCTCTCTCTCTCTCTCTCTCTCTCTCAGACTCTGAGACATCGATGGCACTTTAACTAACACTCACCTGGTTACAGACTCTACACAAGTGACTCCAAACTGGATTGGAACATTGCACAGGGACCTCGACATCAACCACAATAGGGATACACGTTCTAACACCCTTGGTTCTTCATCAATCAGAGCTAAGTAGTCTTTTGTCTCCATTTTAGTGTTTAAAATACATTAGTAATTAGTTTCTATTTACTATTTCTAAATACAATCAACCCAACCCGACTTTCTTCCTGAAAAGCCTTCCTCCTATTCTTATCCATTTACATATCAACCCTTTGCCTTTGCCCCTTCTTAGACCCTATTCATTGTCTTGCAACCCTGCACAGACCCTAAAACCTCCCAAACTCCTTTGTTGACCACAGACATACCCTGAAACCCATCCAAGGTCCATTGCCCCTATCGACATCGGTAATATAACCGACGTCGGCATATTGACCAACTGACACCGATAGGACTACTGACATCAGTGACTGTGACAGATTGATAGCAGAAAGTAGGTACACATTGTCTACTTTCTCTTTCTTAGTCTTTCATTATTTCTCTTTATACAACACTCTTTCTATCAAAAAGTGGGTTGTCATCCCTCATGGAAGTCTTTACGCTTCTGGGACTAAGCTTTGCTTGGTAGTCCACCATATCCATCTCTAACATTTTTTGTGTTTGAGTCTTATTCTTATCTACATGTGTCTTCCTCCATAGCCAAAGAGGAGCTCCTACAATGTCTGGATATAGTGCGCAACTTAATTCAGGTAACGTACAAACCCTGATCATCAACCTTTAGTTTCTTCTTCTGAATGTAAAAAGCAAAAATGTAGAGAAACATTTTGGCATGCCCAGTGGGACCCTGGAGTTTTCCTTGGGTTCATTTCTTCTAAAAGCAAAGTTTCATATAGGGGCATTAGGAAAAAAATTCTCTTCTTGCATCCTCTTCCTCTTTCTTTTTATTTCAAAAAGAAACCATTAGCACAAGTTAAAAAGATCGTATTTCTTTTTCTTCTTGTCACTTTCTCCCCTGCATCTTAGAGTAGTAAAAATTCATGCTCTTAACCTTTTCTCCACTTGTTTGCATCTAAACAAAACATTTCAATTTGGGTTAAAAATTGTTGCATTTCATTCCTGTTTGAATGCATACTTAGCCTTCACACTTAGTAATTAAAAATGCATTATGAATAAATTGTAGTGCACATATGTCACACAACCAGACCACATTCACATCAAATTAAACATTTAAACATACCTGAGACAAGGCTCAACTAAGATTTCATCACCTAGCGGATACCTTACCCTTCCAGGTGATCCTACTTGGACTTTACAACCAAGAGGAGGACCCACTCTGTTCTCTGACAGAGTATAAACTATAGGCGAAGTATATATTGGCTAAGCGGCCTAGCTCGGCTCTAGGTTCGTGAAGTGAAGGGAGCAAGCCCCTAGCACCAGGCCACATACGGACCCTAACATAGATTTTTTAGCACCATAACTAACCTGAAACTAACCTTAGACTTCCTCTTTAGGACCCATTCTAAAAGCCCAATTCCCAAACACATTATTCTAAGGCATAAGCCACCATGACTCTAAAATTTATTCTTAGGAATTTAATGTTTAGAGGTTGCTTACCATCATCATTTTTGTTGTTCTTATTTGGTTTTTTGAGCTGGTAAGGTCACATAAATTTTGGGGTCTAAAAACAACTCTAAATTTCTCCTTTATTCCAAAAACTTTCAGTTTTTTGAGTTTCTGGAAATACACAGACACTGACATCAATTTTTCTACCGACATCGGCAACTTATCTTCATCGACATCAATTTTTCCATCGACATCAACAATATTTACTCATTGACATCAATTTTCCCACCGACATCAATCATTGTCAATAGATTTTCTTTCCAAAATAGCAACCTTATAACCTAACTTTTTTTTGCTATTAAACACACATTTTGGTTTTCTAAAACTAAAACATACATTTTTTGAAACTTGAATCAATTTTGCCTTGGATGGTTTTGACACGTAGTCAAGCCAAAACTCTTGTTGACCATGCAAGGCAACAACCACTTCCACCTTCACCCTTCATACCAAGTCCTCTAATGGAGTATACTTCAGACACTGAGCATACTCCTATCTAATTAGCCTCTTATTGTTCCCGAAGGGGATCCAAAGTTTGAGAGATTTCTTGACCACAATGTCAAGGCTCTCCAACACTATCTCACAAGAAGCCAAATGCAAGACTCTTTAGGTAACCCTATTTATGGGATGCCAACTACCTTGGCTGAAGTGGAAATCATATCAACAACATCCGTCACTCAGGCCATTGCCTCGACCAGTAACCCAACCATGGCCAATACTCAAAATTTGGCCCCTCCTTCTATTTTTGGACCTACCTCCATCAAGTTTTTCGTACCCCCTCAACCATAAACAATTCAAAAAAGTTTAATGCCTTTTCAAAACTTACTTGTATCTATCTCACCCACTCTTACACCCATAAATACAAGAGTGACTACCTATCCTTTTACTAGTGTCACCACCACTCAACCACCTTTGACGGCACCTAGTCAAGTTGTGTCCTCTAACTTTATGGCACAAGCCCCCTTGGCCTCAACATCAATCCTTATGATGAACTACCAATATGTGGTGCCTATACAAACACAACCAAGTACGTCATACACCCCTCCAAATGCCTTCCAAGTACCTTACAACTTAGGGGGTGCTCCACCTGCCAATCCATCAGCTGATCTAATCAAGATGTTGATGGATAAGATGTCCAACCTTGAGACATCCATTTCCGATTTGAAGAATTTTATCTCATATGAACAAATTCACAACAAACCCATTCACCCTTCTATGCCTATTAGACCATATCCTAGCCAGTGGGAACTCCCAAAATTTACTCATTTTGAGAGTAAAGAGGACCCACAAAAATATTTACGAGCATTTAGACACGCTTGCTACCTTATAGCACACAATGATGTGTTACTACTTCACACATTCCCCATGTCACTTTCTGGCACCGCCCTTGACTGGTATAGTTCTATTACTAGTCATTCTCTTTTTTCTTTCACTCAACTAGCTCAACTATTCCTTGACCACTTTTCAATCAACATCACTAAAAATGTCTCCATCATAGACCTCTATTCTATTAGACAATTCAATGATGAATTAATAGCTGACTTCATTGCCCATTGGAGAGGTTTAATCAATCAACTCTCTTTTTCATTACCTCAACCTGAGCTCATTGAGCTCTTTTCAAGAGCATGTGCCAAGCACATCTCATCCACTTTGCGAGTCCAAACATTCCACACATTTGACAAAGCTTTCACCATGGCCTGAAAGCTTGAACTCCATGTGATCGAAGACGATAAGGTCAAACTACGTAGTAAAAATACTAACACAAAATCTAATGACCCATCTTCTTCCAAATCTTCTTCTTCCAATTCCAAATCCAAGGGATCGGCAAATGTTGTGGTACTTAGATCATCATCTTCTACCACAACTAACCAAACTGAACCTTCCACATCACAAAGCATCATAAAACAATTCCAACAATGGTATATACAGCATCAATATACTCCAATAGGAGAATCATACGCTTCTGTGTTGGATAAACTAGTAAAGTAGAGGGTCCTCAATCTCCCTCAAATCTGACCACCTCAATTTGACCCCTCAAAATCCATCCCTACATGGTATAGGTAAAATGACTTTTGTAATTATCATCGTGTCAAAGGTCATGACATAAAAAATTTCAAAACCTTTAAAAATGTTGTTCAAGACATGTTGGACAAGGGGGACCTTGTTTTGGATAACCCTAATACGCTGGCTAACCAAAACATAGACATATTTAGGCAACCATTCCCTAACAATCCCCCAAGTCAAAGCAATGTTCAGACCATGGCTGATGACCCTCAAGAGTGTAATAAATGCACAGTCAACATGGTTTCTAACCAACCTCTCCCATAGTCTAAAGAGGTTAATCAACCTATTTCTCCACCACAGGTAGAAGAGCCTTCTTCTCCTATTTGTCCACCACAGGTAGAAGAGCCTTCTTCTCCTATTTTTCTATCACAAGTAGAAGAGCCTTCTTCTCCTATTTGTCCACCATAGGTAGAAGAGCCTTCTTCTCTTATTTGTCCATCATGAGTAGATCCTTCTTCTCCTATTTGTCCATTATAGGGAGAAGAGTCTTCTTCTCTTATTTGTCCTCCACCGACGAAGGATAGTTCTCCATCAACCCCCCTTTCACATGTAAGAGAGTCTACTTTGACCTCTCCCATATTAGAGGATGCTTTGATGATACCAACACTAGTGGCCTTGCCCTCATCCTTCTTATCATCAATAAATGATCATACCTTCCCTGCTACTCGACCACACGCAAAAACCATGATCATCCCTGTGCTATATCCAACTGAAGAGCCATATTCTCTAATCCCTTCTCCACTGAGAGAAGAAATTGTCACTTCACCCACTTCGATCGAGGGAAATTTGGTGATGATTTTCTCTCACCTTTTTCCTGAGATCGCTACATCTCACATGCTTCTACTCACACCTGAACCCAAACCTTCGTAGGCATCCATCATACCAAGACAGGTTAAATCTCTCAGTGTTTGCCCCGTATCAAACCTCACTCACCCACAAGTGAAGGTAGACTTGAACCTCACCCCAAACAATAGTGGTCCTCATACCAAACTAAAGAAGGTTGCTAAACCATGTCGGAGAGCTCCTTCCCCTATCATCACCATTGCCCTCTATTTTGGGCCCACATCCATCTACCTTAATAGGAGTGCTCCCTACTCCAACACCTAACAGAAACAAATCACCTCCATTACTCCCTCTACCCATCAAAAACATACTTCCTCCAAAAAATCCAACACCTCACACCAAGAAAGTGCCATTTATGCATGTGGCCACACCACCACCAAACAAAAAGATGGCATGAAACACTCCTCCTACAACTCCTAAACAGAAGTTGTCAACCTCTACTACAGCAACAAAGAGTGCATACCCATTAGTGGGGTCCTATGCTTCACTATTACATCAATTGTTGTAGTCTTCTAGCATCACTCTCCCACCCAATAAACCATACCAACCTCTCAGACGAAAACCATCTTTGTTCGATGACACTAAAATTTCTGCATATCATCGCACACCTAGACATGATACTGAGCATTATTGTGCTCTTAAGGTTTTCCTTTTTCAACACCTAAAAAAGGATACCCTTTTCATTAAGGATCCTCTTGACCACCCTTTCAACAAACTATCAACACTATCCCATGTCTCTCACACCTCCTCACCTTCACACTCATCAACTCTCGAATAAAAATCATCTTAGTTCGATGATACTAAATTTTGTGCGTATCATCGCATACCTGGGCATGTCACTAAGCATTGCTACACTCTTAATGATGTCATTCATCAACACCTGAAAAAGAACACCCTTTTCATTAAGGATCCTCTTGACCACCCTTTAACCAAACCATCGACACCATCCCCTGTCTTTCAAACATCTTCACCTAAATTGGGATCCCAACGCAAGACTATGGTCCCTCTACCACCTTCTCCCCCTTTGTTTGAAATCAACACTATCAATGTGGCCACCAGGTCACAAACCATGAAGGATAAAGGAAAATAGAAGGTTTCTATCCCTTGGACATATCCATTCATCAAGCCCTCTCCACCACCAAAACCCAAGACTTCAATCTTGGGCACATCTCAACCAACTTCTTAAGGGTCAATTCGTGACTCCATGGTGAAACAACTTTGCCAAAACCCTGTGAAGATGTCTTTATATGACCTCATACAAAACTCTCCACAACATTGCCAAACCTTGATTAAAGCTTTACAAGCAATGAAGGTCCAACCTGAAGACCCCCAACCACTCGCTGCTTTAGTCAAAACATTACCAACCATTGCCTCCATCACCTTTAGTGATTCTAAGATTCTAGAGTTCAATCTGGAAGATCAAGATCCTAGCCTCTATAACTAAGCCTATCAAGTAAAAGCTTTGCAGGATGCATCCTCGCATCGCACTCCTTATCAAAGAGGAGTTTCATCATCTTCTCTCCATCTCATTTATCCAACCCATTGATTGTCCACAATGGGTGTCAAACATTCTCCCTATCACAAAAGCAACTGGGGGAATTTGACTTTATACTAACTATCATGACCTCAACCAAGCATCAACCTACATCACATCCTACATTGACTAAAATATGCCTACAATAAAAATCTGAAAGAGCGAGATTTCACAATCAAAGATCTCATCCTTAAAGAAAACCAACACATGGCCAATATGGAAAGAAGCAAGCAAGGCAAGTTTGCTCCTAATTGGCTCAGACCTTACATAATAACTCATAGCTATGGATCAGGGACTTATCATCTGTCTTCTCTCGAAGGCCAACTAGAACATGAGCCCCTTAATGCCTTACATCTATGACCATTCTATTGTTAATCAAGTAACCATTCACTTGATATTTAACTTGAGCTCGTCCCTTGAGCAACCCCCATCATCCTCATTCCTATTCCTTTCAACCCTTTTTCCCGACAAACATTAGTCAACCCTTTTGTAAAGCATTTATGCTTTGTCTTAATAAAAGGGAAGCCCTTAAACCTCTATAGTCTTGTCCATGACTAAAAGTTCAGTCAACAAAAACATATAAAATTGGGGTGCCTATTCACAAGTCATAAACTATCAATGTAAACTGCTCCCTTGAAGGACAGCTACATCATTGTTATAATTACTAGACTGCTCCCTTGAAGGACATCTATTCACAGACATCTAAACATACAAATCAAGATATAGACCACTCCCTTAAAGGATGGCTATGCCCAAATTTTGTTACATACACAGCACCACATGACCACAACACAAAACAACATCCCAAAGTAGACTTCTCGCATTAATCAGTCTACCATAAATTTTTAAAAAAAAATTAACTGACAAACTATTAAGTCATGGACTTGTCTATAGTCGTTCTTAGGGCCACCTATAAAAGGGGCAAGGTTATCCCTGCTAAAAAGGGTTACGCTATCTTGACATATCACCTAATCACACCTATTACCCTAACATACTCAAGGGACTTTGAGCTCACTTCACGTCAAGTGATTAGAATACTTCTCTAACACAAAATCAATGGTTAATGACGTAATGCATGAACAGGGCTTTTGTTTATAGAAACCCTTATCTATGCTATCATTATGGTCCTTATCAATGAAAGAGCAATGCGTCTTTCACTTCTTATACATCTTAATCACATATAACCAAAACATTTTTCAAACCTTTAACATAACATCATGATTTATTTAATGCAAATACTGATTTGTGTTATATAAATTATCATAGCCCATTCACATTAGTTTCTATGGAAAACAATAGACATGGAAACTATCAACCCAACACAATTTATGTCAAGCATATACCATCACCAATATGGAAACTTGCTGAAGCATAAATATACTCATTTTATTTTTAGCATACATCCATCAACCAATATGGAAAATTGCTAGGAATGAAAAACCACATGACCAATGTTATAGAATACACCATCACACAATATGGAAAAGGCTATAACATCATCACTCATTTCATTTTTAGCATACACCATCACTAATATGGAAAATTGTTAGGAATGAAAAACCATATAACCAATGTTATAGAATACACCATCACATAATATGGAAAAGGCTATAACATCATTATTCATTTCATTTTTAGCATACACCATCACTAATATATAAAATTGCTAGGGATGAAAAACCACATCACCAATGTTACAGAATACACCATCACACAATATGGAAAACGCTGTAACATCATCATACACTCATCATTTCTAACATGACCACTGCAACCTATTAACCTCTTTGACTCTTCCTCCCTTTTGGAGAGAACTACATTGGCTTGAGGCCCCCTCATAGGGGCTATGTAGGCAGCACTCAGATGACACAAATTATTCTAGGGCTAGCTCAGCCATTCACCTATTCATCTCCCTAAAGATGTCAGCCATTCATTGGTTCATTTACCTGATAGACCAACTATCTAAACTAGCCCAAAATCATGACCAAACAACTAGCCCTAACACTGTAGAAATCACCTAGACTTCTCATGGGGCACATTGGAGATCACATATATCTCCCAAATTACAACAAACAAACACTTGAGATCACTTATATCTCAACCCGACCTGACCAATGACCTTGGAGATCACGACTATCTCCTTAGACCATGACCACTTTCGAGACAACTCTGTCTTGGTTGTTTTTATTGCATATATGCTACCTCACGAATAGTTAGCAAATTGTACGCACCCCATATTATGACCCTCACATGTATTGTCAGATCGCACTCTAGTTGATCCTCAATATGTGTGACATTTTTGTGTTTTCCAGGAGCACTTCCTAAGCCCAAGATACTTAGAACACGATGACCATTAGAGCTACAACTTTGATCATTTAATCTAATCAGTTATGACTAAAAATTTGGGGCCCAGTTACTTCAATTTTAGCACTCCTCGACCTTGACTATGACAATTTGACCTACCTATCATGTGAAGTGGTATACACGTAATCTCAACTATTACAGCATTCACACTCCAACTTCACCATGCCCATCCACTATCTATCAAATTGGAAATTGATTTTAGATTGCCCTCTCTCAATTCCCGCTTTGAGGGGGAATACCTTATCCCATACCTGGGACAACCTATACCTCATTCCATACCTGGGGCAACTTACTCCTATTTTTGTCTTGCAGTTCGTTAGAACAACCAACAAGACAAAAAGGGGCAAATGTAAACACCAAAATTGTGTCGACTCCCCTTAGTCCCTTACACACTTTATTAATTTAAAATAAACTATTTATTTTAAATTAATGACATCACCTAGACACCTCACCTTGGACACCTCACCACTAAGACCATTTCCTACCCCATGAGTCACTTAAGACTAAGTCCTCCATATCATAATACCTAAGACCCATTCCAACCACCTGACCAACACTCATGCATAATAACCCCATCCTTCGACCATTCTCTAATGGCAAATGCACATGGCAGATGGAGAATGGGCAAAAGGCTAAAAATAGACCTTTTATCCGTTCTCTAGCCATCGACATCTATCAACTGTCGGCCGATGTCAATGAGATCACTGACGTTAGTTTCTTAAGCTGAGTTCTAACCTTGATCCTGAATCGCTAATCTCTAATTGAATCTCTCTCAAAACTCTCTCTCAAACTCTCTCATCACAATCTCTCTCTCTCTCTCTCTTAGACATCAATGGCACTTTGACTAATGCTCACCTGGTTACAGACTCTACACAAGTGACTCCAGACTAGATTGAAACATTGCACAGGGACCTCGACATCAGCCACAACAGGGATATGCATTCTAACACCCTTGGTTCTTCATCAATTAGAGCCAAGTATTCTTCTGTCTCCATTTTAGTGTTTAGAATATATTAATAATTAGTTCCTATTTAGTATTTCTAAATACAATCAACCCAACCTGACTTTCTTCCTGAAAAGCCTTCCTCTTATTCTTATCCATTTACATATCAACCCTTTGCCTTTGCCCCTTCTTAGACCCTATTCATTGTCTTGCAACCCTGCATAGACCCTGAAACCTCCCAAACTCCTTTGTTAACCATGACATACCCTCAAACCCGTCCAAGGTCATTGCCCCTACCGACATCGGTAACATAACTGACATTGGCATATTGACCAACTGATGCCAGCAGGACTATCGACATCGGTGACTGTGACAAATTGATAGCAAAAAGTAGGTACGCATTGTCTACTTTCTCTTTCTTAGTCTTTCATTATTTCTCTTTATACAACACTCTTTCTGTCAAAAAGTGGGTTGTCATCTCTCACAGAAGTCTTTATGCTTCTGGGACCGAGCTTTTCTTGGCAGTCCACCATATCCATCTCTAACATTTTTTGTGTTTGAGTCTTATTCTTATCTACAGGTGTCTTCCTTCATAGCCAAAGATGAGCTCCTACAACGTCTAGATACGGTGCGCAACTTAATCTGGGTAACATACAAACCCCTGACCATCAACCTTTAGTTTCTTCTTCTTTTGAATGTAAAAAGCAAAAACGTAGAGAAACACTTATGTACCACCTACCCAACCTTTAGCATCCACATTCCAAAATGTGATAGCCTCTCAATTGTAAAACAATTACCAATATGTTACCCAATCTCAACCATAGTATCCACCTTACATCCCTTTTGGTCCACCACCTCAAACTAACCTAATGAAGATGCTCATGGACAAGATGAAAAACCTTAATTCATCCATTTTAGGGGCTCATAACATCCTATCCTATGATCATATTTGTAATGAACCTATTCATCCCTCTATCCCTATTAGACCTTACCCTCCTCAATGGGAGATTCTAAAATTTACCAAATTTTAGAGAAAGGAGGACCCTAACAACACCTTAGGGATTTTAGGCATGCATGTTACATGATTGTTTATGATGATGACCTTCTCCTACAAACCTTATTAATGTATTTATCTGACTTGACACTTGATTGGAATAGTGCCATTACCAAGCATTCAATCTTTTTTTTCACCCAACTAGCTCAGGTCTTCTTAGATCACTTTTCCATTAACATTTCCAAGAAGGAATTTATCACCAATCTCTATTCTATTAGGTAATTCGATGATTATTCCATTGCCAATTTCATCACATGTTGGAGAAGCTTGATTAATTATCTTTCATTTTCCTTGCCTCAACCTGAACTTATAGAGATTTTTACTCGCGCCTGTGACAAACATATATTTTCTACACTATGTGTCCAAAGCTTCAAAAAATTTGATGAAGATTTTACCATGGTGCATAAGCTATAAAATTGGGCCATAGATGAGGTAAAATTGAAGTTACACAACAAGAAATCTACCTTAAAGACCAACAAAGCCTCCTCCTCCAAACTAGGAAACCAATCCAATGCTAGAACCAAGAGTAAGGGAACTGTGAATGTCATTGTCCTTAAAACTACCCCTCCACCCAATGTCAATCAAAAAAGTTCCCCATTACCTCAAACCAAAGCACAAGGAATCCAGATTGAAGAAACCAACAATATTTCACTCCACTTGGATAATATTATGCCTTAATTCTAGAGAAATTACTAAAAGCTAACCTTATACAACTTTCACCCACCAAACCTCCCCAACAGTTTGATTTTTCTCATCTAGCACCTAATTGGTACAATGAGAATGACTTTTATGCTTTTCATCAAGTAATTGGACATGACATCAATCAATGTAATAATTTTAATAATGTTGTTCAAAGCCTTATCGACAAGGGGGAACTTATGTTGAATAATCCTAATGCCCCTCAAAATCAATCTCTTAACATTTTTAAGAAGCCTTTTCCCAACCATGCCCCTACCAAAACTGAGGACACATAAGCTAGATGTTCTCATGATGCCCACATGGTCAATATGGTCCTTGATATGCTTATCAATGGGGAACCCACCATCTAACCTACCTGCTTCTCCCCCACGTCACCCACTAAGGTGGTGGAGTCACTTTCCCTTCCTTTGGAGGCCCAAACAGAGGAGGTTATTTTTTCCTTAGCTTCACTCATAGAGGATTTGGAATCATCAAACACCCCTTTTAATAATCTATCTAAACAAATAACCATTCCTAACCCATCATCTCCCATAATTGTAGGACAAACCATAACTATGGACATCATGCCTAGGGGAGCAATTTTTTTACAAACACCCCTCACGAAGTAGCCACCCAATCTGCTTGAGGAAAGAAATGAGCCTACCAATCTTCCTCCTCATCCCATAGGTGTATCTTTGACACCCACTGCACAAGATTCCAAACCATTATACAAACCTTTTTCCAAACTCATTCAAAAGTTAAGAATGGTCACAAAATTGGACATGGATCAAACCACTTTCTGGCAATAGTTAGGGCTTCCTTACATCAACAAACTAAAACCTTTTGGCATGCCTTTAACCAACCAACCCATAATTTTTCCACCACCTCTTAAACTAATCATAACTTCTACCAACCCCTCACCTTCTTAGTCAACCAAAATAGTCACCTCTCCAACAACTGTATCACCAACCAAACCTTCCAAACCTCTTGGTGCCTTCCCTACACAAAGCTTGGTTCGCCCATCCTTGAAAGTGGAATTAACATCATCCAAGCCTATACCCAAACCAACCAAGGGGAAAAAACCATTGAAGAGCCACATAGCTAAGATTCTACCTCCCTCTACCTTTGCTTAAAAATAAAGATTTTTTTAACATATGTCATCCACCGCCATTGGTTAAAGTATTCCACATATTGTTTGATACATCAATCCTTCCTACATTACCAATATCCAAACTATTAACATCAAACACCCCAATAACTAGCATACCCAAACCAAAACCATTGACCAAAAACACCACCTGACCTAAACCCTCTTTCACCAAACCCAATGCTACTGACACACCCAACTTTCCAACTAAAAACATAACCTAAAGACCTTCCCCACCTCTAAATAAATCCTATACAACCATTTTCCAAAGGTTATTACAAGCCTCTTAGCTCACGTTACTGCCTCTCAGGCCCTTCAATCCTCTTGGTTCAAAAATGGATTGGTATAACGACCATCAAATATGTTCTTATCACAAGACACCCAGGCATGACACAAATAATTGAAAATCTCTCCAAGACATTATCCATTAACTCTATAATTAGGATGATCTTTTACTATATAAACTTCCCTCAACTCCTATACCAATGCACCTAATAATCATTTTCCAATGCATCCCTTATCCTCCCCTCTCACCTTAGAGTGATGAAGAATCTACCTAACCTCATATCACACCTTTCCCCTTTATCCATAACATTAATGTGGTCACACAATCAAAACAAAAGGATAAAGGGAAGACCAAAGTGTCCTTTACATGGACACACCCACCTTCTCATCCTAAACTAAACCAGAGCTTAATCTCTTTGTCTTCAGCTAAACCTAAAGTTACCATCTTAGGCACCTCTAAGGTTAGCCCCTCTAAATCCATCAGGAGGGTCAATCTAAAGCAACTCCAACAGAATCTAGCTAATATGAGCCTCTACAATCTCATTTACACCTCACCTCACCATTTTTAGGCCATGATATAAACTATACAAGCTATTGAGGTCAAACCAAGTGACTCCCCACCTACACAGGCCTTCATAGGTGCTCTCCAACTCTCCACCCTTGCTACTTTCAAGGACTTGAAGATACCCTCTATCCACCCTAAGGATCTAGATCCTCTTCTCTTTATTACTTCCCACATCAACCAAACCCACATAAAATGGGTTATGATCGATGGGGGAACTAGCATCAACATCATCTCTTCCCATCTATATGACCAACTCAAATTACCAAACAATGTCATGTCCCAAATTTTAATTATCCTTAAATCCTTTAATGACACCATGACCACTACCTTGGGAATCATTGTCCTCCATATTTAGCTTAGACCATGCATGCTCCTTGAACTCTTCTATGTGGTCAAAGGTGAATTCCATTACAATGTTCTGCTAGGGTGACCTTAGATCCATGTTATGGGTTGTGTGAGGATCAGGACATCATCCCACCTAAATTTTTTTTATAAACATGATTATCCTTGCCCCCTAACTTTTCAAAAGGAAGGGGTGCAATTATCCATCCCTTTGATCCATTTTAAACAGGTAGGAGAAGACTCTCCTACCATTAACACTATCTAGTACTAGGATGATGATTTTATTCTCACCTACCTTGGTGCACCTGATTCCTCCATCCACAAATCCTTACTCCTGAATCCTTAACCATGTTAAATGAATCCACTATGGATATTAACATAGGCACTTTTAGCAACCCTCATATCATAAAATTGGGTCAATCCCTAACTTCTAAGGAACTTTATGACTTCTCTTCCTTCCTCAAAGATCATAGCATTGCATTCATCTGGTCATATGTAGATATGGTTAATATTGACCTAGCTATTACCACCCATAACATTATAACCAATCATGATTCCAAGCCTATTAGATATAAACTTTGACAAATGCATCCTCACATAGCCCATATTGTCAAAGAAGAGCTTCAACACCTCTTCTCTATCAACTTCATTCAACCCATTGATTATCCCTAGTG
The DNA here is from genome assembly GCA_037957365.1 of Torreya grandis. Classification (NCBI taxonomy): domain Eukaryota; kingdom Viridiplantae; phylum Streptophyta; class Pinopsida; order Cupressales; family Taxaceae; genus Torreya; species Torreya grandis. Next base: position 1,004,572 of record JARHVA010000995.1, on the reverse strand, counting down.
GGTTTCCAATATCATGCCTATCACTTAAGTCACATGGGGACCATGTATCTATGTCGACTTTTATGACCTTAACCTTACCTACCCAAAGGATGAGTTTTCACTACCTAGCATTGACCAACTTGTTGATCTTATAGTAAGCCATGAGATGTTATCTCTCATAGACATATTATTAGGTTATAATAAAATTTTGATTGATCAACACAAAATTGTCTTTATGACCCCATAGGGGACTTTTTGTTATAAGGTCATACCCTTCAGTCTTAAGAATTTTGGTGAAACCTACCAACATGTTATGACCTACATCTTCCACAACCTTATCCACATAATCATCAAGGACTACGTGGATGATCTCCTCATAAAATCCAAACTTCACAAGGACCACTTAATTGTTCTCAAGATTATCTTTGAGAGACATATCTGTTACTATGTCTGTCTCAATCCCAAGAACTATATTTTTGGGGTTTTGTCAAGCAAACTCCTTGGTTTCATCATTTCCCTTTAGGGAATCAAGCTTAATCTATCCAAGATAAAATTCATCCTCAATATGATACCTTTGACCAATCTTAAGTAACTTTTTAGTTTGCAAGGGAAGCTCTAATCCATTATCACTCAATTTCTCAGCTCTCAGATTGATGTCAACCCTTCCATCACCTCTTGAAAAAGGACATATCTTTCAAGTGGAATGTCAATTATCAAAAGGCCTTTCATCTACTCAAATAGTACCTTCTATCTTCACCTATCCTCACACATCATAAGGATGACCAAACTTTTTACCTTTATATCTTTGCCATTGACCATTCCCTAGGGGCAATGCTTGTCCATTGGGATGAACAACACAAAGAGCAAGTCATATATTACATAAGGCATACCCTTATAGACTATGAAAATTGATATACTCACATAAATAAACTTAGCATGGCCCTAGTATTCATGGACACCAAACTAAGCCACTACCTTAACCACATAACTTTTGTCAAAACCAATGCTAACCCACAAAAGTACATGCATTCCAAGCCATACCAAAATTAGTGTATGACCCAATGGCTCATGTTTTTAGCTAAGTTTGACCTTGAGTTCCTACATCAAAATTTAATTAAGGGGCAAGTCATTACTGACTATTTGGTTGATGCACCCCTACCAAGCAACCAACCTCCTCTTGAATTTCTAGATGAGTCCATCACAAGCCTATCCCAAGCATATTTCATCAATCACGTAACCATGTTATTTGATGGTTCTAAATGTCAACATGGTTAGAGAGCCAATATCATCCTTATCCCCCTTATTAGTGAACCACTTTATTTATATTTTAAACTTGACTTTGAATGTACCAATAATGTGGCTAAATATGAAGCCTTAGTAATAGGTCTCCAAACCGCATTAGCCTTGGGAGTTAAAACAATCAACATCTTTGGTGACTTCCAAATTGTGGTCAATAAATTCAATGGCATCTAGTAGTGTAATAATGATATTTTGAAACTAAATAGACATTCAGTCATAAAAATCTTGACATCATCTAAACACTACCATATTTTAAACCACCCCAAGATCTACCAACAAGTTTGTTGACACCATGGCTTCTCTTGCTTCCTAGATCCCATCAGTACCATCAGACTCTAAGCTATCAATAATTGTCCATCACCTCACCAAAATTTCTTATGTAAAGTAAAACACTCTAACCATAGTTAATGTGGAGGAGATCTAGCCTAACCTTTGGTATCAGCAAACCTTCAACGACCTTAACTTTGGCATATTTCCTTTTGGCCCTCTAGGAATGCCTATCAATCATTTATTCAAAGCACCTCTCATTACACTATCATGGGAGGGATCCTTTATAAATTTGGTTTTGATGGAATCCTATTCCATTTCCTCCATGGTCTAGAAGCCTCCCATGCCATCAAAGAGATGCATGATGGTATTTGTGGGGTTCATTTTAGTAGACTCACTATGGTTAAATGCATCCTTTACCTAGGCTATTATTGGCCTACCCTTAACCAATATTATTGTGATTATGTGAAAAATTATGTTAAGTGTTAATTACATGCTAATTTTCATCATGCACCTAGCTATAGCCTTCAATTTTCCACTAACTTTTGGCTTTTTCACAATAGGGTCTAGATCTTATGGGTGAAATTACCCCCACTCTTCATAGTGACATTGCTATGACTGAATATTTCACCAAATGGGTAGAGGATATTCCCCTTATCTCGATAAAAGATAAAAATATTATCAAATTTATCACCCATCATATCATTTATTACTTTGGTTTTACCCATAAGACCATCACTGATAATGGCAAATCCTTCAAAAATAAACAAGTTTAAGGTATTTGTGATGTATTTGGAATTAAAGTGAGTTTTTCATCACCTTATCACCCACAAGAAAATAGATAATCAAAGTCCTATAACAAAACCCTTAAAAACATGCTTACCAAAATGGTCAATGCCTCAGGTCAGGATTGGCACTTGCACATCCCTTTAACCTTATGGGCATATCGCACTAGCATCTGAACCAATATAGGTACTACACCTTTTTCTCTCATGTTTAGAGTTGAGGTTATATTGCCTCTCGAGGTCCACATACCTTCTCTTCATATATATTTAAATGATATCATTTTGGAAGATGATTATCATCAAGGACATTTAGCCCAACTTGAGATACTTGATGAGCATAATTTGGTTGCTATTTCCAATCTTTGTGTCTATCAAGAAATGACTCAAGCATGCTTATAAAAAACACTTGAAAGTGCAATAATTCAATACTATATATCTTATCCTCAAGGAAAATCAACATGTCATTAATATGGAGAAAATTAAAAGGGGAAAATTTGTTTTCAATTGGCTTGGACCTTACATCATAACCCATAAGTATGGATCAAGAGCTTATCGCTTGTTATATCTAGAAGGCAAACTAGAACCTAAGCCTTTCAATGCTTCACATCTGCATCCTTTCTTTTGTTAAAGAGGGGTCACAATCATCATTATTCTAACTTAAGCTCATCCAATGTAACCACATTCATTTCCATCTTTTTAGGGGCAACTGGTTATAGCTTAATCATGTGATTATTTGTCATAGTCACATCCTAATCTTGAACTATGGATACCGCGGCTCTACCTATGGCATGATTCTCATGGTACTTCCCATCTCCTTGAGATAAGTTCCCTTGGTCATTATCACCTACACCTCTTTTCACCTACTGAACCTTCTTGTGCCTTTAGTTTTTCCTTCATAAAGGTAACCCCTTGAGCATGTATAAGCAAGTATATGTCAAGTAAAATCAAACAAAACCAAAAGTAATATCAAAGTCACAACAAAATCATGGGTGATTCTTAGCATTCATATATTGCTCCCTTGAAAGACAGCTATTGAAAAGTTATCTAAAATTGTAAAACATAAGGTGGACTTCTCCCTTGAAGGATAATTATCACAAGAATTTAAATTAGGCACATAAACTTAGACCACTCCCTTGAAGGATGGCTAAGTAAAGCACTTGTCAAAAGCTAATAATTTTTTGGAAGCTTTCCACATCGATCAACTTCCCCAACCCTAACCAAAATCAAAATAGAAAATAACCCATAAGCAAAAGCAAAATCAATAAGAAGCACCACAATTGGCTCTCCTAAAAACAATAATCTCATAAAGCCACAATTGGATCTCCTAAGTAGACTTCTCGCATCAATCAATCTAAACTTTATATATGATCATAAACTTGATTATAATATCCTCTTGAAAGCCTATAGAAGAGGCATGATAGTCTCACAAAAGGTTATAGTTCCACCTACCCTCCATCCATATATAATATGCATGAGATTATGAGATTACTTAATGCAATGTGATCAAGATACCTATTTACCAAAAAATTCATTCTAATGCAAAGCATTTTAAAGGCTTATTTTCACTAAGTTGATCTAACTTTAGGTTTCATTTTTTTCCTTACTAATGAAGAGGCATCATGTTTCTTTTCTTATCTTTTATTGGTTCATGTAGACATGCCTCTCATGATCCTTATCACTTTCCTAAACATTTAGTTTGCTACCTAATTACTTTATGGATTCTCATTACATGTTCAAACCAAATCCACATTTTATCTCCATGATCATCAACAACAAATATCAAATCAAAATCATAACATTATGAGCTATATCCATGAACCACATCATCTACCTATCTATGATCAAAACACCATGAAATCACATCATATCACATCATGCCATAAACATAATCCTATCCATCTACCATCAAAACATCCTGTGTACATATATTATATCTTAATTCATTATCATGAGCACAAATGAAATCAATAATCAAAAAATCATGAACAATATCATATTTTGTCTACCAATATATCCATAACATTAACACAATACATCTCATGCAAACCACATCATCATAACCATAACCAAATGCATTAATGATTAAATCATCATATATCTATCCATAACACATCCCATCACATCCATGAACAAAATCAAAGCATCATAACTATCTTCAACACATCACATGCCTAAGATACTGAGTCAACATCTCATAATGCATATGTAGGAAACCATAGACCATCAACCATAAGCATAAACATAAATGTCCATAATAATATGTAAACCATAAACATACATCATCTATAACATCATATATAATACCATACATCATATACGTTTGTCATCATAAATAATACATGTAACAATGTATAACCTCTCTCTCAAAACATGTACATCTCATTGCATCACCATGCAAGCCAGTATCAAAATAGTATACACCTATTGCTACCAATATATATCAAAACATATCTAAAACATGATCATAGGACACCACTACCATTGGCCCCACCTACACCTACACCACTGCTACTAGCTCCACCTATACCTATACCTACACTCCCATCTAGTGGTGGCCCCTTGGTGTCCCTACATGGCCCACTATAGAAGCCCACTATCTTGGAGTAATTATAGAGGGACCCGCTACTAAGTTAGCCTAATACTCACCATATTTCATCTCAATAGGAAGTTTTGCCATCAATATGGCCTCATAATCCTTGAGCTCCTCTATAGTGGCTAGGTAACATGCCCATGATAATATATATGATGGTCCTCCCATTACTGTCATGGCCACCCCTACCCTCTACCTCAATGAGTCTCTCTCCTATGTCACCAACCCTAAAGAAATCCTTGCCTAATCTCACTCACTAGTCAAGATCACCACATATGTTTGTACTGTCACAACCTATCTTTGTAGTGTAGCCACATATCCTTATAATGTTTATACTTGTACTTGGGTTATAATTAAATCCCCCTTCCTATCTATCATGACCAATTAGATCTATATCCATTGGCCTTGTGCCTCTATTATCCCCACCAATATCTATAGCTACATATATGAGCTAATACCAGACCATATATTCATTTGTATACCCAACATCATCTATCAAAACCCTAATAGGGAGATCCTTGTACCCACCATCTAAAACTATGGGAGTAGGCTGAGGCACTAGCAATAGAACCTCTGAATCCTCCCTCATATACCTGTTAAATGGATCTAGGATACCCTATACCAAACCAAAATTTTGATTCACCCTATCAAATAAGAGTAGTTTCACCTCCCCCTCTTACCTATTGATGATCCATCTATAGCTCTAAAGGGTGAGGGTCTACCTCCTATACCCTAGACATATCAGAAATTAAATATAAAGCCTCTAGGTGATGTCTCTAACCATTAGTGTACCTAGTGCACCTCAAGATCATGGGCACCACCTCTTACACCTAATGTAGCCATATCATCCCTCCATCACATGAAGCCAATAGGGAACTTTATCTAAGTATAGTAAGCCCATAGCAATCCTACTAATCGTAGCATCTAAATATGCTCATAGACCCAGTAATTTAGAACCAAGTCGACACTAATGTCATACCTCATATGGTGTCTAAACCCCCATATCTCCTTATAGATCTACACAAACAAAACAATACCCAACCAAATACGATCTGACCTAGTAGCAACTATACCAAAACCCCCAATAACAAATAGGGAAACCTCTTACTACTCAAATCTAAAATCCTAAAAACATGTCACTACAATCATGAGCATGGTCATGAGCCTCCTCTCAACTAGAGCTCTTTTATACAACACCAAGTATCAAAATCCCCCAGCATGCCATCAAACCTAATCACTCTCATCCCTATATAATTACTCAATAAAATCCTCTTGCTCCTCACACTTGATATGATAAATCACCTTGCCATACAATGGGAGCCTAATACTCCTATAAATGTCCTCAAGGAGAATAGTCATCTCCCAAATTGAGAGAAAGAAAGTGTTTGTAGTAGGATCCCATCTCTTGATGAGTGTTATGACCATATACACATCTTAGGGCACATATTGGTAGTGCTTCATAGCCCCTAGCCCTACCTCCTCCATATGGGCCCAATCCTCTAGAGTCATCCTTGTGTGTATCTCAAGAAAGATGCATGGCATGTGGTCATGCATCTGAATCTTCTCCTTGACTTGCATCATATCAAACACTTGGCTTACTCAACATTATTCTTGTTTGCCCTAGCTTTTAACCCAACTAACCTATTCTACCTATTTACCCACCAAGTATACCATCTAAAGACCTGCAAGATCTAGCTACCTAACAAAACCTAACCCATTTTTTCCTCATCCATTTTCTAACAGTTATAAAAAAACCTTTTCTTTAATGGGTGATCATCAATGGTCATGGTAATCATCGACAGTCATGCACCCACTTTTTATATGGGTGTCGACCATCAACAGTCAAGCCTGACCATCGATGGTCATTGTGGGTGCTCTATGGCCAGAATGTTGAAATCCCATCATACCAAATTCTATTCTAAAAATCATGTAATACAACCCCATTTTCTACCCTTAACACTCACACACCTCAATTTCCCTACCTCATCCCAACCATTTCTATTTGTTCATGCAAATTTTCCCATAAAACCCCCAAAACTCTACCTAAGACACTTTAGCCCAAACAGAGCATTCCTAACACAACTCTAACCCCCTAACTAAATTTAATTACATAATATCATGCCTATCTACCAAATTTAATACACTAACTACCTCATTTCTTGATCTCTATCAAGACCAGAGCATGTGAATAGCTACCCAACCACACCCACATGTTCCCTACATCTCAAGCCCACAAAGATTGAACCCACATGCCTCCAACCAATGAGCACTCACCAATTCAAAAAGAAATCTCTCCATAAGAATCATAATTATCAGAGTAAAGACAACCAAGCCATAAAGTTACAAATGATAAAAAGTAATTTTGTTTTCACTTTTTACCCTATAGATTTTTAGGGTTTGCCTTGATCATCGATGATCAAGGTGACTATCGATGGTTACCTTTTTGGAGCCCTGACCATCGATGCTCAAGATACCCCAAATTTACACTTGTACATAGACTATCCCTTCTTATCAAAACTAAACTAGGATTTTTGCACTTTTGGAGGTTACCTTCTCCAACCAACACTACCACCTTGTCACCTTGTTGTTGGTCTATTTTGACCCATTTGGCACATAATTTTAGATATTTTTTAATCTAGTATGTTGATCATAGTGACACTATTTCCATATTGACCACTTTTGATCTTGTGCCACCTCATACATATCAACCTACTTGTGTCTTTTTGATAGCACTTCCTACCTTAGATACTGTTTCTATTCAAATTTTGTTTTTCAATTTTAAAGGATTAAGAAACTAAAGAAAGAATGGTCAAGGCTTGTGTACCTGGATAAAGTCTGCGCACCGTAATCCAGACGCTGTGAATACTCCTCTTTGGCTGTGGAGGAATGACACCTGCAAAGAAAAGAAGCTTGGATAAAAGAAGATGTTAAATAGACAAATGGTGGGTTGTCAAGCGAAAGCTTGATCCCAGAAGTATAAAAACTTCCTTAAGGGATATAAACCCACTAAACAACAGAAAGAAATGTCTGATAAATAGTTGAATAATGAAGAACCGAAATGATAAAGAAAGGAAATGAAAAAGAGAAGTAAAGACTTACTTGAGAGAAGCTGTCAGATTGATAACAGTCGTCGACGTCGGTAATTCTACCGACGTCGGTTGGTCAAGGTGCCGACGTCGGTTAGTCTGCCGATGTCGGTCAGGGTAATGACCGGCATCGGTCGGGGCAAAGGTCTTTGGTCAAGGTCTGGGTTGGTCTATACTCCGTGGACAGAGTCTGGTCAGGGTCTGGGTTTATTTGAGTAGTCTGTGGACAGAGTCTGATCAGGGTTTTGGTCTGTGGACAAAGTTTTGGGCTTGGTTGAATGGTCTGGGGTCTGAGTCTGATAGTCGGGTTAAATGGGTAGAATGTATGATATGAGAGAGGATGGGAAAAATAGGAAGGTGGACAAATCAAGATTCAGGTCTGGGTTGATTAACAGTCTAGTCTAGGGAGATATTGCTTGAAAGAAATAACTGAAAAGAGAATAAGAACACAGATAATATACTTACCTGTGCCTTATGGAAGGTGTGCTGTCGATGATTCTCGTACCTGCTGTTGATGTAGCTTGTATGGGGAACCTGTTACTGAGGGAGAACTTTGAAACTCTTGCTGCACCTGAGGGAGAGAATGGGGTGTTTGATTGAGAGATTTTGCAGATTGACGGATAGTCCAAGACTAGAATCCCTGATTTGCTTTCAGAGATTTTCTGATTCGGCTCCTCAAAAGAATTTGAAAGACTGGTTAAGTATAACCGACGTCGGTGATTCCGCCGGCATTGGTCGACACTTGGCCGATGTCGGTAGGGTTAGAACGGGCAAAACGAGCCACCAAGCCCATTTTTCATCCGCCAAGTGCCCTGCCCGTTAGGAAATGTTGAGGATTGTGTTAAATACACACGAGAGTTTGTTAGGAGGTTAGAATAATTAGGAATATATCTTGAGTGAGTCATAGAAGGAGAATTAGTCTAAGGTGAGGTGTCATGGGTGAGGTGTCCAAGGAGGGGGGTTAATTCAAAATAAATAAATTATTTTAAATTAGGAATAGGTTAGGAATGGGTTAGAAATGGACTAAGGGGGAAAGTGACCAAGGGTTAGACACTTTTTAGGTGTCTACATTTGCCCTTTTTTGTCTTGTTGGTTGTTCTAAGAAAACTGCAAGACAAAAATAGGAGTCAGTTGCCCCAGATATGGGATAAGGTTGATCAAGTGAATTGCAAGACAAAAATAGGTGAGAATTGATTGTCCCGATTATGGATGAGGTATCCCCCCTTAAAGCAAGAGTCGAGAGAAGGGAACTAGAAATCGGATGCTGATTTGACAGAGAGTGGATGAGAAAAGGGGAAAGATAGAGTGAGAACGCTACCAAAGTTGTGATTGCGCATACACCACTTCACGAGGATGGTTAGGTCAAATTGTCGCAGGTCAAAGGTTGAGGAGTGCCAAAATTAAAAGAACCGGGCCCCAGCATTAGTCATAGCTAATCAGGTTATTCAATCAAGGCTGAAGCTCCAATGGTCATCATGTTCCAGGTATCCCAGGCTTAGGAAGTGCTCCAAAAAACATGAAAAAGTCACAAGTAGAGTGGATCAACTAGCTTGTGATCTTATACTTGTGAAGGTCAAAAGTGTGCGCACAATTTTGCTAACTAGTCGTGAGGTAGCATACATGCAAAAACAACCAAGGCAAAGTCGCTTTGGAAATAGTCACGGTTTAGGAGATGGGCATGATCTCCAATGTCTGGTGGTCGATGGATGGATGCAAAAAGTGATCTAAATGAGCCCCAAGGGGCCAAAATGACATGGTCTAAAGGACTTGACTTGATTAGGGACATGAAATTGGTTATTTTGAAGAGGGTTGAAGGTTTGAAGTCCACCAACATTGGTTAGGTAACCGACGTCGGTGTCTAAAACGGACCGACGTCGGCGAAAATTGGTCGACGTCGGCGGCATAGGGCACGCCGATGCCAACATCGGTGGCCTGCCAAATCTGACAAAACTAGATTGGCAACCCACCAAAAGTCATTTGCTATTTGATTGAGAGAGAAAAAGAGCTCTGGAATTTGTTGAGTGAAAGTGACCCAGAGCTGACCAAGGAGTGGTGCGAGGTGGCAGAGGAGCATTGGTGGAGAGAAGGAGTTGATTGGATGCTACAGGGATGCGTGTGGACTAGGGGAAGCGTGCAGAGCCATTAAGACAAAAGAGATGGCAGAGGGGAGTAGAGGACCCGTGGGAGGTGCACCACTAGCGGCACCCATTGTGCCACCACGCTGGCGTCACTGGGATGAGGTAAGAGAGACTTTGAACCTCAGTTTGATTCATTTTTATTTTGAATTTGTTGTTATTTGAGGTAGAAATCGAGGGGGAGGGTAGCTAAGAAGGTGGGTAGGTTGTCTAGGATAGGTTAGGAATGATTTAGAGGGTTGTTTGAGAGGTTTAGGAGGTAAAATGGGGAAGCCCTAAAAATTAGGGCTCGCCCCATTCAGCCTTAGGGCCGAACCAGTCGCCGACGTCAGTGATCCTGTCGGTGTCGGCCGACCAGCTATCAGCGTCGGTCACTGACCTATCGACGTCAGTCACTAGGTGACCGACGTCGGTTAGGTAAGTGCTGTCACTAGCAAGCTAACCGATGTCAGTGGCTACCTGGTCAGAAATGGTTCTAAAAAATGGTCAAGTCGAGAGGTTGAAGCTACGCCAAGGGCTTCCCGGGTGTCAGGGTAGGCTTAGAAAGTTAGAATAGTTGGTAAAATAGGAAAAGTAGGAACAATGTTAACATGAAAGTGTCTATGGATGGATGCAGGCGAGGCAGACCCTGATGCTGCGGGATCGCCTCTCGACCTTGCTGACGCGGATGCGTGGAGGCGTGTCCGTCGAGGAGTGGGCACAGATGAGCGCAGTCAGACTAGGTGGGTTGAGATGCTACTGCAGAGTGGCGAGGGACATGAGCCTCATGGTGGCTTTGATCGAGCAGTGGGACCATGCCACCAACACCTTCCACCTGCCTACGGGCGAGATGACGGTCACGATTGAGGATGTGTACTAGATTTTGCGATTACCAGTGCACAGAGCAGACCTGTATGCATGCTCAAGAGAGGTGCATGACATCCATATGGTTATGTTATTTGGAGAGCATGCCATGGAGACAAGCTACCACTCAGCGAGTTTCGCATATGAGCCGTTATACGCAGCGGATGAGGAGGCACATCGACTGGCCATCCTGATGATGATTGGCATCACAGTGTATGTGTTGCCAAATGCAGAGGGAGGCAAGTTTTTGGTTGCTATGACTAGAGTTTTACTGGAGATGATAGAGCAGTGGACAGTGTTCACTTGGGCACCAGTATTTTTGGCCCAAGTATACAGAGAGTTGTGGGGTATCAGCCGGTGGCGGCGGTACAATCTATATGTGGGCCACCTACTACATTGTTGGGCATATGAGCACATAGTGGTCACACGACCTCTTGGCCTCCCAGTGGCAATTCAGGCCAGCTTCAGAGTAGGATTCAGGTGATGGCATGAGGTTATGGCACAGACATGGGTGGATGGAGTGGTCAGGGACATTGACCACTACAGAGGGGTACTAGAAGCCCTGATTCCTACAGACATCGTCTGGAGACCATACTTGGTCTATCCAGCATTCAGAGACTAGGGAGATCAGAGCAGGTGATGGATTAGAGGCAGATGAGCCAGTGAGCTTGAGAGGATCCCTGTAGAGAGAGTGCGGTGCCAGTATGGGCTGTTATAGGATGTGCCTCCCGCCTTCCCACAGTATAGGCGGGATGATATAGAGGCGCCGCTCCCACTTCCAGAGGAGACAGAGGAGCTCAATTTTGAGGAGTTGCTGGTAGGACCTGGGATAGCTGACCCAGGGTGCACAGAGGCCTACATGGCATGGTGGGTAGGGCAGTATCGAGGCATACAGGTGGGTCCCCAGCCAGATCTGCAGGCTATTACCAGGGAGTGGGATACAGCCCGCGAGGAGAGGGACACTGCACGGGAGGAGAGAGACGTAGCTCAGGCCCAGGTCTCAGTTTTGTAGGGGTAGCTAGCAAGAGTTACAGGGCAACTGATAGAGAGGATAGGTTAAGTGGTAGTGTTGATAGTGCAGGTCACTCTTTTACAGGGACAACTGGCAGCAGCCCAAGCACAGGCAGTGACAGAGCAGAGTTTTGGAGGGCAGGGCCCACTATAGCAGCCATCATTTTCACAGGGGGCAGGACCATCAATATCAGTGCATCGAGGTCAGCCACAGCCACAAGGGTCAGGACACGCCACAGGAGCAGGGCAGATGGGTCCACCGCAGACTGTATCTATGGTTAGATACACTGATGCACTGGACGAGATCACATATTATGAGAGAACCATCAGAGGGTTCCCTCAAATACAGCGATACTCGGAGATGAGAGCAGAGCAGAGCCGACAGAGATCGATGTCACGAGCGATGGCTTTAAGATCGCACAGACGGTAGAGATCAGAGGGAGGAGAGGATACAGCCTCTTCTCGGCCACCGCCACCACCACCACAGCCACAGCCTTGAGGGCAGCTCAGAGATATAGTTTTGATGTATATACCGGCTTGCGAGCCGAAGATGAGAGATGTATGATGAGAGAGAGAGACAGACACAGATTGTGTCTTTTTGTATAAAATTTATTTTTGATATATATATGATGAGATTTTTGGCTTTTGATGTGTTATGGAAATGTTTATAGATGCAGCATTTTTCATATGTTTCATGTGTTTCATGTTTTGATATGATATTTATGATGATGATGATGATTATGTTATGATGATGCTTAATGATTAATGTGATGATGTTTTATGATGATGCTAATGTTTAATGATTATATGATGATGATGCTTGATGAAAATGAATGACAATGTTTATGAAATGGTTATATGAGGATGACTTTAGATTAGATTATGATAGATTATATATTGAATGTTTAACTTGTGGATTATATGATGTGAATTTTTAATGAGTTATGATGGATGAATTTTATGACTAATGACTTATGTTGTGATAAAAAATGAGAGTATACTAATGATTATGTGAATATGTGATTGACTATGTTATGATTGACAGGGGACGAGAGAAGGAGATGGAAGAAAGTGAAGAGAAGAATGGCTGAGCTAACCTCAGAAGGCCCCATGTCAACTGAGTGCTGCCTACATAGCCCTTGTCGTTAGGGCCTCAAGCTAATGTAGTTATCCCAAGAAGGGAGGAAAAATATCGAAGTGGTTGATTATTGGTCATGATAAAGATATAGCATTGCCCATATGTCTAAGAGTACATGCTTGAGATGATAAGGAGGAAATGATGTTACAGCTTTTTTCCAAATGGTGTAAGCTGTAACATTGGTCGGGGTTTTTCATCCCTAGCAACTACCCATATTCATGATGGATGTTTGCTAAGAATGAATTGAGGTCTATTTATGCTTCAGCAAGTACTGGTTTATGCTGGGCATAAATTGTGTAGTTGATAGTTTCCATGTGTATTGTTGTCCATGGAAACTAGAATGATTAGGCTTATGTGAATGGTTTAAAAAGAGTCAGTTTAAGTCATTTTTGGACAAATGATGTGGTTGAATGTGACCAAAGTATAGGTAGAAATTAAAAGGCATTAGTGCCCTTTTATTGACAAGGACCAGAAAGACAACATAGACAGGAGTTTTTAGAACCAAGAGCCCCATTTATGCGTTGTGTCATTGACCATAGCTATGTTAGAACGGTAATCGAATCCCTTTTGACATTTAAATTGAGCTCGAAGTCCCTTGAGTAGGTGATATGATAAGAGGAAAAGGGTAACCTATTTTAGAGTATGGAGAACTTTGCCCCTTTTTATAGGAGACCCTAAGACAACTACAAATCAAGTCCATGACTCGAGTTTTTTTTTTTTTTTTTTTTTAGAGAGTGGACTGATCAATGCTGGAAGTCCACATAAAGATGTCATTTGTTTGGTGGTCATTTGTGAAGCTGATCGATGCGGGAAGATTCTAAGAAAAGTGCTGTTGGTAGCAAGATTTAGTCATAGCCATCCTTCGAGGGAGTGGTCTATACTTTTGCTTTATAGATTTTGAATAGCTGTCCTTCGAGGGAGCAGTCTATTAGTTACAGCAATGATAGTGCAACTGTCCTTCGAGGGAGCAGTCTGCTTTTGATTTGATTTTGTGACCTTAGATATTTTGACATCTTGATTTAGTTTTGACAGAATATTGAGTCATGGACAAGACTTATAGAAGGTCAAGGACTCACTTTTATTAGGACGAAGCATCCGTGCATCATAAAAGGGTTATAGAGGATTTTGTTAAGGGAAAAAGGGTGAAATGAATTAAGGATTAAAAGGACAAGGATTACTCAAGGGACAAGCTCAAGTTAAATGTCAAGTGGATGAATACTCGACTAACAATAGAATGGTCGTAGATGCAAAGCATTAAGAGGCTCAGGTTCTGGGTGGCCTTCAAGAGAAGACAGACGATAAGTTCCTGATCCATATTTGTGCGTTATGATATAAGGCCCGAGCCAATTATGAGCAAATTTGCCTCATTTACTCTGTTCCATATTGGTTACATGTTGGTTTTCTTTGAGGATGAGGTCTCTGATATTGAAATCTCATTCTCTCAGAGTTTTATTATAGGCGCATTTGATGCGATTTTGATAGACGTGGAGATGATTGAGGGCAGCGAGACGACGCTCGTCGAGTAACTCAAGTTGAGCTAATCGATCTTGACAAAAGTCATCATTGAAAAGAATGTCATGGAGTGAAATGCGAAGAGACAAGATTTGTACTTCGAGAGGTAGGACAGCCTCTGACCCGTACACTAGAGAAAAAAGAGTAGCACCCGTAGAGGTTCGGATGCTAGTGCGGTAGGCCCACAAAGCGAAGGGTATTTGAACATGCCAATCCCTTCCAGTGTCATTGACCACCTTCATGAGAATTTTGGTTAAGATTTTATTAGAAGCCTCAGCCTGCCCATTTGCTTGTGGGTAGTAAGGTGAAGAAAAGCTGAGTTTGATGCCAAATGAGTCGCAGAGTTTTTGTACGGTCTTGTTTTTAAAGAACTTGCCATTGTCGGTGATGATTTTGTGAGGTACACCAAAACGACAGATGATGTGGGTGTTGATGAAGTCGACAATCTTATCAACTTTTGTGGAGATGAGAGGGATAGCTTCCACCCACTTGGTGAAATACTTGGTGGTAGTGATGATGGATTGATGACGAAGAGACGAATGAGGGTTAATCTCACCGATGAGATCTAAGCCCCATTGTGAAAAAGGCCAAAAATCCTGAGCAACTTGTAAGGCATGACTAGGGAGATGAAGCAAGTTAGCATGTTGCTGACACTTGATGCAACGCCGAACATAATCACTACAGTCTTGATGAAGAGTGGGCCAATAATAACCCAGGCGAAGGATGCGTTTAGCAACTGAGTTACCACTGAAGTGTCCCCCACAAATCCCATCATGGGCTTGTTTGACAGCATGAGAAGCTTCAGTGGAATTTAAACAGCGAAGAAGAAGGCCGTCAAAACCTCTTTTATAGAGAAGGCCCCCTAGCATGGTGTAGTGAGCGGTGCGCTTAATGAAAGCCCACCGTGCATTGCTAGAGAGGTTGGGAGGAACGAGAGAATGAGTCAAGTAGTCCTCAAGTTGTTTATACCAAACATCTTGTGAACTAGAGTCTATGGTGTGGACGAGATTGATGTCAGTGGAAATGTATGAAGGCAATGGCACATGATGTACCATGACATAAATTCTCGATGAGGATGATGATGATGAAGGAATATGAGAGGCAAGTGAAGCCATGGTGTCAGTAAACTTATTCGTTGATCGAGGAACAGTCTGCAATAAGTGATGGTCGAAACATGCTAGAAGAGTGTCAACACAATGCTTGTATCTTTGTAAAATTTCATTTTTACAAATATATGAACCATTGATTTGATTGACGATAAGTTGTGAGTCACCAAAGATGCTGATGGTCTTGATGTTTAAAGAAAGGGTGGTTTGAAGTCCCAAAATTAAGGCTTCATATTCAGCCATATTATTGGTACATTCAAAGTCAAGTTTAAAAGACAGGGGCATGGGTTCACCTTCATATGGAATGAGGATGACCCCTGCACCCCCACCAAGTTGACATTTAGAGCTGTCAAAAAACATTGTCATTTGGTAGAATATGTCATCAGTCGAGAGAGCGGCGATAGATTCATCGAGAAACTCGCACTGTGAAGGTTGATTGTCGGGAAGAGGGGCATCCGCTAGCTGATCAGTGATTGTTTGCCCTTTGATAGATTTTTTCTAGACAAATTCTAATTCAAATTCAGCAAGGAGCATGAGCCAATGAGCCATACGCTGGTTTTGATATGGTTTGGAATGCATGTATTTGAGGGGATCAGTATGGGTGACGACAAAGGTTTTGTGATTGAGAAGATAATGACAGAGCTTGGTAGTGGCAAAGACTAATGTCAAACAGAGTTTCTCGGTATGAGTATACCGAGTTTCATAATCAACAAGTGTTTGGCTTATGTAATAGACTACTTGCTCACGGTGTTGCTCGTCTCGATGTGCGATCATGGCACCTAACGAATGATTGGTTGCGGAGATGTAGAGGTAGAAGGGTTGGTCGTCTTTTGGTGGAATAAGGACTGGTGGAGAAACCAAATAGCTTTTAAAGGCTTCAAAGGCCTCTTGGAAATCCTTATCCCATTTAAAGGAGACATCCTTCTTGAGGAGATGATGAAAGGGTTGGCAACGATCAGAAAGCTGTGAAATGAAACAGCAGATGGATTGGAGCTTTCCTTGTAGGCTGCGGAGTTGCTTAAGGTTAGTTGGAGGTGGCATTTCGAGGATAGCATGGATTTTGGCAGGATCTATCTCGATACCATGAAAAGAGACAATGAATCCCAAGAGCTTTCCTGAGAGGACCCCAAAGACACATTTCTTGGGGTTAAGACGGACTTGGTAATGAAGAATGCGAGAGAAGATGATTTTGAGGATAGTCAAATGGTCACGACGAAGCTTAGATTTGCCAAGCAGGTCATCGACATAGTCCTCCATGATTTTGTGGAGGAGATCGTGAAAGATGTAAGTCATGGCACGCTGATATGTGGCGCCTACATTTTTTAGACCAAAAGGCATGACTCGATAGCAGAAAGTTCCCCATGGGGTAATGAAGGTGGTTTTGTGCTGATCTTCTAGCGCAATCAAGATTTGGTTGTATCTTGAAAATCCGTCCATGAGTGATAACATCTCATGGCTAGCCGTAAGATCAACAAGTTGGTCAATGTTTGGAAGAGGAAAGTCGTCTTTGGGACAGGCCAGGTTAAGGTCACAATAGTCTGTGCAGATCTAGATCCCCCCAGTCGCCTTGGTGATAGGAACGATGTTAGAGACCCACTATAGATAATCGATGGGTTAGATGAAGGAGACAGAAAGAAGGCGTTGAAGCTCTTCTTTGACAAGAAGTGCAACATGTGGATGCATTTTGCGAAGCTTTTGCCTAACAGGCTTAGCCTCTGGGTTTGTGACAATGTTGTGAGTGGCAATGTTAGGGTCGATGCCAGGCATGTCAGCGTAGGTCCAGGCAAAGGCTTTGCGATTGTCAAAGAGAAATGTGGTATAGTCAATTTGCTCCTGAGTGTCTAAAGACTGACCAATCTTTAAGACTTGAGGAACATCAAAAGATGAAAGGTTAATGTCAATGGTTGATTCATTTAACATAACCTGTGTTTCAGAAGGGAGGGAGCGCTAAATGAAAGAATCGTCAGCACCCATATATGTAAGAATGGCATCGTCATCTATACAGTGGACTGTGTTGATGGTTGTCGATTCATCGTCTATCATGCTGGGATAAACGAGAGGGAGAGACTTAGGAACCCCATTGAGTTGATAGGTTAGGGGTTCCAAGCGGATGGTGTTTATGCAAAAAAAAACTAGGAGGGATGGAAACCACCGACTCCGTAGGTGAGGAAGGAAGAATAGGCGAGTCTAGAATAAATTGGTCGATGTCTAGTTCAGGGGAAAGGTTTGTGGAAGCCTCAGTGGGTTCTTGGAAACCCAGTCCATACCGTTTCTTTACATTATCATCATTGGGTGTTTCGACACACTGATGGGAGCCTTGTTCGTAACGTCTAAAGCCGAAACCCTTCCATGCACACCTATAAAGATAGGTATGTGCAAAGGTGGGATTGCTAAGAAAGGAGAAATCGAATGTGAAGATTTGAGGTGAGCAGGAAGGATTTGATTCAGTAGGAGCTTGATCTAGCCCCCCATAAATGAGATTGGTGCAAAGGCTAGGAAGACCATAAGGAATGACCATTCCGATCCGACAGTCATAGTTTGGGTGTTGATGAAGTTGTCCATACTCTTGAGGAGTTTGGAACATGTCTAGAGTAAGGAGACGATATTCTCCTAGTGAAAGTCTTTGGAAGATGTCGTCCATAGGGTCCTTGGTTGGTAATTGAGAAGATGATGTGGTGGCGACCGCTATTTGCGTACTAGTTGACGCTTCTACGGATGGAGATGATGTTCGGGTTGATGCCTTGAGCGGGATAAGAACGTCGTTTGGGCTATAGGTCGTGTTACAGGTCTTAAATGGAGATGGATTGGTGGGAATGACATGGATTTGTTTGTCGTGTTCAAATTTGACACAACGGTGAAGTGTTGAAGGGACGCAAGCCATGGCGCGGATCCAGGGTCGCCCTAAGAGGATGTTGTATTGGAACTCTCCCTCGATGATGTAGAAGAGCTCCGGGATTGTGCATGGACCTACGCGGATGTGGAAGACAATAGTGCCGATAGTGTTAGCAGTTGTGTCATTAAATGATCTAAGGATTGCGTTAGTTTTAGATACGTAATTCTTGGGAAGGGCCAATTGGTTAAAGGCATGGGAGGAAATGATATTAATGATAGCCCCCCCATCGATCATAACTCATTTAATACGGGTTCAATCAACATAGGCTGTGATGAAAAGGGTGGCATCCTGATCTTCCTCGGTAGAGGTAGAAATCTCAGAATTACTGAAAGTGATGGAGGCGATGGGGGATAAAGAATGGACTAAGGCAGCAAGTGGTTGAAGGTCTTCAGGTTGAACCTCAGCTGCCTGTAAGGCTTTGATTAAAGCTTGGCGATGTTGGGGGGAGCTTTGAATAAGGTCATATAGGGTCATCTTCACAGGCGTTTGGTGAAGTTGTTTTATCATGGATTCTGTGATTGCCTTTGAAGAAGTGGGTTGGGACGCACCTAAGGTGGAAATCTTGGGTTTTGGTGGTTGGGGTGCCTGGACAAAAAGATAGGTCCAAGGAATAGCGGCTTTTTCTTTCGCTTTGTCCTTTTGTGACCTAGTGGTTACATGAATGGCATTGATTTCGAAGATAGTAGGTGAAGAAGGGGTTATGGTCTGTTGGTGAGACGTTGATGCGGTTGATGAGGCTGGATGGGAAGGTGTCAAAGGTTGGTCAAGAGTGTCCTCAAGGAGAAGAGTGTCTTTCTCCATAAAGCGGCGAATGACTGCCTTAAGGGCACAAGAAGTCTCAGTATCGTGTCCTGGTGTGTGATGGTATAAACAAATCTTTGTATCATCGAACCAAGATGGTTTTGACGTGAGAGGTTGGAACGGCTTGATGGCAGGAAGGGTAATGCTAGAAGTTTGTAAAAGTTGGCGTAATATTAAAGCGTATGAACCTTCTAAGGGGTCCGTGCTTGTTGATGCATGATGTGATGGTGACTTCTGCTTTGGGGATGCTGAAGAAGGTTTTCGTACCACCTTTTGGGTTGGTGGTGCGATGACAGGTGAAGACGGCACTTTCTTTGTGAGAGGTGCCAAATTTTTGAGAGGGGGTTAACTTGTGATTGGTGAAGGAAGTAATGGAGGTAATTTGTGTTGGTTAATGGTTGGAGTAGGAAGGACGCTGAGCAAGGTAGAAGGATGAGGTCCTAAGATGGAGGGTAATGTTGAGGGTGGAGGAGGGGTTCGCTGCTGTGGTCTGGCAGTCTTCTTTGACTTGATTGGAAGACTACTTTTAGTCGAGGTTTGGTTCAAGTCCACCTTCACTTGCGGGTGAGTGAGGGTAGAGAAAGGGCGAATGCCAAGCGGCTTGATTGGTTTGGATTGGGTAGATGTAGGTTTAGAAGTGGAGATTTGGTCTTTGTTTGGAGTCTTGGACGATTTTGCCTTGGGAGAATTGGCAGCATGAGATGAAAGGGCATGAGAATGTTGAATAATTTTAAGATGTTCCCACAATCCCCGATGTTCCACTTTCCTTGAAGGGAGAAGTTCTAATTTCTCCACTAGTCGAGAAAATGGTTGGGAGGATGTTGGATGAGGTTCAGATCCTTGAGAAGATGTGCTAGGTGTGGTAATAGTCTCAGACCCAAGGTGTGTGGGAGTTATAATTGGATTGTCGTTGGTTGAGGAAGATGGAGAGTCAAGTTCTTCTCTTGGTGGAGAAGGAATAGGAGAGTGTGACTCCTCAAGCGGATAAAGGGCAGGAAATATGGTGCCCTCCACTTGTGGTCGAGGAGTGGGTAAGGTCAGGTCCTCCATAGGTAGAAGAAAGGAAGATGGTGAGACCGGTGGTGCCGGTAAGGTTAAGGTGTCCTCCAAGATGAGGGAGGTTGATGGAGAACTGACTGGGGAAAAATGTTCATCCATGCGAGATGGACTGGTAGATGGGTTAACCTCTTGAGTTTGGTTGGAGATGAAAGGTGAGACCGTATTGACCGTTCAAATATCATGTTCATGCGTGTTGTCAATTAAGGTCTGGACATTATTTTGGGTCGGTGGATGGTTGGGGAATGGTTGCTTGAATATGTCGATGCCCTGGTTTGGAGGTACATTAGGATTATCTAGAATGAGCTCCCCCTTTTCAAGCATATCTTGGACTATGTTTTTGAAGGTTTTACAGTTTCTCGTGTCATGACCTTTGACACGGTGGAAATTACAGAAGTCATTTTCCCTATACCACGCAGGGATGGTGCGTGAGGGATCAAATTGTGGTGGTGGTCGAATTTGGGGAAGATTGAGAATCCCCTGTTTAACAAGCTTTTCCAGTATAGATGCGTAAGATTCTCCAAGAGGAGTATATTGTCTTTGCACGTATCTTTGCTGGAATTGATGGGTGGCGCTCTGAGATGTTGATGGCTCAGGTTGATTAGATGAAGAAGATGACAGTCTAATGGCCACAGCGTTAGCTAAAGTTTTAGACTTAGGATTTGACGATGAAGGCTTAGAAGAAGAAGAATCATTAGTCTTGGAGTTGGGGTTCTTGCTTCGCAACTTGACTTTATTCTCCTCGATGGCACGTAATTCAAGTTTACGGGCCATCGTGAAGGCTTCGTCAAAGGTACGGAAGGTCTGAACCCTTAAAGTGGAAGAAATGTGTTTGGCGCAAGCTCGAGAGAATAGTTCAATAAGTTCAGTTTGAGGTAAGGAAAAGGAGAGCTGATTGATAAGGCCTCTCCAACGAGCAATGAAATCAGCTACTGATTCATCCTCAAATTGATGAATAGTGTAAAGGTCTGTGATCGAAACCTTTTTGGTGATGTTAATGGAGAAATAGTCAAGAAAAAGCTGGGCCAATTGTGTAAATGAGAAGAGGGAATGGGTGGCAATGGAGTTGTACCAATCGAGCGCAGCGCCAGAAAGGGACATAGGAAATGTGCGCAAGAGTAATGCGTCATCATGAGCAATAAGGTAACAGGCATGTCTAAATGCCCGTAAGTGTTGCTGTGGGTCTTCCTTGCTTTGAAAGCGAGAAAATTTGGGAAGCTCCTACTGGTTGGGGTATGGTCTAATTGGAACGGAAGGATGAATAGGCTCATTGCAAATTTGATCGTATGAGAGAGCATTGCATGAGCCAAAAATGGAAGTCTCTAAGCTAGACATTTTATCCATCAGCATTTTGATGATATCTGCTGACGGATTGGTAGGTGGAGTGCCCCCTAGATTATAAGGCGCTTGAAAGATATTTGGAGGGGCGTATGACGTGGATGGTTGCATAGACGCAACATATGGATAGCTGGTTATGGGAGCAAAAGTTGGGGCTAATGGCACTTGTGTTATGGGGTTGGTTGGCACAAGTTGGATAGGAGCCGTCAAGGATGGTTGAGGCGTGGCTACGCTTGTTGACGGGTAAACGGTTACTCTTGTATTTATTGGTGCAAGAGTAGGGGGAATAGAGACTAAAAGGTTTTGGAAAGGTGTGGGGTTTGGTTGAGTGACTTGAGGTTGAGGGAGTATCGGAACCCCCATGGAGGTAGGTTTAGATGCAGAGGTTACGTTCTGAAGGTAAGATACAGTTGGGTTATTGGTGGAGGTGTTGTCTAATGGTTGAATGGTAGGGGCCATTGATGTGATTCTTGTGTCAACTAAGGAAGTCAGCATCCCATAGATTGGGTTGCCTAGGGAGTCTTGCGTTTGGCTATTCATGAGATAGTGTTGTAAGGCTTTGACGTTAAGGTCCAAGAATCGTGCAAAGTCTTGGTCCCCTTCTGGGACGATAGGAGTTTGAGGCGGGGTTGGGCGAGTTGGAGTTCTTTCAGTCTCCAAGTTGAACTCCATTATAGGACTAGTTGTAGGTGGTGAAGGTGGAAGCGGTTGTTGGCTAGCGTGGTCAAGAAGGGCCTTGGTTTGACTACGTGTCAAAACCATTCAAGGCAAGAAAGGGTCAGGTTTCAAAAAACTGTGTTCTGTCAGTCTCAGAAAACCAGAATGGATGTTTAGACAAGCAGAGAGTTGGATTTTATGCTTGTTGTTTTTGGAAAAAGAAAATAGACAGAGACCGATGTCGGTATAAAAACTGATGTCAGTGAAGAAGTCTGCCGATGTCGGTCAAATGACCGATGCCGGTTTAGAAAAGTTGCCGACGTCGGTTACAGGACCGATGTTGGTTTCTGTGTTTTCCAGAAACTCAGAAAAAAGTTTTTGGAAATGGAGAAAACGTCCTTACCAGCTCAAAAAAAGATAGATAAAAATAGAAAATGTGATGATGACAGACAGAGCCTAGCGTTAAATCCCTAGAAACAATTTTATTAAGATCATATGGCTTATGCCTTAATATAATGTTTGAGGAAGTTGGCTGTAAGAAGGGTCCTAGAATAGGCAATCTAAAGATGGTTTCAGGTATGTTAAGGCGCTCAAAAATTTGTATTAGCTTCTGTACAGGCCTGGTGCTAAGGAGCAAGCTCCCCTCACTTCACAATTCTAGTGGTTAGCTGGTTTCGCTTAGCCAAAATATACTTTCACTATAGTTTAGACTCTGCCAGAGAATAGAGTTGGCTTTCCCCTTGGTGGTGAAATCCAAGTAGGATTGTCGGGTTGGGTAAGGTTGTCCGCTGGGTGATGAAATCCCAGTCGGGCCTTGTCTCAAGTAAGTTTGATGTTTAATTGAGTGCTTGTGGTCTGGTAGTGTAACATCAAGTGATCTACGGTTTATTCAATATGTGTTTGACTAATTACTAAGTGTGGACTAGAAAGATGCAAGAAAGCAAGAAATGGAATGCAGTAAGTTTTAAAACCCCAAATCAAAATATTATCTTGGAATGAAGACAAGTTGGAGAAAGGGTTGAGGAGAATGATTTTTGTACTAGTCTAGAAATGCAAGAAAAAGAAAGGAAAGGTTCTTTTTATTTTCTGCTTATGATTTTTTTTTTTTTTTTTAAGAAAAGAAGAAAGAGGTGAAGGTTAAGAAGCCTAATGCAACTAAATGAACAAAGAAGAAAGGGAACCCAAGGAAGGCCCTAAAGGGGTCCCACCGGGTGTGCCAGAATGTTTCTATTCAAATTTTGTTTTTCAATTTCAAAGGATTAAGAAACTAAAGAAAGAATGGTCAAGGCTTGTGTACCTAGATAAAGTCTGTGCACCATAATCCAGACGCTGTGAATACTCCTCTTTGGCTGTGGAGGAATGACACCTGCAAAGAAAAGAAGCTTGGACAAAAGAAGATGTTAAATAGACAAATGGTGGGTTGTCAAGCGAAAGCTTGATCCCAGAAGTATAAAAACTTCCTTAAGGGATATAAACCCACTAAACAACAGAAAGAAATGTTTGATAAATAGTTGAATAATGAAGAACCGAAATGATAAAGAAAAGAAATGAAAAAGAGAAGTAAAGACTTACTTGAGAGAAGCTGTCAGATTGATAACAGTCACCGACGTCGGTAATTCTACCGGCGTCGGTTGGTCAAGGTGCCGACGTCAGTTAGTCTGCCGATGTCGGTCGGGGTAATGACCGGCGTCAGTCAAGGCAAAGGTCTTTGGTCGAGGTCTGGGTTGGTCTATACTCTATGGACAGAGTCTGGTCAGGGTCTGGGTTTATTTGAGTAGTCTGTGGACAGAGTCTGATCAGGGTTTTGGTCTGTGGACAAAGTTTTGGGCTTGGTTGAATGGTCTGGGGTCTGAGTTTGATAGTCGGGTTAAATGGGCAGAATGTATGATCCGAGAGAGGATGGGAGAAACAGGAAGGTGGACAAATCAAGATTCAGGTCTGGGTTGATTAACAGTCTAGTCTAGGGAGATATTGCTTGAAAGAAATAACTGAAAAGAGAATAAGAACACAGACAATATACTTACTTGTGCCTTGTGGAAGGTGTGTTGCCGATGATTCCCGTACCTGCTGTTGATGTAGCTTGTATGGAGAACCTGTTACTGAGGGAGAACTTTGAAACTCTTGCTGCACCTGAGGGAGAGAATGGGGTGTTTGATTGAGAGATTTCGCAGATTGACGGATAGTCCAAGACTAGAATTCCTGATTTGCTTTCAGAGATTTTTTGATTCGGCTCCTCAAAAGAATTTGAAAGACTGGTTAAGTATAACCGACGTCGGCGATTCCACCGACATCGGTCGACACTTGGCCGACGTCGGCGGGGTTAGAATGGGCAAAATGAGCCACCAAGCCCGTTTTTCATCCGCCAAGTGCCCTGCCTGTTGGGAAATGTCGAGGATTGTGCTAAATAGGCACGAGAGTTTGTTAGGAGGTTAGAATAGTTAGGAATAGATCTTGAGTGAGTCATAGGAGGAGAATTAGTCTAAGGTGAGGTGTCATGGGTGAGGTGTCCAAGGAGGGGGGTTAATTCAAAATAAATAAATTATTTTAAATTAGGAATAGGTTAGGAATGGGTTAGAAATGGACTAAGGGGGAAAGTGACCAAGGGTTAGACACTTTTTAGGTGTCTACAGATACCTATGAAACTTGACCAATTTGTGTTTTCACCAAGAGCACTTCCTATGTTATATACCCACTAAAAACACAAAAAATACTTGAGAGGCTTGCATTTATAAGTGTTCCCAACCTCCATGCCTACAAGTGATCACTCAATTTACTTATCACTTATCCTTCTTGTCATTGACCCTTATTTTTACCAACATTGGCAACCTATTCTATGCATGATCTTGGCTATCACACCTTTTTGTCACACTTTATGTGCAAGTTTGCATCTTGAGTGCCCAACCTATCATTCACCCATTTCCATTACCAACTACCATTTATCAAACACTAAACCAATTTTAGTTTCACCTCATTGACTCTTAGTTTGAGGAGGAACACCTCCTCATACTCTTAGGGAAACTAAACCTTTGACCCGTACTCTATTTTTGTTTCATAGCTCATTCACACAAGTAGCACAACAAAAAAGGGTAAACTGTAGACACCACAAATATACACACCTATGCTTTTAAATATTGATAACCCCCCAGGCCTACTTAGGACCCTCTAAGGACTAATTCACACTAATTTGGCCTAACCAAGCCCACTTATAATCAGATTCACAAGCTAACTCAACCTGGGCTTCAAGACCTCTTTTTTTTAGAACTTGACCATCGACAATCAAGGTGACCATCGATAGTCACCATGGGAAACCCTGACAATTAATGGTTAGGGTCCACCTCCTTAACAAAGCACATGCAAACCACCTACATTTATTTTATAAATATAGCTTGTCTAAATCTTGGTGTGAGCCTTTACATGGACAATTTATATTTATATGGCCTAGTTACACCTTCGCTTCTACCTCTTATTTATGCCTATAAGAGAGAGAGGCTTGGGAGGTCTAATCCATATATAATAATTATCAGGAGCTTAAGGATTTATGAGTTTTCTTTTTTAGGTCAATCAATACCATCAGTAATTTTAGTGAGAGCTGACTTATCATCATCTCTCAACCAAGTTCTCAAATACCATTACTCCACTAGAATCAAGCCAAATTCCACAAATAGGCTAACAACTCCAACCACTCACCCAATCAACTTCTATGCTTTCTTATCTATAAGTCTTCTTCCTAAGAAAAAGGGGATATCTTCACAATATTTTAATTCAATGCACACATAAACAAATAGGTTTTTCAACCACACCCATATTGAGTTTCTTTTCTCTCTTCCCTAGAACTTAAAGTGAAGTTTACATGAAACATAATGCAGTGCCATCTCTTACAATAATATGTCAAGAATTAGTAGAATTAATATTTAAAATTTTTTAAATCAAATAATCATGATGAAAATATTTATAGGGCTTTACAATAGCTCAAGGAAAGCATCAACAAAAATGTATTTTCTATCATCGTGTATCAAGTATCCTCAATGAAACAAGCAATCCCAAGCCCAAAAGTTGATAAAGGTTTTGCAACCCAAATAGGTCCACCATGGATTCTTAGTTCACCAAAATATCAATCCTAATTTATGGTTGGATGGACCCCTCCTTCATTGACTTGGACACCTTCATCTCTATAATACTAGTAGGTAGCACCCTAGAGCTCAGTCATGATGCAATAACAACAAATGAGTTAGAACCCACTAGTTTCATAATAATAATTTAGAATTGGAGATAATAACCAACAACATCAGCATTAGAACACTACATAGTAACAAGGAAGATATAGAGGTGGATATCAGTCCAACAAAGTAGGATCTTGAGGTGGATACAAAGGAGGATAGCAAGGAGGCAAAAGAAATAATTATTAGTGGCCTCCTCTATAATGCTACCTATGAGGAAAATTAAATCACATACAAAATAATTTCCATATGTATCTTCAATGATAGTCTTACTATATATACTATAGAATCTTTGACCAGCATGACACAAAATATTGTCCCCTTTTGGAGAAGCAAATAAAGGATAAGGTCATCTAGAATTTCAATATGGTTAGTGTGTAGCCTAAATAAAATGCATTCTTAAATGTTTTTACATGTCAATATCACGTAGAAAAAGGTTTAACTCCACTTGAAATGCCTCAAGATCAGGGAATCCACAAAGCTAAATAGGATAAATACCCAAACCTAGTTATAGAAAAGGGCCTCATGTATGAAACTACATAGATGTTAAAAAACATCCAACATCAAGACATAACTAAAAGGGATGTTGTAATGATAGATACATAAATGTATGTTAAAATCATGTGCATTATGCATCAAGATGGATTTTTCACTACAGTGATAGATATTTTTAAACTTTTAAGCACACTACATAATGAAGACATCTCACAAAATATCACAAACCTGCTACATAATCTACTAGAGTGTGCATAATATAGATAGTAGAAGATGGAAAAGTTGGTTTGGTGTGTCAAAATAAAAAAGCCCTAGGATATTGATGCACATATTGACATTGGAGTTATGGGATATGAAATTTTTAATGATATCTTTGATTTTGGAATCACAATCAATATGATTCCTAGGTCTATATGGGAAGCAATTGGATGACCAGTCCTAAGTTACAACCCAGTCACTTTGAGATTAGTTGATTGTGGGAAGGTTGAACCTATTAGTCAATTAAAATATGTGGAGATTAAAGTTACATAACTAACACTTTGAGGTGAATTTAAAGTCATTGACATGAAAGCTATAGCAACACATTACCTTGATAGGTTAAAAATGGGCATATGATGATTAGATGACTATCAACATAATGAAAAATCAATTAGATGTGCACCAAGGAGATAAGGTTATTTTCATTCCTCTAAACATATCATATAAACCTTATATAATTCCATTTAAACTAGATTCCTCATACATTACATAAGAAATAAGATGGATGAAGGTGAATTTTGAGGACAATCTAAAATCTCTATGTGTAGTTGAGTGAAAAAAATTATATAAGCATACCAAACCATAAGTACAATCGCTACTCATTCAAAAATTCAAGGCATTAGAAAAATAGAGGCCAAAACTAGTAGCTATCCATCCATTGGTAAGGTAATATGTCATAGAAGATTGTGCATTTATGTCTACAAACTCCTTTACTCTATCAAAAGTTTACTTTCTCTATCAAACTGATGATCACATGTAGGACTATATAGAGCCAACTAGAGAAGGTACTTTTCTATGGGAAATAACTTTGTCTATTAGTGGAGACTCAAACACACATCTCCTTAACTAGGCTTGAGGTGATCATGAACTCTAACCAATGAGAATGGTCTTTTCACATGAGTGACAACTTCATATGTACTATGCCACTAAGGATATTAATGAATTCATTATATAGTTACAAATTCATGTACCTACCATTAGTCAATGGGCTAGTGTTTTAAATTATGCTTTGAATGGAATTGTTGTGACATGGTGGGTAATTCATCAAAATGACCAGCTCAAGTGGGATGATACATATGAGCTCATGATTAGTAGGTTCCAGTTACCATAGTTCATTTAAAATAATTGGCCATTATTTTAAGAAGGTGAGTGTCCTAAAATTCATATTCATGCATGCATTAAAGCCTATATTGAGGAAACAGTGGCACTAAAATATTGGGTTCACATTATCCACTACACACTTGCTCCATTATCAGCAGCCTAGTACATACATCAAGAGTGACAAAGGGAGACAAAGCATTGGGCACAAGTTTAAAGTGATTTCATTCAGACCTTTGTTTTTTAAGATGAAAACCCCTTGGTTCATAATGCACTTTAGAAAATCAAACAATTCTTATGTCATGGGTGCCCAGAAGACTTAAGCATCACCACAAAATCCACTGTATAGAAGAACGTAACTTCTTATCTCAATTTAGCATTACAAAGATATAAATATACTAAGAAACAAGAATAATCTCTTATGCAACCATGTCATCAAATAAAAGATGAAGTAGAGAACATTGAGGATTTTTATTTTGATGGTGATTTGAATTTGAATGATTTATTTGAACCTGAACAACTTGTAGAACCACTTAGGGACACCAGTGTGAAACCTACTAAAGAAGATAAACTATGTAGCATACACATTCCCAAATAGGAAGGGAAATAGTAGATACATGAATTTATCAATGAATAAAAGTACAAGATTCACCAGCATCCCATCAAAAGCATGCAGCAACCATCAGAACTAAGGAGGTTCCAAAATTGGTGAACATAGGTGACTATTGGACAAAAACTAAAATTTCAAAAGCCCTACAACTTTTGAAGGATTACCAAGATGTTTTTCCCACTAAATTCTTAGAGGTTCTAAGAGTTTCCCCATCTCTTGTAAAGACACATATTGAATTGAAGGAGTGTATATGGCCTATAAAAAAGTAGCCATATAAGCTTAATCTAAACATGAAACTGAAAGTAAAGGCTGAACTAGATAGAATGTAGGATGTAGGAATAATCTATCCAATCAAAAAGGTAGATTGGGTAATCCCCATGGTAGTATATCTAAATAAGACATGGGAAATCTAATTATGTGGGGATAATCACATTTTTAATGATTCTTGTGTAAATGATCCATTCCCAATTCCATTTATAGACAAAGTTTTGGACTTTGTTACAGGCATGAAGTTTATTCTTTTATGGATGGTTTTAGAGCCTATTATCAAATATCAATTACAAAATAAGACAATTCTAAAAAAACTTTTGCAATAGAATGGGCTTATTTTGTGTACAAGGTCATACCTTTTGGCCTTAATAATGCACCTATGGTATTCTCTTGCGTAGTGGTGACTACATTCAAGGATTTTATTCATGACTTCATAGAAGTTTATCTTGATGATTGGGCCATCTTTTCTTTATTTAAAGAACATTTGTCTAAACTATGTCTAATGTTATAATGATGTCAAGATCTACACATTACCTTGAGTTTAAATAAATGCCTATTCTTTACACCCTTTGGTGTTTTGCTAAGACATGTACTATGTAGCAAAGGCATTCTAGTAGATCAGGCAAAAATTATAGTAATCTTAAGTATGCCTCCACCCATCAATTCCACCAAAGTGCACTCTTTTTTGGGACATACAAGATACTATTTCAAATTTATCAAATGTTATGCAACTATTTCATCTCCATTGGAATCCTTGTTGTGCAAAAATTCAAAGTTTGTCTAGATTTTAGAATGTCAAGCAACCTTCATTGAGTAGAAACAAAGATTGGTTATTATGCCCATCCTTATTTTTCTAGATTGGAGCAAGCCCTTTCATGTACATGTGGATGCTTTAGGTATCATAGTTTGTGTTATGCTTATGCAACTATGAGATGGTGGCCTCAACCATTCCATTCATTTTTCTAATAGGAAACTATCTGATGTAGAAAAAAACACAAAACCATAGAATGAGAAGCATTAGCCATCGTGTTCACACTATAAAAATTATGACATTATCTACTTATGATGTCATTTAAAGTCTTCATTGATCATCAATGCCTATGATACCTTGTCAATAAGATGATGTTAGGAAGATGAATCTCTTGATGGTTAATGTTATTTCAAAAGTTTCAACTCTACATTAATGTAAAGCTAAGAAGAGAGAATGTGAGACGAGATCGTCTCAGTCACATTCTTAATGGTGAAGAACCAGAAGAATTATAGGAAGACTCTCATAATTCTCACTTATTTTGTGTTTCTATGATTCTTGAAAATTTCAAGTCCATTTCCAACTTCCCCGAATAAGGAATCTTCCCTACACATTATCAAAAGCATGAAAAGAAGCAGTTTATTACTAGAACACTACCATATACTATCATCAATGGGATTATGTATCACTTAGGGAAGGATGAATTTTCGCATAGGGTTGTTCTAGAACATGAATGACCTCAAATCTTATACGATCACATGAAGAAGTCATAGGAAGACATTTTTTAGGAGAAGCTAAGGCCAAAAAGTTGTTAGATAACAAAATATCGTGGCCAAATTTGTTCCAAGATGCACATAGAGTTACACAATATTGTGATGCCTACTAATACATGGGTAAATTTTTGAAAAAAGATGAAATTCCTTTGCAACCTCTGTTAACTGAGTATCCTTTTGAATAATGGGGCATTGACTTTGTTAGACCTATCAATCCATCAAGAAAGTGTAATAAAGTAAGGTATATCATCACTGCGATGGATTATTTTACTAAGACGGTTGAAGCTGCTATGACACCTTATTATATTGTAAAAGATAGAATAAAATATCTCTACAAAAACACCATCACAAGGTTTGAATGTCCTATAAAGTTACTAAGTGATATAGGAATGCACTTTATGAATAACACCATCAAGTCTTTGATTGAGGAATTTATGATCACTCATTATAAAAGCACTATGTATCATCTATATGCCAATGGTCAAGCTAAAGATTCCAAAAAATTAATGGGTAAAATGCTAACAAAAATATATGACATCAAGAGGGGTGACTAGTAAGACCACATCCTTGGGATTATGTGGTCATATCACACACATTAAAATAGAGCCATAGGGTTTACACCATTCCAATTAGTATATAGTCTTGAAATAGTCATGCTAATGGAATACCTAGTGCCTAGTATGTGCATTTCTATAATCATGCAACTCAGAGATCATGAGTCTCTAACCAATAAACTAATTGAACTAAGTAATATGGATGAGTATAGATGTAGAGTAGCATATACATAAGAAGTATACAAGCAGATCTAGAAATCATGGCATGATAGGAATTTGTGCCAAAAATAATTTCATAAAGATCAACTAGTCTTATTATATGACAATCATTTTAGAGCATTTTTGAGTAAGTTATAGATTCGATGGAAAGGGCCATATATTATCCATGACCTAACATAACAAGGAACCATTTTTTTAAGAGATATTTAGGGAACTATTTTAATAAGATTGGTAAATGGTTGTAGGATTAATCCTACCACCAATAGTCAATTTATCTCATTTTGTAAAGTGAGTGGATGTTAAGTAGCACCAAGTAGATTAGGATTTCCTAAGTTTTGCATGTTTTTTGTGTGTTTCTTTTATGTTTGTCTATCTTTGTAGATAATATCTTAAATAACATTTGAGAATAAAAATACCAATCATGGAATGTACTAGTCATGTGTAGGAGGATCCTCATGTGCCACTAGGAAATTCAATGTAGAGCAAATGAAAAATATTAAGTATGGGAAAGGTAGAAAAACATCCCATCAACAAGATATCCATAAGATAACGGTCATCCACTAGAATTAAATGCCAAATCTAAGGGTCAATTGACTTGATTTTTAATAAATTGGTATCCTATCAACATCTACCCATAACCCCCATATAAACACCAAAGAGCATAATATTATAACTCCACACATGTGCCAATAAATAACTACTTTAATGGCTAGATTGGATATAGATTTACCACATCCACCATTGCATTCATGATGAGTGGATAACTAAGAATGGCATTGATGTGAAATCCAATAGGCATGAATTTTATAAAATCCAAGTTTGAATGCCAATTCAACATTTCATCCTTGTGCATATTTTTTTACAAGCTAAAATTGCAACAAATTGAGCTAGTTTCTTTGCATAGAGAGTAGATAGCATTCCAATTCCTTCACTTCACATAGAGATGGATACTTATTAGCTCATTAGGGCTCTCATAGCTGCTCAAAAAGATTCATGGGTGTCGACATGGTACTCAAGCAAACCAAGTTCAATGACCAAGAATTGTTTGACTACCTCTACCAAGTAGAATAAAAGCTAATTCAACTAGATCTTATTGATGCTATGCAATTACTCACTCTCATAACTCCATATCATTTTTAGAATATAAATATTGAGCACCTAATGTGATTACCTACCTTTGGCAACCTAGGTGAGATCAGCAAAGTATTGTTAGGGAGATACAATGATGGTAGCATCTATTTGGGCCCAAATATGACTATTGTAATCAATACACAAGCCATGGCCCAAGCTTTGGTGATGATTGCACGTGCAGATTCATTGGCTCCATACAAGACAAAAATTCTCCCATTCTTCAAGAAGTCTAGCATTTGTATGTGTGAAGTAATAGATGGATTCCTATTGATGAAATCCAAGATGAGCTAGTGCACATCCTCATAGAGTGCATTACTATAATATTTTGGTAGACAACCAAGTCTACCAAATAAATATCAAAAGGGGTCATAGACATTGCCCACCAGATGATCCATATAAATGAATAATTCAACTAGATAGAGTACTTTATTTAAGAGTTACTCACTAACATTGAAAAGTGTCACACCTCTCCAAGGTAGATTTTCCAATACCAATTCCTAATATTCCTACTCTAATTCACACAATCAAAGTCACTTAAGGGAGAAGTGCACCTTGATACAGACTATCAACTAACATAGTAATTCTAGAGTCTCATTTTGATGCAAGAAAGTGGAGCCCTATGACATGAGTTAAAGTTCAAATCCTAGTGGGACGAGTGTTTATAGATCATTATAACCCATCCTTAAGTGCCACCTAATGTCATGAAATATCTAGGTCAACATGCCTCTATCACTTTACTAATGTGAGGTGTGTTCATCAACATAAATGAGCTGTCATGGTCACCATTCCAAATGCTCCCCCTTTTTTAACAATGAAGATGTCCCAGGCTAAAGTCACCTAATAGAAAGTATTTGCATCCAGATGTACAACTCCCCTTCAAGCAATACCACCTAGCACAACCATCCCTACAGTGTAATAACTAGAAGAAGCAACTAGTTTGCATTCATATAAGGGAAAGCACAAAGAAGAATAACATTCAGCATCCCCACCCTTGAAACTAAAGACATGTAGTATAATAACTTGGCTTGATGACCCAAAGGTGGCATAGATCATTAGCTCATGTGACCTTCCAAATATGTGTACAAATGAGCAGGAAGTATACCAATTCATGATTATAAACATGGATAGAGACTTTTATGATAAGGAGGTAGAAAAATAATTCTTAATCTAGAAGATTATGTGCATCATTCAAGTGCAAAAATAGGTTCCCTTAGAGTTGTGGGTAGACCTTCCAACTGTCCCACCATCCATGGTTATTGACACCATCTAGGATGAAGTGGAGTAGCTCTAACATAGAATCAATTTCTTCCATCCTCAACTTTCTCCTAAATTAATATCTAAGGATATCTTTGCACCTCTGCCAAAAATTCCACTTGAAACACTTGTGCATAGACCATGAACAAGGTGGGAGGCAAGGGTCTCCCCTATATTGGAAGAGTGCACCTTTAGACAACTAGCCACTATGTAGGAAGCATAACCTACCCCTACACCTACTCTACCATAACTAAAATGTAGACTAGTTATATTTGAGAGGAAGAAGGCACAGGTTTCCAACTCTAAAGTATGACCTAGTGATTCATCACCATCCCCCAAGCCCAAGAGGTGAAATATCTCACACCAAATCAGCCCATAGAAGAAGAGTAACAAGATGCAAGATGATAAGTAGCTCATGTAGTAGAATAGTGCATGAAGAAGGAGGAAAAGAAGAGGTATAAATAACAAGCATAGCAAAAAAAAGCCACATATTGATCCAAATAAGTCAAGGTTGCACAAACAACCAAGGATGCAAAGGTTGATACATAGAAGGCCATGGATGTGGCCAAGAAGGTATAAGAAGTAGCTGACACATCATAGAAAGTGTAAGAGGAATGAGAGAGGAAGAAAAAGGAAGAATATTTTACTACCAAAGTGAAGTCAAAAAAATAAGAGAAGATAAAACATGATGTAGTATCCCAACCACAGCAGGCCATTGAAGCTACAAATTATGCATAGTAGTAGGTAGAGGAAGTTATGAATAAAAATGAGGAAGAAGATGAAGCCCTCCAATAGCAACAAGCGTAGGCACAAGCTCAAGCACAAACACAAGCACAAGCCTAAGGTTCATAAGAATAATTCAAGGCTATGGCCCTGGTAGAAGAGAAGAAGAATAAATATGAAGAATAAGAGAAGAAGATGAAAGAGGAGGAAGAGAAGAAGAAGCAAGTGGAAGAAAAAGGATGGGTAAAGTAATTGAAGGCCCAGGAAGAATAGGCAAAGTTGCAAGTTGTAAAACATGAGATGTAGAAGAAAAAGTAGAAAGAGGAAGCCAAACACAAGTAAATTAAATATGATGTACATTAACTCAAGTTGGAAGTAAAGGCTATAAAATATCATCAACAAGCACCAGCACAACCACATGTATAACCAAAGCAGTCTGCATAATAAGAAGTACTTCATATAGCTCTAATAGGTCTACAACAACTAGATATGACACTAAGTGGTGTTTGGCTTTAATATGTTCCCATAGTTGGTGCTTTATATACCACATTCTCACTCTCACTTGTCACTATGCCACATCCAGACCCTATAGCATCCATAAGCATACTAGCCATACTCCCAGTCAAGTAGGAGGCTTCTTTTGATGTGTCTTAGCTACCCCTAAAGAAATAGTTTAAGGGCATAACATCTTTATAGGAATCAATTACACAAAAGGCTGCCTCCCTAAAGTAATAAATGGATCAATCCAAGGCATAGAATGTGGAGCTCAAGGATCACATTCATGAAGTAGCCAAGACAATTTAGGATACCTGCCCAGATTTGGTCACTTGAGCATGTTAGACCAGTGTAGGTTTAAGATGTTGGTCTTGGATCTCACTAAAGAATGGTTCATATCTTGGAAACTTCATGTAGTTGACACATTGGGCAAGAGTATGAAGACTGAGGTAGCTACATTGATAACCTTGCTGGAAGAATACCAAATCATGTTGGATATTGCAACCATCCAAGCACATCACATCGCATGAAGTCTGTTGGACTGGAAGCATCACCTCAATGACTCTCTCTCATTAGTTTCAATGTAGATTTCATTGTTAGTAGAGGTTTATGATACATTAAAACATGATAAGCATGAGGATAGCTAAGTTTTACTCAAGTGCATAGGATAATGTAGAGAATTCATATTTAACAAGGAAAATAGAAGCATAAAAAAGATGGATTATTGTGCATTTGATAGGAATTAGGATCAGCCAATAATTCATTCATGTTTACAAAGCATTCAGAGTAATTTAGATAGGATTAAACCAAACATTAAACATGATAATGTACACAAAGAAAAAAATAAGAAATACAATAAGTAATCATAACCAAATAGTCTATATTGATCTCAATAAGCGTCAAACTCTCCTCTTTATACAATCATACATATTTATAGTTGTTTATAGTCTCTAAATATTCACTCATAATTTGGTGCCAAAAAAGGAGATTTTTCATCTTCTATCAATTATAATTCATGGAGTATAAGATAATGTTTCACTAAAAATTTTGCTTTATTTCTAAGAAAAAAGTTATAAAATTTAAAAGAAGGGTGAGATTAGTAGAACTTGGATTTTGTTTGTGCTCTATGATCCAGATGATTGTGGAGACTATTCTTTATCTGGGGAGGAATGACCTACAGATAAGAAAGAACTAAATAAATGGTTGATTAGTTGGATAGGTAGGTGGATTGTCTAGTAAGCTATATCCAAGAAGCATAAGTTTTTTTGGAGGCTATCAATCCACACTTTTAAATAGTTAAGTTCTAAAAGAAAAAGATAAATTATTTTCATAAATAATAGAAGGTACTAAAATCAAATACAATAAGTTTTTAAAAAGGGATCAATTTGACTATTTTTAGCAATAAATGATTATATTAATGCTAAATAAATCATAGTTCAAAAAATAGGTTAATCCTCTATGATAAGGCAGAAGTCAAAAAGTGGGATTTGGTCAAGGTCTAATAGGTCAAATAAACTTTTTGTTGGAATTAACACATAGTGATCATTGGTGGTTGGGTGTGACCATCAACGGTTAGGTGATCAATGATGGTTAGGATTAAACAATCAATGATTAAGTGACCGTCAATGGTTACTGTCAAATTTAGCTTGGGTAAAAAGAAGTTTAGTTGGGAAGGCTAGAAAGAAGTTCTAGAAGGTGGGTTGGAAGATAAAAAAATGAACTAATGACAAAATATATATATTTACCTTTTTTTTTTGGTCTGAATAACATTAAGGTGAGTAGCTAAAAACTTGTTGTATACCCTAGAATAATTTTAGTAGAGTGATGATAGCTTGGTTGTTACTTGATGAGTAGTAGCACTTTTGATCTTTATCATATTTGTTGGTTTATTGGAAGCTTTTTTGGATTAACCAAGAGTGAGAAGAACACCTACATAAGAAGCTCTGATGCATAAGACTCTGATGATTATTTATTTCTCCTCCTTTTCACCTCCTCCTCTTCTCTTTATATAGGGGAAAGGTAGTAGTAAAACAAGAAGTTCAACAATAGGTTCAATAAGCTATCTAATTTTAGTTTTAACATGCATTGACTACACACAAGGATCAAACAGTTAAAAATAAAAAAGCAAGTTTTAGTTGAGTGGTAGTTAACCCTTGAAGCATTTAAAGGTTAACCGTCAGTGGTCGAGGCTAACCGTCAGTGATTAGGTAGCCATTAGCAGTTGGGTGATCATTGACAGTTGGATTCCAACCATCAAAGGTCAAGAGGGAAAAGGTAAAATGATTAGGGTTAGTCATTGTGACTTAGGTTTGGTGGTTGAAAAGTTACAAATGTTAAAATATATAAATGTAATAAGCATGGATCTATAAGATATTTAATGAGCAAAGCATAACATAATGAGCCCAGATCAATAAAAAACAATATAGGTATTTATCATGGGGAAAACCTCAAAGAGGTAAAAAACCTAGAAAAGTGATATTCAATATTGAGAAACAATAATAACCCCAATTCATCAAATCTTTTTCATCTCACTCCTCAGATAAATTCTTCACAAGTTTGTCTTAGAAAAGTATTTACCACACGCAGGAATACTTGAATACTTTTTTTTATTCGAGATATATTTTATAATATGGGTAAAATTCTATTTATAATGATTCATGAGGGGATGTGACCATTGTGAAAATAATGGGTCCGTCCACCCCAATAAATCCAATTAATAAATATTTGGTAAATATTAAATAACTATAATAAGATTATTTATTTTTCAAAATTTTACACCTCAAGTAAATAAACAATATACTAGTATTTATTTAATTACTTACCAATGTAAGCCAAGGGTTAATAATAACCACTTAGACATTAATTGTTCTAACACTTCTCCTTAATGCTAAGTGGGCATAAAATCCATATTCACCATAAAGGAATTATACTATGTGCAAAATTTGAAGGATTTAAAAACTTTCATCATTCCAAAAGTCACCTTTTGAAACAAAAGGAATTATAATCTATAAACTATTCAAAAATAAGTTTAGGCTAGCATGATTTTGAGATTGCATCTCACTATTTCTCATGAATAATCACTAAGCATATTTGGAGCCTTTTATAACATATGAACCTCCATTACAAATTATGCTTTTAAATGTGTTGGGGTACACAAGTAAAACTTTCATAAGAAGTTTACTTAAATAAAATAACTTCCACACAATGTTTTCATAATGCTTTACAAATGAGAAGGATAGAGAAGAATAAACACATGGTCGTTAGGAAGTGGCATTGTCATATACACTCCCCCTCAATGGAAACTCCAAGAGGCCTAGCATTACATAAAATTGACAAAATTTGATAGCAGCAAGTGGTTTTGTGAAGATATCTACCACTTATTTATCTATAGGATAGAAGTATAGATTAATATCACCATTGAGGAATTTCTCTTGGATAAAATACAAATGAACTTCAATATGTTTAGTTCTTTGGTGTTGCACTAGATTTTTTATTAGAGATATACACCTTTGGTTATCATAATGAAAGATGGTACTTTGAAAAACATCCAAATAAAATTCTCCCAATATCCTTCACAATGACATGGCTTCTTTAGTAGCTTTCATAATACTTTTGTACTTAGCTTCTATAGAAGAGAGAGAGACAGTAAGTTGCTTCTTACTACTCCAAGTGATAGCACCTGCACTAAACGTAAACACATATCTAGAAGTAGATTTATGATCTAAAGTATCACTAGCATGGTCAGCATCATAATAACCATATAATTTAGCATTATCAATGAAAGAATAAAATAAACCATAATTAATTATTCCTTTGATATAACAAAGAACATGTTTAACTAATTTCTAATGATCCAAATAAGGATCCTGCATAAATGTATAAACAACACTGATATCATATGAAATATCTGGTCTAGTAATACTTAGATAAATCAAACTTTTAATAAGTTGTCTAGACAAATTAGGGTTAGATTTTTCACATGCAAGTTTAGGATTAGTTTTAATACCAGTTTGTATAACAGTAGTGGTAGATTTACAATCAATCATGTTAACCTTAATAAGAAGATTATGTGCATACTAAGATTATGATACAATAATTTAATTTTTATCTTGAAATATAGCCATTCTTAAAAAATGATGTAGAATTCTTAAATTAGTCATTTCAAACATTTGGCTTAATTTATCTCTATATTTATAGCTTAAACTAGTTAGATCACTAGTAATTAACAAATCATCAACATATAATAAAATTAGAATCAAATGACTATTTTCAATTTTAAAAAAGAGATCATTATCTGAATAATAGCAGTTAAAAAAATCATTTCTTTGAAAAAAAATTTAGAGTACCAAGCTCGAGGAGCTTCTTTTAAGCCATAAAAATATTTTTTTAACTTGCATACATAATGTTCTCTGTTAGGATTAGTAAAATATTTAAGCTGAGTAATATATATTTCTTATTTTAAATCACCATTTAAAAGTGCATTCTTGACATCTGATGTCATTTGGTGGATAATCCAACCATTTTGGGCTACAAGAGAAATATGAAGTCTAACAATACTCATTTTTTCTACAGGAACAAAGGTTTCAACATAGTCAATCTCAGGTTTTTAAGTAAACCTAAGAGTAACTAATCTAGTTTTAAACTTGTTAATTTTACAAATTGAATTATATTTGATATTATAAAGCCACATACAAGTGATAATATGTCTTTTAGGTGGAGGAGGGATAAGATCCCAAGTCTAATTTTTAATTAAGGCATTAAATTTAGGTTGCATAACAACATTTAATCTATCATCTTTCGTGGCTTCCTCAAAAGATTGAAGTTCACATTCATACATAGTCATTAATGTATGATAAGAATGTTGACTTCTAGTTAATTTATTAAGATTATCAATATTAGAAGATTAAATTAGAGATTATGCCCATTTAGATATTTTAGATTGAACATAAAACTTAGGGGATTCCTTAGACTCTAATTTATCCATAACTGGATCAAATTCTTCAAGGGCATCCATTTCATCACAAGGAGAAATATGAGAGTCAAGTTTATCAATAGAAAAACACTGAAGAGGATCCATAAAGGGCTCATAAAAATATTTTTCAAGAATAAGAACATTCTTATTCTCAATGATCTAACATTTAGAGAAATCATATACTCTTAAACATTTAGTCTTACCTTCATATCCTACAAAAATGCAAGAATAGGAAGTGGGGTCAAGCTTCCTCCTTTTAACTTTAGGGACAAAGATAGAAGGAGTGCCAAAAATCTTAAGATGAGCCACACTAGGTTTCTTCTTAGTCCACATTTCTAAAGAGGTATAAAGATACAAGGCTTTGGTAGGGACCTATTCATAATATGAACAACACCGTTTATGGCTTTGATCCATAAAAACTTAGGAATATTTACAAATTATAATATTGTTATAGCCATTTCTATGATGGTGCAGTTTTTCCTTTCAGCAATACCATTTTATTGAGGGTAATAAGGAGTTAAATTTTTTTAATACCACAACTAATGAAAAAATAATCAAACTCTTTACTAATATATTCACCACTATTATCAGTTTTTAATCTCTTAATAGACAAATCAGATACATTTTCAATATAAGCTTTAAATTTTTTAAATTTAGAAAAAATATCAAATTTATTTTTAATGAAATATGACCAAATCATTCTAGTATATCATCAATAAAAGTAATAATATTTAATGAACCATTAAGAGAAGTAACTTCCAAAAGACCTGCAACATCACTATGAATTAATTCTAGAGGATGTGAGGGATTTGCATCATGATTCTTGTGAAAGAGGTTAGTATGTTGTTTACCATGTAAGTAACCCTCACAAGTTTTATGATGAGAGGGGATAGAAGGAATTCCAATAATAAAATTGTTTGCAGACATATCATATAAACTTCTAAAATTAACATGTCCTAATCTTTTATGCCATAACTGAGATTCATTCTTATTATGCAATGAAAGTAAACATGCAAAAGAAGGTGAGAAGATATATAAACCATTATTTTGAATACCTTCAACAATCAAGGAACCAGATTGATTTATAATGGACCAACTATCTTTAATCAATGTTACAATGAAATTATCATTAGTCAGTTAAGAATAAGATAGAAAAAAAATTGAGCTTAGGTATATAGAAAATATCATTACTAATAACATTTGAAAATTTTGTTTTTCCATGTTTAGTTACTTTTAAAAATAAATTATCTCCTAAGTAAATTCTTCCAAAGATATCTCTAGAATCATACAAAATATCATATAACCATGTCATATGGTGTGATGCACTGCTATCCAAAATCCACTCATTTTTATTTGAAGTAAATAAAGCATCATATAAAGCAATAATATTATGATCTTGATTGTTTTTTTTATTAGGGTTTTAATTCTAATACTTATTGTGATTAGTTTTATTCCCTTTTTTATTTTTAAAATATTTTTTATTAATTTTATCTTTGTTTTTATAACAATTTTCCCTTCTATGACCAAATTTACCACATAAATTACAATTTCCATTGAATTTAGGTTTATGATTCTTATTAACGATTTTCTTGTTCCCATTTTTGCCTTTACTAGAGTTAGGGTTAGATTTCTAATTTGTATTGTTATCAAAAACATTATTTAAGGTGAGAAATGTCTAAGTGACATTCTCTTTAGAATCAAAATTGGTCATTACTTGCTTTTCTTAAATCGAAAGAGTAGATAAGGTGGTAAGGTCAGGGATATCTTGTTCAATTTGATACTTAGAGTTCAAAATTGAAATGAAATTTTTAAATTTTTCATGAATATTCAATTGAATGATAAAATAAATTAATTGATCTTGAATCAAATTACAATTAAAACTATTTAATTGAGCTTTATTGTTCTTAATTTTAACTAGAAAATTCACAACTTTTTCCTTTCCCTTCATAGGTGTTATTAGTGATTCAAGGATTAACTTAATGATCTTCAAGAGATGAGTTCCCTCGTGCATGGATTCAAAAAAATTCCAAGCTTCAAATGGAGATTCTTAATTACCAATGTCGAGAAGGAATTCATCATTAACACTCTACAAGATAATGGACATAGTTTCCTATGATATCTATTGAAATGCACTAGTAAGCTCAGGGGTCACATGTCATCCAGATAGGGCTTTCTCAGTTACAATGACAATATTCTATAATTTATGGGCCATAAATTTATTTTTAACATGAATTTTCCATATATTATAGTTATTTCTATTAAGCATTTGGGATTTGTCTAAGGAAAAGTGAGGCGAAGCCATGACTTTCATTTAAACATGATAGTATCCAAATGATTAAAAAATAACCTTTTAAGTGTAAATTTCAAATTAATTGATAATTAAAACAAATTTAAAAAGTAAATACACACTATATGTTCAAATTAAATCTTGATAAAGCAATAAATTTTCATAAATTTGTGACAAAGCAAGGTGTCACAAGTATCATAAAAATATACTAAAAATAAGAACAATTTTATGATTTAACCTTTTTAAATAATTTTTTTAAAACTATTTATAAAATAAAGTGAATTGAGCATGCAAATA
The DNA here is from genome assembly GCA_037957365.1 of Torreya grandis. NCBI lineage: Eukaryota > Viridiplantae > Streptophyta > Pinopsida > Cupressales > Taxaceae > Torreya > Torreya grandis. The sequence continues at coordinate 961,675 of JARHVA010000995.1, read as the reverse complement.
TATTTAGATATATATTTTAGATGCTAATCAAATCAAAAAATTAAAATAAAGATGCATAATTTTAGGTGTCGAAAGAGTCACACTCGCGATGACTACCTAGGAATAATTAATAAAAAAGGTATAAAATCAATAATAATAAGTTTCAAAACAAAAAAATTACCACACCAATGTGTTAAAAACATTCCAAAACCTTAAGATTGACTGGTTGGATGACTATACTTACCTAGGTTTAGACTAGATCAAGTGTCGAAAGAAAGACAAGTCGATAGGTCTTGAGGTTTTCACGTGAGAAGGAAGACACGTAAACTAAAAAATGGAATTCAAATTAAATTAATTTTCAATTTATTTTGACTAGATTCAACAAGAAGATAAAAAATAGAAAGGCTAATGATAATTGAACACTAGACTTATATTTTACAAATTTTTACCAAAAAAAATATAATCACCAACTTATCTATGAGTAACTTCAAAGCTTTACATGAAAAATATTATATTTGATTATTTTTATATGATTTATTTTTAAAAATATAAATAAATATTTATTTAATGTGCATGTAAATAAAAGTATAAATAAATTACTTATTTGTTTAATTTTTTGGTGAAATAATTTAATAGAAGGTAAATCAAATTTGTTAAATTAAAAAATAAATTATTTTTTAAATATTTGAAAGAGATTTATACTTACCTTAATATTTCCTATAGGTGGAAATGGCACAGGTCTGGGAGGAGATAAAAAATACTTGAGGGAGATAGAGGCCTTCTCAGGCCTTAAAAATCTACAAACCTTCCTAAAATCATCCTACAATGCCAACAAGCCTTTCAAAAAAAATTGGTCCCAAAAACAATTTTTAGCAACCTCCCAAGCTATACATTTACATTAATGGAGGAGAGAGAAATTTTAATAGGTTTATCCATAGCTTCTTAGGCTTTGAAAAATTGTATAGGTCCTTATCTTTGCAAAACTAAATGAATAAAACTTTCCAAAGGCAATTTGATGCACAGAAACCTAAGTTTCATTTTTGTTTAAATTGGTCAGGCCATATAATAGCATCCAATTGTCTAGGGTTTGAATAAATTGAAATATCAATTCAATTATATTATATGCTTGCTAATCAAAATCTTCTCCACTAGCTTTGATAGCATGTTAAAATATATAAATGTAATAAACATGAATCTAGAAGAGATTTAATGAGCAAAGCATAACATAATGAGCCCAGATCAATAACACATAACATAATTATTTATCTTGGAAAACCTCAAAGAAGTAAAAAAAACCCAGCAAAGTGATATTCAATACTGAGAAGCAATAATAACCCTAATACATCAAATCTTCTTCATCTCACTCCTTAGATAAATTCTTCACAACTTTGTCTCAGACAAGTATTTTTCACATGTAGGAATACTTGAATATTTTATTTATGTTTGAGAGACATTTTACAATAGGGGTAAAACCCTATTTATAATGATTCATGAGGGGATGTAACCATTGTGAAAATAACTAGTCCATCCACCCCGATAAGTCCAATTAATAAGCATTCAGTAAATATTAAATAACTATAATAATATTATTTATTTTTCTAAAGTTTACACCTTGAGTAAATAAATAATATATTATTAATTTAATTACTTACCAATGTAAGCCAAGGGTTAATAAAAACCACTTAGACGTTAATTATTCCAATAGTGAAATGGTCCCAAGGGGGTCCAAGGGTGATCCAAGGGTTAGCATGACATCTAAAACAATATTATATGGATTTCTAGTCCCTACATTTACCCCTTTTTGTTATGTAATTTGTATCAACAAGTCATAAAACAAAAAATGGATGGTGGGTCAAAGGTTTGGATTCCCTGAGTATGGAGGAGGTGTTCCCCCTCAAATCGAGAATCAATGAGGTGAAATTGAATTAGGTGCGGATTTGATAAGTGGTTAAGTGGGTGACAAATTTGGTGATAGGTTGGGCATTGAAATGCAATCATGTGCACAAAATGAGACTAAGTGTGATAGCATAGATCATACATAGACTAGATTAACATAGTTGAGTTAATTGGATAAAAATAAGGTCAGCACTAGAAGGGCAAGTGACTACATTTAGGCATGGTGATTATGGTTATACTTGTAAACGTAAGTCTCTTAGGTAAGGTGAGTGTATCCATAGGTATCCAAGGTAGGAATTGATCTTGGGAATACACTATTGGTTGGTGCGCAAAAGGTAGCATGATTTCAAGTTGTTCAAGATGGAAATGTAGTCTTAGCGGTCAAAATGACCAAGGCAAGGTCACTACAAAACATGTGAAATTGTGGACAAAATGATGAATGTCAAGGTTAGAGGTTTATTGATCAGTTGGTGGAAAATGAGGTACTCCAATGTTATGGTGTAGGTAAGGAGGTTGGTATAACTTGGTTAGTATGAAAATATTTTAGTTGTGATGAACATAAGGTTAGGAAGTTGACCATCAATGATTAGGGTTGATCATCAACACTCACCCAATGACTATAGATGGTCAAACATCAAAAATGAAGAGGTTAAAAATCAAATGAGGCTTATATTTCCTCATTTGAAAACATATGGTGATTGAATTTGCTTTGAGTGAAAATAAATAGTGACAGTTTGGGCTTGAATGAGTGATTTGAGTTAGGTGAGTGTGTGATTAATGCATTGACTCGAGGTTGAGTTGTAGGTTTGATCGGATGAGGATGCAGTGACGGAGAGCATGAGGATAAATAGTGGAGGTTCTTAGGGATCCTTCATGATGACAGTCATGGAACAAGGTAGGGGTTGATTTAAATTTGTTTATTTTTGTGATTTGAAGTTGTATGTATGTTGTGGGTGGGTTAAGCAAGTGGAGGGTTTTGATTGTGATGTAAAATGTGTAGAGGGGTGTGAAATAGGTTGATGATAATTAGGGTAGGGTAATTTTTGAGTAAGTTTGGTGTAACTTTGATATTTTATGGTGATAGTTTGAAAGTTTTAGGGGATTAGAGTTAGGGCTTGTCCACCAGTGATCATTACATAGTTACCATCAGTAGTCTTTATCGACCATCAAGTAGTCAATATGTCAACCATCAATGGTCAACCAACTAACTATTGGTGGTCAACCACCTAACCATTGGTGGTTGATGGTTGATTGGTGATGGTTCCAAAGGAACCATCACCAATCTACACTCAACTGTTGATAGTCAATAAATGGGGTAAAAGGTAAATTTGTTTGAATAAAGAAATGGGGTAGGAGTTGGTTGAATTAAAATATTGTGTAAGTTAGTGGGATAAAAATAGTTTAATTTTATGGTTAAAAAAAGGGTTTTAAGTATTAAGGGTTAAGGTTTTAACAAAGGTAGTGGTAGGATGATAGATGAGGTAAAGGATGATAGGGTGAAGGAATAATTTGACTAGAAGGTAAGGTTAGGTAAAGGATGGTTAGATTAGGTGAATAGGTTAAGGTAGGAGGTAGGGGTAGTAGGTAGTATTCATAGGAAAATTTTGATGAACTAGGTAAACTAAGGTATTATTATAGCCTTGCAGGTGAGAGAAATTACATATGCATGATCGAGTACCCTAGATCCTAGATGAGGTACATTAAGGCATGATGGATCAAGACTAGGATCATATGACTAATGTGGGCCTAGGAGGCATGAGGTACTACTAGCACGTGTTATGGGATGAAACTATATTAGTGGCATTCATTGAGAGATAGGACCCTACCATTAACACATTCTTACTATTGATAGGAGAGATTACCATTCTACTTGAGGACATCTATCAAATAGTTTAGCTACCAATACAGGGTGAGCTGATATACCACATTAGTAGTGATGAGTGAGATGAGTAGATGGATCACCTATATGGAGAGGACCTCATGCTTTTAAGATGTCATTATTGAGGTTTTCACTACATACCACTATACTATAGGGATAGGGATGTGAGATGGTTAATCATGATGATTATGATAGTTGTTACATGTTATGCACTACCATATTTGAGTAGTGAGACATTTTCATACTTGTTGTTGGGGGTTCTTATAGATATGTGGTTGGATTGTATGGTATTTGTGTGGGCACATGTATTATTAGTTTAGATCTAACAAGAGTTATGGGGATAATGTACCCATAGGAGATATGGGATAAGTTTTGGTTTTATGCTACATTATTGGGCATACAAGCACATCAGGGTACTAAGACCCAAGGGATTACCATGGCATGGTTTTTTTTAAATGGATTTCAAAGTTGGTTACATGAGGTGGAGAGGTAATTACACTCTAACAGGACCAAGAAGAGGGACATAGGACCTAGATTGGTATTGAGACTAATTAGAGGAACTTGTGGAGGGTAAGGTCATTTGGTACCCATATGTTATATTTTTAACATGGGTGAGCTACACTAGACATACTCTATCATTTTAGAGCTATAAGTGGATTTTTGGGAGATGAGATCATGAGGTGGAGCTCATCCCTTTCAATAGGGTGAGGAGGTATTTTAGACTCATGGAGGATATCCAAAGTGAGTTTTTGAGATACTAAAAGGAGATGCAAAGTTTCTATTACCCACTCTAGAACAAAATGATGTGTTCATTGATTAAAAAGATCTATAGATGAGGGTTAATGTTAATGTTATGGGTGTCACTGATGACTACCCCGCATGGTTCTAAGCACATTATGATGGATCCATTGTTGGATGTGATGATGGGTAGTAGGATATAGATGTGGATGAAGAGGTAGGGGTGGTGATCAGAGAGATGAGGATGTCCCAGATAGGTAGGCATTGATTGTTGATAGGGACCAGGCACAGGCAACACTAGCTACAACATAGGCATCCTTAGCATTTATGACCTAGGAGAGAGATACAGCATAGGTCTAGGTGGCCACTTTGAATGGGGATAGGGATTAGGCTATAGCTCAGCTAGCCATTGCTACATAAGAGAGATATTCTCTCAAGCAAGTAGGAGGGTGAGTACCAACACCTATAGGACCATCAAGGACTATCTCTATGGCAAGAGATGTATCAATAGTGGAGTTGAGTTATTATGAGGCCTTAGTTTTTACATGTCTTCTAAATGATCCTAGATGGGGTGAGTACAGAGCAGGGATCACTAAAGGGGCCAATAGTATGACACCAGGTCAGTGGGTTGCATCTATATGTGGTAAAGTAGGCTCAGGAGGTGGGTAATCTCTAGGGGGTAGTGGTGTTCCAAAGTCTTAGACTCATATGAGACCTTGTATTTTTATGTATTATATGATTTTGATATCACCCTATGAGTCGATGTAGTGAGATGTAGATACCCTAGTGAGAGACATGTACATTATTGTATATATGATCATTATTTTGATTATGAGCTCATGATATATATATGTGATCATGGTTTATGGTTTGTGTTGATAGTTATGGTTGTGATGTTGTTTATGTTATGTTATGATCATTATGATGATTATGATGTTATGTTTTATGTGTGCTCACCTAGCTAGGCATGTGATGATATGGATATTTAATTTATGTTCATGATGATATTCAATATTGATGGATGTTTTTTATGATATGATGATGATTATGATGTGGTTATGGTTTATTGGTGACTATGTTTATGATATATGCTCGTGATGATGTTGATATTTGATGGATTTTGTTTATGTGATGATGATTAGCATGTTATGTTTTGTTGGATTTGGTTATGATGTTTGGGATTATTGTCATGGTTATGGATAACTATGTTCATGTTGTAGTTATGGTTATGATGTTATGATGTTTGATATGATGATGTTCATGATGATCATGATCATACTCTAAATTAATAACTCTACGCTTCCTTATCTGGATTAGACATGTGATGGATAACATATGTGAATGACTCATTCATTTTTGATGTATGATTAAATTGTGGTAGATATGATAGATGGTTAGTTGATGTGGTTTATCACTAGATGATGTTTGATGTATGAGATGGTTAATTCACTAAAATTCTCTTATGATTAAAAACTTTTAAACAAATAAGGTAAGAATCCCATCACTAAATAAAACACATGGTTGGTAGATAAATGTTTGGAATGAATTGCATTTGTTTATATGAAGTTGAAGTAATCTTAAAACACAAAGAGTAAGTTGGATGATGAAACTAAATGTGAGAAAAGATAAGAAAATCAAAATACTAATGTATTAACGGATGTTTTAGCAAGTAGGTATGAGAGAAATAAGAAGAAGGGGCAATGTTTCTTCATTGGCAAGGACTGAGAAAGACATAAGTTAGATCAGCTTATGAATATAAGCCCTCTTAATGATTTGTATTAGCATTCATTAGTCGATTAAAACATTTCTTGACCACTTAGTGTTAAGTAAGCCAAAAAATCCATTTTTTGTAGAGGGTATAAAGGGGAGGTGGATGATGATGGAACCTTCTTGTGAGACTAGCATGCATATTCTACAAGTTACCAAAGATCCAATATAAACAAGTCCATGTCATATAATGTGTAGACTAATCGATGTGAGAAGTCTACTTATGAAAGTCGATTATGGCTTCCAAAATTATTTATGCTTTGTGTAATTTTAATAATTGGTCTTTTGATCAGGAAGTTAATCTATGCAAAAAGCTTCCCAAGAATTATTATGCTTTGAAAAATGCTTTACTCAACCAACCTTCAAGGGAATGGTCTAAGTTTATATGATTTGTTTAAGTATTTTGATAGATATCCTTCAAGTGAATATTATACCTTAAAATGATCAATTTGATTGGTTTTGGCAACTATCCTTCAAGGGAGTAGTCTGTGAATGCTTGGAATGACCCATAGAATATATGATTTTTTTTCTTGTGTTGTGATTTGTTGAATTTTTTTTTTGTTTTTGCTAATTACATGGATTTACTTATATAGGCTTGAAATGTTCACCTTGATGAAGGTATAACTAAAGCACAAGAAGGTTGATGATGGGTAAAATAGGTTTAAGCGATAATGACTATGGGAATCTATCCTATAAAGGGATAGAAAGTACCATGAGAACCATGCCATGAGTAGATCCGTGGTACCCATATTCAATATTAGGTGAAGGCTATAATGGATAATCACATGATTCAACTTTAATCAATTGTCCTTAAAATAATTAGATGCATGTGAGTAAAAATAAGGTATGAGCTTAAGTTAGACAAAAGGTGAGTTCAATCCTATTTAACAAAATAAAGGATGTAGATGTGAAGCATTGAGGGGCTCAAGTTCCAATTTCTATTCAAGAGAGGATAATTTATAAGCTCTCAATACATACTTTTGCATTATGATATAATGTCCAATCTAATTCAAAGCAGAACTTACCCTACTTGATATTCTTCATATTAGTGGCATATTGATTTTCCTTTAAGATGAGATCTATGATATTGAATTCTCTCATTTTGAGATTTTTTTTATAAGCACACTTGATTTGTTCTTGATAAACATGAAGATAGGTAAGCACGGATAAATGATGTTCATCAAGTAGCTCAAATTGGGCCAAAAGTTCTTGGTGATAATTGCTCTCAAAAATGAGATCTTGTAAGGATATGCAAGGAGAGGGAATTTGGACTTTGAGAGGTAAGATAGCCTCTGCTCTAAACATAAGAGAGAAAGGGGGAGCACCCATATGGGTTTTAATTCTAGTATGATATGACTATAAGGTGAAGGGGATGTGTAAATGTTAATCCCAACTAGACACGTTAACTATTTTAGTTAGCATGTTATTGAGAGTTTTGTTAAAAGCTTCAACCTATCCATTTAATTATGGATGATAAGGTGATGAGAAACTTAACTTTATATGGAATTTGTCATAAATACCTTGGCCTTATTTTTTCTTAAAATATTTACCATTGTCGTGATAATTTTATGAGGAACACCAAAATGACAAATAATTTGATGGTTGATAAAATCAACAATCTTTTTGGCCTTGGTTGAGATGAGAGGAATATCCTCTACACATTTGGTGAAATACTATATTGTAGTGATGATATAATGATGTCACTGTGAAGAATGGGGGTTAATTTCACCAATAAGATCCAAACCCCATTATGAGAAGGGCCATAGATCCTTGGATACTTGGATACTATGGCTAAGTGCATGATGTAAATTGGTGTGTTATTAACATTTAACACATTTATTCACATAATCACAAAAATATTGGTTAAGGGTAGGACATTAATAGCCAATGAAAAGGATACATTTATGATAGATAGACCACTAAAGTGTCCTCCACAAATCCCATCATGCATTTCTTTGATAGCATGAGAGGCTTCATGACTACGTGGGTAATGGAAAATGAGACCATCAAATCCATGTTTATAAATAATTCCACCCGGTATGGTATAATATGAGGTGCTCTGGATAAATGCTCTTTGAGTATTCCTAGAAAGGTTGGAAGGGATGATGGAAATGTGGAGATAGTCAAAGGTTTATTGATACCAAAGGTCAAGTTGGGTCTCCTCCACATTGAAGATGGTTGGAGAGTCTAACTTGATATAATAAGGCATAGTAAGATGATGGATAACAATAGATATCTTATAGTCAGAGGGTGTATACTAGATTTGGGAAGCAAGAAAAGTCATCATATTGACAAAATTGTTCATATATTGTGAAGTGGTTTGGATGCAGTAGTGTTCAAATGATGTTAAGAGTACATTATCTAGTTTATTGTACTATTGTAAAACATCATTCTTACATTGATAAAATACATTTATTTGATTGACCACAAGTTAAGAGTCACCAAATATGTTGATCTTTTTGACTCCCAAGGTTAATGCAGTTTGGAGACTTATCACTAGGGCTTCATACTCAGCCATATTATCAGTACATTTAAAATCTTGCTTAAAGGATAAAGGAAGAGGTTCACCATGAAGGAAGATAAGGATAATGATAGCTTTCCCACCATCTTTACACTTTGATCCATCAAATAACATGGTCACTTGATAGGTAAAGTCTACTTGATAAATGGTCATGATGAACTCGTCAAGAAACTCAAGAGGAGAAGGTTGATTATCTACTAAGGGTACTTTAACCAATTGGTCAATAATGACTTGCCCTTTTATTGACATCTACTAGAGGAATTCAAGGTTAAACTTAGCTAAGATCATGATCCACTTAGTCATACTTTGGTTTTGGTATGGCTTAGAGTGCATATACTTGAGTGGATTGGTGTTAGTGATGATAAAGGTCTTGTGGTTAAGAAGGTAATGACAATTTTTGGTGGCCACATAGACCAAGGTGAGGAAAACTTTTTTTTTATGGGTGTACTGAGTCTCATACTCTATAAGTATATATCTTATGTAGTAGAAGGCTTGTTCTTTATGTTTCTCATCCTGATGGACTGGCATTGCCCCTAAAGAATGGTCAATGGAAAAAATATAAAGGTAAAAAGGTTGATCTTCCTTGGGATGAATGAGGATGGGTGGAGGTAGAAGATACTCTTTAAGTGATTCAAAGGCCTTTTGATAGTCTATGTTCCACTTAAAATATATTTCCTTTTTTAGAAGGTGGTGGAAAGTTTGGCATCGATTCAAGAATTGAGAAATAAAGTGACGAATGGATTAAATATTCCCCTACAAGCTGTGAAGTTTCTTGAGGTGGGTGGGAGGAGGAATGTTGAGGATTGTTTTGATTTTGATATAGTCAACTTTGATTCCTTTAAGGGAAATGATAAATCCAAGGAGCTTTCCTAATAAAACTCCAAAAATACATTTCTTAGGATTAAGGTGGACATGGTAATGGATGAATCATTCAAAGATAATATTAATAACGGCCAAATGATCTTTATGACATTTGGATTTCCCAAGAAGGTAATCAACATAGTCTTCTACAATTTTATGAATAAGGTCATGAAAGATATAGGTCATAGTGTACTGGTAGGTTACACTAGCATTCTTTAGACTAAAATGCATGAACCTATAGCAAAAAATTCCCCATGGGCTAATAAAGGCAATTTTGTGTTGGTCTTCAAGGGAAATTAAGCTCTGATTATAACTCAAGAACCCATCCATAAGAGATAACATCTCATGGACAGTTATAAGATCAATAAGTTGGTCAATGCTTGGCAAGGGAAAGTCATCCTTTGGAAAAGTAAGGTTAAGGTCATAAAAGTCTACACAAATTCAAAGTCTCCCTATGGCTTTGGTGATAGGGAAGACATTTGAAACCTATTAGGGATAATCAATGGGTTCAATGAAATTTATGGATATGAGGTGTTGAAGCTCTTCTTTGATGAGAAGGGTTATACGAGGGTGCATCTAATGAATTTTTTAACTAATTATCTTAGCATCACAATTGTTGATTGTATTGTGGCATGATGGAGGGGTTAATTCCTATCATGTCACCATAAGACCAAGTAAATGCTATAATATGGTCTCACACAAAGGAGGGGAAATCCTAAAGCTCCTCAAAATTTAACAATTGGCTAATTTTAACAATGCACAAGTTAGCTAAAGTACCCAAGTTGATATCCATGGTGGATTCTTTCCATATATATAATGTCTTAAGAAGGAGATATTTGTGGATAGAAGAATCTTCTACACCTAGATAGGCAAGAATGGAATCGTCATCCTGACACTTAATGGTATTAATGGTAGAAAAGTCATCTGCTACCATCTTAGGATGAGTCAAGGGAATGGTTATGGTATCCCCATCCTTTTGATAAGTTAAGGGTCTAAGGTTAATCATGTTGATGAAAAAAAATTAGGTGGGATGACATCAAAATCCTCATATTTTGATGGAGAAGGGGTTGGTGAGGACAGGACATCTTCCTCAACAATGGTGAGAGGAAACCAGTTGATTTGCTTTTTAGGTGCCACGAAACTAAGGCCATGATTTTTGTGAGGTTTTCAGGTCTTGATTGAAATCAACTGGTGTGGTCTATGTTCATACCAACCTAGACTAAATCCCTTACAAGCACATCTATAGAGGTATGTCTTGGCAAACGTTGGTTTATCCAAATAGGAGAAACTAGAGTTGAAAGGTTGAGGTGAAAAAAAGGTGGTAAAAATGTCAAGGGGTTTATCAAGTCCCCCATAAACAAAAATGGTTTGATAATTTGAGGGTCCAAAAGGAAAAATGGCTCTAATATTGGGGTGATACTCCCCAAATGAAATATGTTGGAAGGTTGATTCCAAAGGATCCGTTGTGGGGATTTGGGTGGAAGGGATAGATGAATTGGTTGATGCTTTATTGGTAAAAGAAGATGGAGCTTCATCTTTTATTTATGAATACTTATTGGATGGAGGAAGGAGAACATCATTGGGTAGGTAGGTCATGTTTCATGATGTAAAAGGACTCAGGTCAACTTGTATGGTAACAACTTGACCTTCATGTTCAAATTTGACACATTGGTGTAGGGTGGATAGCAAAATCTCATGGAATGAATCCAAGGGCATCCTAGCAAAACATTTTAATAAAACTCATCTTCTACTATGTAAAAGATCTCAAGAATCATGCAAGGTTCTAAATTAATGTGAAGGACAATAGTTCCTAAATTTGTGGCATGGTGTCATTGAATGATTGGAGCATCATTGAGGTTTATGACATAATGTTCTCTGGTAATTTGAGATAGTTGTACACATGGGAGGAGAAAATGTTGAAGATATCTCCCACATCAATCATAACCCTCTTGATGTGGGTTTGGTTGATGTATGTGATAATGAAGAGGGGAGGATCTAGATCATCCAAATAGATGGAGGTTATTTCCAAATCCTTGAAGGTAACAAGGTTGGAAAGCTGAATAGCTCTAATAAAGGTTGCTAGAGGTTGTGGGTCTTTTGGTTGAACCTCTATAGATTATAAAGCCTTTATCATCACTTGGTGGTGATGGGGTGAGGTATTTATGAGTTCATACAAACTCATCTTCACCAATGTTTGGTGAAGCTATTTCAGAACCACTCATTAGATTGATTGATAAGGGTTTGATTGAGAGGGACCCAAGATGGATGTCTTGGGTTTGGGAAAAGGTATGGATTTTTTGGTTTGGTTGAGTGGTTGGGTGGTAGAAGAAGGATATGTCCATGAGATGGACACCTTTTCCTTTATCTTATCCTTCTATTGGGCTTATAATCATGTGACCACATAGATGGTATGGATTTGGGAAGGAGTTGGGCTAGAGGACCACTTTGATTCCTCCTCAATCTTGGATGAGAGTGCAGGAATAGGTAAGTGTTGGTTGAGGTTTCTTGGTTCTTGGATCCATGGTGGGATCATAGGAATCTCATCTAAAAATAAGGCATCCTCATGATATAGTCAATGGATTAATACTTGGAGAGCCTTACAGTTATCTGTATCATGGCCAAGTGTTCTATGGTATGAGCATACTAATTTTTCATTAGGTCTATGTGGGTCAAATTGTTTGATAGGTGGAAAGGTTAATCAAGACTTACAATAACATTTGTAGGATGGTTGAGTAGGACTCAAGTAAAGGTGGCAAGGGTATAGAGGTCTTAGGTTTGGTAGTTGAGGTGGAAGCCCTTTTAGGAGTAGGATTGATGGTTGGAGATTTGGGTGGAGTGTTTTTGGTGGATGGTTTTGGTATAGATTGCTTGGGGTGGATGGATTGGAGGTGAAAGGTATTGAGGTAGATGCCTGAGAAGTAGGCAGTTTGGTTATAAAATGTTTGGTGAAAATAGGTGAGGATGAAAGTAGGAGTAATGGTGTAACCAAAAGTGGCAATTAGATTTGGGTTTTGTCTAAGATGGTTGGTTTCCTTACTAAGGTATAAGGGTGAGGTCCCAAAATAGAAGGCAAAGTAGAAAGGGGAGGCAGAGTTTTAGTTTGTGGGATCTTGGGTGGATTTTCCCTCTTTGTTGGTTTAGTTTGGGATTTTTTTGGTGGGTTTTGTGGGCTTAATTCTAATTTTACTGATGGGTGAGTAAAGCTTTGAGTAGGAAGCATGTTTAGGTTTTTTATGGGTGTGGTTATGATGAGGAAAGATACTTGGTCTATTTTAGGTGGAGTTGGTTTGGTTGGTTCAACTATGGCTTGAGGGGTAGAGGTTTCTAAAGGTTTAGTTGGAGTGATAGTGGGTTGAATAGTGGAAGCAGAAGGTTGGATTGACAATGGTGTGGTTAAGGGATCTTTCTTGGTTGGGAAAAGGAAGCCCAAGATGATGCCAAAATATGGCATGATCCACATTGGGTCGGGATAAGTACTCCATGTTTTGAGCCAGCCTATAGAAGGGCTTATAGATGGGTTTGATCCCTTTGATATTGGTCTTAAAGGACAAACCCATGGGTGGAAAGAGAGGAGTGGTTACCTCATCCTTTTCCTCAATTAAAGGCTCCAAGGTTTGGGAAGATGAGTCTCTTATAGGGGGGTTAGGTAGAGTGATCTCTTCCATAGGGATGCCTTCCAAAGGAAGAGTGGATTTCTATATGATGGAAGAGAAGGATATGATGGTAATGATTCCTCTTTTGGTATGTCTTCCAAAAGAGAGGTGGGTAACTCCACTACCTTGATAAGTGGAGAAAGGGGAATAGTTATTTCCTTTATTTCAATTTCCAAAGGAATAGAAGGTGACTCCACTACCTCAATAAGTGGAGGGGAGGGAAAGGTGGTTTGGGCAATAGTTTATTCAAAAATGAGTTCACTAAGAAATGCATTAATGGTATGGACCTCATGGTTATGAGAGGGTTCCACTCTATTATTTTCATTGTTCATAAAAGGGGCATGATTGGGAAATGGTTATCTAAAGATGTCAAGTGATTGAGTTGGGGGTACATTGGAGTTATCTAACATAAGTTCCCCCTTGTCAATCAGACTTTGGATAACATTTTTGAAATTATTTCATCTACTAATATCATGTCCAATGACACGATGGAAGGCACACAATTTTTTCTCCTTATACCAACTAGCTACAAGATGAGAGGGATTGAATTGATGTGGATGTTTTATCAAAGGAAGTTGTATAATATTCACTTCCAAAAAATTCTCTAAGACCAAATAATATGACTCCCCTATCAAAGTAAATTTATTTTGGTTATTGCGGTTTGGGTTTCTAGTGTTATAATTAGAAGAACTGGAGGAGTCAGGTTGATTAACAACTATTGGAGGAGTAGTTTTAAGGACAAATACATTCATGGTTACCTTATTTTTGGTGTTATTATTGGTTTGATTGTTAGGTTTGGAGGAGGGAGACTCATTTGATTTGAAGGTGGAATTCTTGTTTCTTAATTTTAACATCCCCTCATCAATGGCTCTATTCTCTAACTTTCATGCCATGGTGAAAGATTCATCAAAGGTCCTGAAAGTTTGAATCTACAAAGTAGAGGAAATGTGTTTGGCACAAGCTTGAGCAAAGATTTCAATCAAATTGGGTTGTGGTAAAGAGAAAAAGAGTTGATTTATCAAGCTTCTCTAATGGGATACGAATTTAGCTATCGACTCATCATCAAATTGTTGAGTGGCATAGAGATCAATGATCAAAACCTTCTTAGAGATGTTTATGGAAAAGTGCTCTAAGAAAGTTTAAGCCAGTTGGGAAAAAGAAAAGAGGGAGTGATTTGTAATAGCATTATACCAATGTATTTTCAGACCTAATAGAGACATGGGAAAGATGTGAAGAAGGAGAGAATCATCATAGGAAATCAAATGGAAATATTGCCTAAATGCTCTTAGATGTTGTTGAGGTTTTTCCTTGCTCTAAAATTTTGAAAAAATTAGAAGTTCTCATTGAGGAGGATAATATTTAATAGGGATGGATGGATGAATTAGTTCATTGTGAATTTTTTCATATAATAATAGGTTATGGGCACCAAAAATAGATGACTCTAAAGTAGTCATTTTGTCCATCAACATCTTTACTAGATCAGTCTGTCGTTGTGCACCTCTAAAGTTATAAAGTGTATTTTTATGAGGTTGGGTATGTGAACCATATGGATACTTGGTGGGAGGTTAAGAAGCTACCACATATTGGTATGTGGACATGGGTGGTTGGGATGATGCCACATATGAATATCTAGAGGTGGATGGTTGGGTGGAAGGTAGAGGTACATACCCTTGTGGGTTAGAGGTGTAGCTTACGTTTGGTGTAATGGGCATCTATTGAGGGATTAACATAGGTTGGGTAGGAGGTAACTTTGGTACTGATGGATGGAAGGGTAGAAGTTATGGGAACTTCCAAGCTCTAT
Organism: Torreya grandis; assembly: GCA_037957365.1. Taxonomy (NCBI): domain Eukaryota; kingdom Viridiplantae; phylum Streptophyta; class Pinopsida; order Cupressales; family Taxaceae; genus Torreya; species Torreya grandis. Next base: position 946,580 of record JARHVA010000995.1, on the reverse strand, counting down.
AATTGAGTGGAGGTAAGTCAGTTGGAAATAAGAGGAAGGGTGGTAACACTAGTAAAGGGTAATCTAATGGTAAGTAGAGTATCAGTGTCTAAAGGTTGGGTTGTTCCCATACTAAAAGGGTTATTGATTGGGGTAGAAGGTGTTCAGGTGTTGGTTGTTTGAGCATGTTGGTTTTGTATGGTGGTATTGGTGGGATTATTGGTAGAAGAAGATGCTTGGGTAACTAGAGGTTGGGTAGAAATGGTGGCAATAGAAGTGTTGCTCGTAAGGTGGGATGGCATACCATAGGGTAGGTCAACATGTGAAACCAAAGTAGGGATATGGTGGGATATGGTGTTAAGGTAATGTTGGAGGGCCATGGGGTTGTTATCTAGAAAGGTGGAAATATGTGCATCACTTTGGGCGACCATCTGAGGGATATTAAGACTTTTAGAAGGATGGGGAGAACTCTCTACATCTGAGATGTACTCTATGGATGAGGGAGAAGAGGAAGATAGATTATTAGGAGGTGGATCTCAATTGGCTTGATTTCTTAGTTGTTGCCTAGTTAAAACCATACAAATAAGGAAAAAGGAGGATATAAGTGATCTCACGACTCAAACAAAGAGAAGATGAGAAAAATTTAAGGAGATGAAACACACACTAAATCACGTAAAATCTTAAGGTTATTTTTAGTTTCTCTTATGGCTTATGCCTTAAGATTTAATAATTTTATAACTCACTTTTGGTTTGTAGAACAAGTACTAAATAGGAAGTCTATGGTTGGTTTCAGGTAGTTTAGGCTCTCAAAGGAATCTATGTTGGAAATCAATATGTGGCCTTATATTGGGGCCTACCCCCTCACTTCACACACCACAATGATAAGGGTATTGGGTGCTTATCCAACATATATCTATTTCCATAGATTATACTCAGCTAGAAAATTGAGTTGGTTCTCCCCTTGGTGATGAAATCCAAGTAGGATAACTGGGAAAGGTAACTGTTAGGTGATGAAATCCTAGTCAGGCCTTATGTCAATATTTTTATGTTTGATTATGTGTATGTGGTTTGTTCTTGTATGTGTGATAATATTAAATTAATGATTAATTCACTTGATTAATTAAGCTAAGTGAGCTAAAAATAAGCAAGCAAATAATTTATGTAGTCAGTTTTAAACCAAAAATGAAATTTTGATTTAATTGTATGAGTATAAAAAAAGAATAATAAGTACCTAGATGCAACTATGAACCCAAGAAAAGACTCAAGGGTCCCATCAGGCATACCAAAATGTTTCACTAAAATATATATATATATATATATATATATATATATATATATATATATTTAAGAAGAAAGTTGTAAAACTTAAAATAAGGGTGAGGTTAGTAGAACCTAGATTTGATTTGCACTCCATGATCCAAATGATTGTAGAGACTCCTCTTTGTCTAGGAAAGAATGACCTAAAGAAAATAAATCATAAAATAAATGGTTTGTTAGTTGGATAGGTGGGTGGATTGCTTAGCAACCTAGATACAAGAAGCACAAGCTTCTTTGGAGGCTATTAATCCAAACTTTTAAAATTTTAAGTTCTAAAAATGAAAGATAAATTACTAATAGAAGATACTAAAATCAAATACAAGAAGCATTTGAAAAGGGATGAATTTGACTAATTATAGTAATAAATGATTAGATATTAATGCTAGATAAATCAAACAGAGTTTATAAAATAGGGTAATCCTCTGTGATAAGGCAAAAAGTTAGAAAGTGGGATTTGGTCAAGGTCTAATAGGTCAAATTAGCTTACTGTTGGGATTGAAACATAGTGATCATCAACAATTGGGTGTCACCATTAGTGCTTAGGTGACCATCGATGGTTAGGGTAAAGCTATCAATGGTTAAGTGACCATCGATGGTTATCATCAGATTTAGATTGGGTAAAAATAAGTTTGGTTGGGAAGGATGGAGAGAAGTTTTAGAGGGTGGGTTGGGAGAGAAACAAAGGAAATAATTACTAAAAATAGATACTTAGCTTTGTTTTGGGTCTGAAGAACATTGAAGTGAATGGCTAAAAAATTATTGTAGACCTTAGAACAATTTTGGTGGAGTGACAATAGCTTGGTTGTTGATTGATGAGAAGTAGCACTTTTGATCTCTATCATGGTTACTAGTTCACTAAAAGCTTTTTAGGATTCACTAAAATTTAGAAGAACGCCTACATAAGATCTAATGCATAAGGCTCTGATGATTATTGATTTATCCAACCTTTAATTTCCTCCTCTTCTCTTTATATAGGGGGAAGGGAGTGGTGAAACAAGAGGTTCAACAACAAGTTCAACAATCTATCTAATTTTAACTTTAAAATGCATTGATTACACACATGGATCAAACAACTAAAATTAAAAAAACAAGTTGTAGTTGAGTGGTAGTTAACCCTTGAGGTAGATAAAGGGTAACCATCAGTAGTCAAGGCTAACCATCAATAGTTAGGTAACCGTCAGTGGTTGGGTGACCGTCGATGGTTGGGTGACCATTGACAGTTGGGGTTAAACCATTGACAGTCGAGAGGGCAAAGGTAAAATGTTTAGGGTTAGTCATTATGACTTAGTTTTGGTGGTTAAAAACTTATGAAATGGTCCCAACGGGGTTTAGGGGTGATCTAAGGGTCAGCATGACATCTAAAACTGTAGTGTATAGATTTCTAGTGTCTATAGGTAAAATACATATAACTGATAATATAACACAAAAATATTCAAAGAATATCCTGTGCAAATTTACTATCTATTTTATTTTCCCAACACTTTCTTAGACTTAAAATGTTGTCTCATCCCAAAAAATTGTTATAGGATCATCTAGATGTGTACACAGGCATAAGGTGAAGAAGTGGTTAGACTAGTAAGAGTCAGTAATTGTTCAAGGCATCATTTTTAGTTTTCACTTCTTACACACTACTTAGTTGCCCTTTTAGGTTTTTAACTAAGTAATATACCAACCTAGTGCCCTTTTAGGTTTTTAATAGGCTGTTGTAATCAGGTTGCCACCCTTTATGGGTTTTCAACCATCTTGGCCCCGCTTGTCTTACTAATCATTCCAAAATACAAAATTATTTACAAAATTTCAAAATTTACACCTTGCACAATACTTAACTTGAAGGAGGAGGTATTGGTGTAGATGAGGACTAGCTGGTAGGATCCTTAGGCCTAGATTATGTAGCCTTGAACTATAGAATGACTTTTTAGAGCTCAGATGGTGGCTTATAGACTAGAATATTGAGAATCTAGGCCACCTCATTATAGAATGGAACTAGGTCACTTTTGTAAGTATGTCAGTCGATCATCATTTCCTGACTATGTACAGTAGGATGCACATCAGTGCTTAATATCTAATGATTTGTTTCAATTCCAAGTCATTCATGATGCTCATGATTGCCTTTGTGTTGTTGACTTTCATCTATATTTCTCCTCTGAACTACTCTAGCTTATCTACATGACATTTGGCCTAGAGACCTACAAATAAAATGCATCAAAGCTTACTCTACCATTCAATAAGTCTATTATGCATGTTTTCCTTAGAAATGAATTATTCCTAAAGGTATATGTCATTATCATCCACCAATGTGATTAAACTATCTATGGTTGTCTTGGCAGTTACAGCAGTAGTGAAATCTATGTTGGGACTGGCAAGAGAGTCATTGAGGTGCTGCTTCTAATCCAGTAAACTTCATATGACATGATGTGCTTGGATGGATTTAATATCCAACATGATCTAGTATTCTTCTATAAGTTTATCAATGTAGCTACCTCAACCTTCATACTCTATCCCAATATGTTAATTATATGAAGTTGTTGGGTTGTGAACCATTCTTTAATGAGCTTTGAGACCAACATCTTGAGCTCCTACTGGTCAAACATTACTTGGTCCCTAATTGCTCGAGTGACCAATTCTGAGTAGTGTCTATCTTTTATTATTTATAAGTCATAAAGGATAAGACAAATACATATAGATGATAACATAACACATGAATATTTGAAGAATATCCTATGTAGTTTTACTATCTATTTTCTTCTCCTAATAATTTAGAATTAGAGATAATAACTAGTAACATCAGCAACAAGAAGGATATAGAGGTGGATATCAGTCTAATAGAGGAAAAACTCAAGGTAGATATAGAGGACGATACCAAGGAGGTAGAGGAAACAATTATCAGTAGCCTCCTTTGTCATGTTATCTATGTGGAGAATTTAATCACGTATAAAGGAATTGCTGTATGAATCCTCAATGATAGTCTTACTATGCATACTATATAATCTCTGACCAACATGACATAGAACATTATCCCATCTTGGAAAATCAAATAAAGGATAAATCCATCTAGAATATGAATGTTGTCAGCGTGCAGCGTAAATAAAATGCATTCTCAAATGTTGTTACAAGATAATAGCATGTAGAAAAAGGTTTACCTCCACTTGAAATGCCTCAAGATTAGGGAATCTAAAAATCTAAATAGGATAAATACCCAGACCCAACTATGGAAAAGGGCTCATGTATGAAGCTTCACAGATGTTGAAAAACATCCAACATCAAGACATAATTGAAAGAGATATTGCGGTGATAGATGCACAAATGTATGGTTAGATTTTACACATTATGTGTCAAGATGGAGTTGTCACTGTGCTGACAGATCTTCTAAAACTTTTAAGCATACTACATAATAAAGACATCCACAAAATATCAAAAAGCTACTACATAATATACTAAAGTGTGTGCAGCGCAAACAATAGAAGATAGAAAATTTGATTTGGTATGTCAAAATAAAGAATCCCTGGGATGTTGAACATGTATTGACATTGAAGTTGTAAGCTATGAAATTCAAAATGTTTTCTTTGATTTTGGTAGCTCAGTCAATATGATTCCTAAGTCTACATGGGAATCAATTAGATGACCAGTCCTGAGTTATAACCCAGTCACTTTGAGCTTAGCTAATTATGGGAAGGTTGAACCTATTGGTCAATTAGAAGATGTGGAGATTAAAGTTGCAAAACTGACACTACAAGGTGACTTTGAAATCATCAACATGAAGACCGTAACAACACATTACTTTACATTGATGGGTAAGAAATGGGCATATGATGGTCAAATGACTATTAACATGGTGAAAAATCAATTAGAGGCACAATAAGGAGATAAGGTTGTTGTCATTCCTCTAAACATAGCACATAAGCCTTATAGAATTTTAGATGACCTAGATTCTCCATATGTTGTGTAAGAAACAAGTTGGATGAAGGTGAATTTTGAGGATAATCTAAAATATCTGCATGCAGTTGAGTGTAAATGTTTGTATGAGAATACCAAACCATAGGTACAATCACTGCTCACTCAATAATGGAATACATCAGAACAATAGAGGCCCAAACTAGTAGTTACATAGTTATTGGCAAGATATTTTGTCATAGAAGATTGTGCATCTATGTCTATAAACTCCCCTACTCAATCAACAGTTGACTTTATTTATTAAACTTATGATCACATGTATGACTATATAGAGATTAAAAAATAAGGTACTTTTCCATGAGAAATAGCTTTTTCTATCAGTGGAGACTTAGACACAAATCTCCATAACTGGACCTGAGGTGATCATGAACTCTGATCAAAGAGAATGGTCTTTGTGTATGAGTGATTACTTATTTTGTATTATGCCACTGAGAATATAAATGATTTCATTCTATGGTTATAATTTCATGTCCCTACCATTAGTTAATGGGTCAATGCTCTAAATTATGCTCTAAAGGGAGTTGTTGCAATATGGTGAGTAATTCATCAAAATGACCATCTTGAGTGGGATGATTCCTGTGAGCTCATGATTAGCAAGTTCTAGTTACCATAGTTCATCTAAAACAATTAGCCATTATTTCAATAAGGTAAGTGTCCTAAAATTCATATTCATAAATGTGTTGAATCTTGGACAGAGGAATGAGTGGCACCAAAATATTGGGTTCACATTTTCCACTATACACTTGTTCCATTACCAGCAGCATGGCACATGCATCAAGAGAGATGAAGGGAAACAAAGCATTGGGCGTAGGTCTAAATTGATTTCATTCATACCTTTGTTTTTGAATATTGAAACCCCCTAGTTAAAAATGCACTCCAAAAAGTCAAATAATTCTTATGTCATGAGTGTATAAAACACTTAAGCACCACCATAGAATCCACTACATAGAGGAATGCAGCTTCTGATCTCAATTTGGCATTACAAAAATACAAATATGCTAAGAAATGAGAATAATATATGATGCATCCATGTCATTGAATACAAGATGAAGCAAAGAACATTGAGGATTTTGATTTTGATGGTGATTTATTTGAACCTAAATGACCTATAAAACCACATAGGAACACCAATGTAGAACCTACTGAAGAAGATAAGTTGCATAGCATATGCATTCCCAAATAGGAAGGGAAATGGTAGATATAATAATTTGTCGATGAAAAAAGCATAATATTTACTAACATCCCATTAAAAATCATGTAGTAAACATTGAAAGTGAGGAGATTCCAAAATTGGTGAACATTGGTGACTATTGGATAGAAGCTAAAATTTTGGAAGCCCTGCAACTTCTAAGGGATTACCAAGATGTTTTTCCCACTAAATTATCATAGGTTTGAGGAGTTGCCCCATCTATTGGTGAGATGCATATTGAATTGAAGGAGTGCACATTGCCTATAAAGAAGTGAACATACAAGCTCAATCCAAATATGAAACTAAAAGTAAAGGCTAAACTAGATAGAATGTAGGATGTAGGAATAATCTATCCAATCGAAAGGTAAATTGGATAAGCCCATGTTAGTACAGCCAAAGAAGATAGGGTAAATTTTAGTATGTGGGGATTATTGCATTTTAAAAGATGCTTGTGTAAATGATCCATTCCCAATTCCATTTATAGATGAAGTTTTGGAGTCTGTCATAGGACATGAAATTTATTCTTTTATGAATGGTTTTAGTAGTTATCATCAAATACTGATTGTAGCAAAAGACATATCAAAAATTACTTTTGTAATAAAATGGGGTTATTTTACATACAATTTCAATCCTTTTGGCCTTAATAATGTACCTACGGTGTTCTCTTGCATAGTGGTGACTACATTCAAGGATTTCACTCATGACTTCTTGGAAGTTTATCTTGACGATTGGGTCATCTTTTCTTTATTTGAAGAAAAATTGTCTAAACTACATCTAATTTTTGAAAAAATTTGAGCTCTACACATTAGATTGAATTTAAATAAATTCCTATTCTTTACACCCTTATGTGTTTTGCTAAGACACATAGTATGTAGCAAAGGCATTCTGGTAGATCAGGCAAAAATTGTAGTAATCCTAAGTATGCCTCCACCCATCAATTCCATCAAAGTGCACTCTTTTCTAGGACATATAGGATACTATCATGCAAATGAGGGTCATCAAGATGAAGGTATCCATGAGCATCACTGATGACTCAAACTTGAAACAAATCATCATATATCATGCATTGATGTGCATCCTACTACTCATGGTATATGAAGTGATGATCGAATGACATACTTACAAAAGTGACTTGGTTTTGTTCTACAATGAGATGGCCCAAATTCTCAATGTTCTAGTCTATAATCTATCATTCAAGCTCTAATCAATCATCACACATTGCAAAGCTACATATTTTAGACCCAATGATCCTATTGGCTAGTCCTCATCTACACCAATAACTCTTCCTTCAATTTAAATATTGTGCAAGGCAAAAAATTTAAAATTTTGTAAACAATTTTGTATTTGGGAATGATTAGTAAGATAAATAGGGCTAAGATGGTTGAAAAACCATAAAGGGTGGCCACCTAGTTACGCTAACCTATTAAAAACCCAAAAGGGAAATAGGTTGGTATCTTAGTTAGTTGAAAACTTGAAAGGGTAGCTAAGTAATGCACAAGAGGTGAAAACTAGAAACAACACCTTGAGTGATTACTACGACTCTTACCAATCTAACCACTTCTTCACCTTCTACCCTATGTACACATTTAGATGATCATGTGATGTTGTCTCAAAACAAGACAACATTTTAAGTTTGGGAAGGTGTTGGGAGAAGAAAATGGATAGTAAATCTACGTAGGATATTCTTCAAATAGTCATGTGTAATGTTGTTGGCTATATGTATTTTGTCTTATCCTCCATGACTTGTAATAGATAGAAGATGAACAATCTCCTCTTTTGGTGCCAAAGTATGAGAAGAATATGAACAGTCAGAGACTGTAAATGACTATAAATATGTTTACGTGTAAGAAGAAGAGAGTTTGACCCTTGTTGAGATCAATATAGACTATTTGGTTATGGTTACCTATTATATTTCTTATTTTGTTACTTGTGTGTACTATCATGTTTAATGTTTGGTTTAATCCTATCTAAATTACTCCAAATGCTCTATGAACATGAATGAATTATTGGTTGATCCTAATTACTATCAAATACATAATAACCCATCTCTGTTATGCTTCTATTTTCCTTATTGACTATGAATTCTTTACATTATCCTGTGCACTTGAGTAAAACTTAGTTATCGTCATCCTTAGCTTGCTATGATGCATTAAGAACCTTTGCTAACACCTAGAAGCATAATTATCCAAAATATAAATGAAACCTTCAATAGTTAGAACATCAAGAAGAGTTAGAGGGCACCCTTGTCTAATAGATCTATGAAGCTCAAAGCATTGAGATTGAGAACCATTGATAGTAATGCAAGAACCAACATCCTAGAAAATCATATTAATAGTTTGCACAAACATGGGGCCAAAATCAAGAGTTGAAGCATAGCTATAATGAAAGGCCATTTAATTCAATCATAAACTTTTTCAAAATAAATATTAATGAGTAATGCCTTTTAGTTGGACATCTTGGCCCATTCCATAAATTCATAAACAGTAATGATGTTTTCCAAAATGTATCTGTGTTAAATAAAAGTAATTTGCTCACTTCTCACAATTAAGGGGAGAAGGTATTTTATTTTGAGGGAAAGGGTTTTAGCTATAATTTTATAAGATACATTAATAAGAGTGATAGGCCTCTAATTTGTGATAACCTCAGGGTCCCCAAATTTAAAAATGAATTTGATGTTGCCTTGATTAATGAGAGGGCCAAAAGAGTTAGAAAAATAGACTTTAAAGAGATCAAGTCCAACAGTATCCCAGAGGGTTTGGTAAAACTCACAATGAAACCCATCATCTCCTAGGGATTTACTAGTATCCATCTGCATAATAACTTCCCTAAGATCACTCAAGCTGAGGGGTATATCATAGGTTATTCACTAAGCTTCAAAAATCTTATATGGGATAACCCCAAGGCATTGAGAGAAAATTTTCACTAGTAGAGGTGGGATGAGAAACAAACACACCATGATAGTGATGCAAAAAGGCTTATAATATGTCAGGTACTTTGGTAAATCTAGATGAAACACATCTAATGGATTTGATTCTATATAGATACAGCTTGTCTAGACCAAAGGAGAGAAAATAATTATTTGGTCACTTTGTCTCCAAATTTTATCCAATGCATTTTCACTCTAATTTATGCTCCTCTAGCCTATTTAGCCTCGACCTTTTATATTTTATGTCTCTACATGGTTACTTGAGCCTAAAGAAGAGGGATAAAAGGTGAGGCTTATAGATCTTGTGAAACCCTAGGGTATTCACATTTTGTAGCATGATGTATATGATGTCAAAATGTTACAGCTTGTTTACCATATATTTAAAGATAAACTATGGTGCAAGCTACGTCATCATCCCACCAATCAATCCAACCAATATCTCTAGTGGTTATAGAAACCAAGTTCTAAATCTGAATGATATTCCCAATAATCTGATCATGATTAAGATGGGTAGTGTTGAGGTGAAATTGAGAATTAAGGGGTTTAACCGGGGGATGGTCCATTCAAAATAGAAGTAGATAGGGTGATGGTCAGATAAGAAGGTATCTAGGATCATAGCTATAGGTTGATTATGAATAGAGGCAAAGAAAAAAATGGTCCTATTCTACTAATAAATCATGGTTAAGAGGCTTAAGCACTTTATCTTCTCCATGATGAAAATTGGACTAGGTAAACTAGGGAGAATTTGACTTGTTCCTCCAGTGGTCATTTAGATCAAAAAACCCAAGTTTGTTATGCATGTAAAATCGTGCCTCTTTCTCCCCTACACATCACCACATGGGGATGTGTCTTTCTTTGTCTTCAATGGACTCAACCATGTTCAAATCCCCATAGAACATCTAATAGGCATTCAAAAGGGAATATACCAACCATATCCATAACAAGGTATGTTCCACAACATCATTGGATACATATAGGTTGACAAGGCCAATGAGGTGGCTATCAATTTTAAAAAGAGTCCAAACCACTTGATGGGTGGGATCAAAACCCCAATAAATAATAAATTGAGAAAGCTTAGGTGCCAAAAGGGTGATAACACCACCCTAATCAAGATCATGATAAGTGGCCTGACAAAGGGACCCAGGCTAGATAATGTAAGCAGTAGACTAAAAGAGGAAGTCAAAGATTTTTACTTCTTACATGCAAAAAAAAACATTTGGAGAAATTTTGATAACCATTCCCAATCATATACTTACGTTTCAAATCAGTGACACCTATAACATTCCATGATTAAACATTCATTAAGAACCATCAAGATTCATATCATTTCCCTTTATGAGGTCTGAGAGGGCTGAAAATTGATTGAAAATTGAGCCAAGAAGGGTAAAATATCCAAGCTTGAAGGGTTACCTCTTGTTTGGCACATATTCTTCATCCACAGAAGGTGAAGGGATATGAGAGCACTATATAATAACCTTGTGGTGAGAGTCATGAGACAGAGCTCAGAATCCAAAAAATTCACCCCCAAAGGGGTTATGAAGATGGAGTCATAGGAGTAGGAAATAGACAGGAGACAAGATAGGTGACCTCTTGAGGTGAACGGGAGGTAAGAGGCAAGGGTTTAACTTGTGAAGGTGAAAGTGCCTTACCAATAGATATCAATGAGATTAAAATCCATATGGGTCAGTAAATAATTGATAGATTTTTGCAATTACCAATGGTCAAATTATTTTTCTTATTGGTGATTGTTATCCTTCCATCAAAATTCCCATTACAAGCTTTTGATTCAGACTCATTTTTTTCTTAAGGAAGAGAAGAAGTGAGGACCATTAAATGTCATTCTCTAATTATATGGTCTAAATACTAGCACCAAAAATAAATTTTCTATAGGTTAATAAATAACACACATTATGTGAAGTGATTATTACCCACTTGTATCTCAATAGACTCCTTAAGATCTTTGGTTAGGTCTATTTTCATACATACCCTTCTCTAAGGATGTGTTTCATAGAATCTTTTATTTATGGCAGATAAACCACCCTAAAGGCTTAATAATTTGGTCAAAAAAGTTCTACAAAGGAAAAGGTAATCCCAAATATTATATCCAAACTTAGATTTTAAGTTTGGCTATTTAGAGACTTGAAAGTCTTGGGTTCAATGCGAGAAAACAACCAGTGTGTTGTGGATAAACCAGGAGCCATGGCTAATAATAGCTTTGCAATGCTCAATTTTAGTGAAATGAAATAGTAAGAAACCCTTGGTAAGGTTTTATACCCCTTCCAGTTTCACACTATGGCCTTGCCAATGTTTATGGACCCACTGCTTTAACAGGCTCTCTAAAGGTCCTTGACCCATAAAATAAGTAACCAGGGTAAATTTTTCAAAATAATTATAGGATATATCAAACTCAAGTAAATCTAAAATAACATCAGGTATAAGGGTATCTGATATAGAATCAGTACCTCATGGTAGACTTGTAGAAAAAAAAATTAAGCTTATTTTGGTGACATTAATATTGAGGCTCCTATTAGCTATCCTTGCATCAAATTATGCAAGAATAGTGGAAATAACCATTTAATAAATGAAAATTAACACTACCTAAAGGGAATAATTCCATCCAAACCCAACATAATAAATGTATTATCAACATAAAATTAATCCCACCTAGATCAATGGTAGATCAATAGTGTGATAGACAGGGAAGAAACCCTAAAATCCTATAGACATCTAGCACTCCATATGACTCCCTTTAATTTTTCCACTCCTAATTTCACATCTTCAAATTTTAGGTGTAGATGTCTCAAATAACTCATACAAGTTGAGGTTTCTTGCTTTTTAGGAAAAACATGTCCACTTAATACCCCCTTCTAGCCCCCCAATTCCATTCACTTACCCATAGGGGCTCATTTTATTTTTTCAAATGAGATTCACAAGAGAGAATAGAATGATGTGGTTTGTATGGTACATAATGATCTTTAATAATTTAAATTATTTACTTGAGCATCTATCCTCCTTAAATATTCCTATTGCATCTATTATGACTTAATTTATAGTAAGTCAAATATCCTTTAGTGTCACTTGCTTTGGTAATATAAAACATATCCACATCCTTAAACCAATAAAAGGAACGGACCCTGAAATCTCATCTCCTCCAATGTTACTTGCTTTTATAGTATAAAACATATCCACATCCTTAAATTAATAAAGGAAGATAAGCCCTTAATAAATATAGAGTATAATGATTAATTGATGTATATTTCATTTTGTATGTTTCGATGAAGGGAAAACCACATTTTTCATTGAAAATGCACTTTTATTAATAAAATAGTATAAAATAATGTTGATCATATAAAAAATGGGTGGAAATGTCACACCTAATAAATTAAAAAAACAAATTGAGACAAGCTCGAGAGAATAGTTACATCACAACATAAAAAACAAATATATACTACAAATGTCATAAGTGCATTTTAATAAAAACATATAAACCAAAATTGAAAAACACAAATACTAAATCTATTAGGAAGTAACAACAAACATGGTAGTTTAAGGAGGTAGATGGGGAGACTATCTAGATTCCCCCTGGCCCCTAACCATAGGTGCTTGGAGGATATGTAGTGTCAAATACGACCTCCCACCCATCTATTTGATTATTTTTCTTAAGAATCCTCTACCTATCAAGAGGAGGAAATAACAAGAGTTAGGCAAGGAAATTTTTCTTTGGAATGAGCCCCCAAACTATTGTCACCATTATGCCCAAGTTGGTTAAAAATTTTGCCCTTATAGGGAGGTGACAATCATTCGGAATGAGGAGACAAACTTGACCTACTTCTCAAGTGGCGATGCTGAAATTCTTGACCATGACTTTTGAGAGGGGGACCAATGATGCAAAATATCCAAAGGCACATAATTTAAAACATGTGGAGCACTCCCCTAATGACTGGATCTGGAGGTGCTCCACCTCCATGTGGACTTTATATGCTCAAAATGGAATCTAAATTTAAACATTGGAAATGAAAATAACTTTGTTAGTCACCAAGAAAATCCTTTCCATAGCTCCATTATTAAAAATAGCATAGTACCTAGCTTTTCATTTGTGAAAAAGAGTATCAACATGAAAAATATGCCAAAAAATGGTTTATCTTACAAGGAGCATGATCAATTTCCCAAGAATAACTATGTTGTATCTTACAAGAATAAAGGGTTGAAATGGGTATGAATGCACTCCAAAGTTGACTAAGAATAGGGGAGAAAACCAGAAAAGGTGATTCAAAGTCTCTGTTTTATGACAAGAAGGACAAATAAAATTTGAGACCCCTAAGTATTTAATCCATTCTCTAATCGATAGACATTGGTAAAGAGGACACTAGAGAAAATGTATTTTTTGGGGTTTAATTTGGGATTTCCATTGATTGGTAAACCTTCTATCCTAAATGACATCCAAATACCTTAACTTCCACCAATGGTTAAGGGTTTCAGTCTAAATATGTTGCAGATCCAAGCTATGATACTTAGTCTAAGGTTTGTATCAGTAGAAAGGAGTATTTATAGGCCAATGCTAGTATCTCTACCATATGACTCTAGTAAAAACACCAATTTTATGGAAGCAATCATTAGGTATAAATTTGAATTTCCTAAATCAACTCTACATTCTCAAGTTTGAGCTGACATTTGATTCTTAGTATATTCCATAAGAGCTACCCTCTATAAACTTTTTTTAAAATGTTCCCAACAGTCTTGATTCTCTTTTTGAAGAGTTTAAGACTCTTAATCCAAGGAACACTAAAAAACATGAGGATGGGAAACCACTAGAGGGAGTAGGAGTTAATTAAGAGACTATTTTTAAAACCATACCTAGCTCATATGAGGTTAGGTTAGATAAGCTCCTAATATTTCCATATGATTTTAACCATAAAGGTGTAACCCACCCAAAATGGCACAAGATAAAGAAAAAGACTTTGTAACTCAAGGCCTTTCCAAGCCTTGTAGTTGAGAGGGGTTATTTAGGTAGTGCAATGCTTCAATATAAACTTGTAAGCTTCATTCATGTATAGGATTATGATGATCCATTTCACACTTCAAGCATAACCTTGAAGTATAATGTCAATGAGCCCAAGGCTCCTAACTTATTTAGGTCTACAACAAATACCTTACGAAACCTTGTGGAAACCCCCATGACCTTCTAAATTTTCTTGAAGGAAATCCCTCTATAACTTCTATAGTTTATCATTGGTAGATTTAAAAGGAGCCTAACAATAATATTAGTATCATGAGTGGTAGCCGACACTTGTGATCAAACTTGAAACTTACCTACTAAGGCGAGAGGCTTGGTGATAAATTAGGTAATATTTTTCTCAACCCTCTACTTAATATATGACCAAATTTAAATACGGGAGGCCCTAAAGGAAAAAATAATTCCAAAAAAAATAAATTGCACACATGGAAATATCCATTGCCATTGATCTCCTTCTAGCCAAGTAGGTTTGGGGGAAAGGGATTCCATATAGCATTATGTCTTTTTCCACTGGATAGAATATCCTGATGCAAGACAAAAAATTATCAATACATTCCATAACATTCTTAACTAAATCCTCTTCTTCCAAAATGGTAAGAAAAGAATCATCTGTTAAATGCCCATTAATTATGTTTTGGTCACATTGGGGGAGAGATGCCTTTAGACAAGTATTTGGACAATAGATAACTAAAGCCTTTTGTAGCTAGTACATATAGTAATGGATCCAAGGGACAACTTGTCTTATAGACTTAAAAATCCCAAACTTGTGGTATTACACTCCATTAATGGTAATTTAAGCTCTAACATCTTAAAATAACATGTTAACAATATGAACAAAAATGAGTGTCAAAACTTAGAGCTTGCAGCATAGCAATGATAAAGGGCCACTCAATCATGTGGTAGGCTTTCTCAAAATAAATTTTCATAAACATGGATTTTTAACCAAGGACCCTATCCCAATCCATACCTTCATAGACTACAATAACATTGTATAGAATATGTATTTGTTGAATGAATCATGTTTTTCACTTCTAACAATGAGGGGAATAATATGTCTTGACCTAAGAGTAAGGGCTTTGGCAATAATTTCATGTGAAATGTTTAAAATGGTTATTGCTATCTAATTTTTAATTAGGTTGGGATCTCCAACCAATAAGATAAACTTTATAGTTCCCTAATTAATGAGGGTGCTAAAATAGTTGGCCAAAATGACTACAAAATAGACTTTGTGGAGATCAGGACCAATAGTGTCCCATAAGTCCTGATAAAATTTGTTAGGAACCCATCAATCTTGGTTACTTTATCAAAAACCATATGCATGTTCACTTCCTTGAGATCAAACAACTCTCAGATGTTTAGACAGTTTGCATGGTAAAAATTAAAGACATTTTAAAGTGTTATTTCATAGGTTTGGGAGGAAGGTTAAGTGGAAAAATGCCCTGGTAATGGTGAACATGTTCCCAAAATCTACCTCTCATTTTTTGGGAAAACATATGAACTATTTTGGTCTTATAGACCAAAATTATCTCTTCCCTTCTCAAAAATTTGTTTTGAGCATTCAAATTCGTCATTTTTCAAGCTTTTTAAGTAAAGGGAATAGCAAGTTCAACAGGTTCAAAGGCTTCAACAGGTGGGCTCTCTTAAAGGAGCAAGTTTCTAGCACTTAGGCATTTTCAAGATTGGTTCAACGCCTTGGTTCAATCAAAACTGTTCATCGGCAAGCTTCAAAGAATAAGGATTGAACCATTAAACCTTGAACCAATCTATTCAAAGGTTTAAAAGGTTCAAAGGTTCAACGTCATCAGCAAGCTTAAGGAGTTAAGCGCTCTAGCAAAAGTTCAACAAAGTTCAACCGCTTCAAATTTCAACAGCTTCAAAACATTTAACAAAAAGAAGAAGGCTTGAACCATTGAACCTTGAACCATTTCAGTTTAAAGGTATAATGAGCATTTGGTTCAATGCATTTGGTTTGAAGAGATCAAAAGACATACAAGAAAAGAGGCTTCAAACATGAGATTGAACCATTGAACCAAAGTTGGTTCAATCGATCGGTTCAAGGGACAACCCCAAAGCCAAAGGAATAAGTGCCCTTGTGGAGGGAAGTGAACCAAGGCCAAGTGCCCTTGCGAAGGGTAGTGAGCAAAAGCATATAAAGAGATTTTCTTCAAAAAAATGAACAAGGTATAAAAGTTGGAATTCCTTTGGATTTGTGCATGGAAAAAGACAAAGTGAATTCTTTCAAACAAAATGTCTGAATGAATTTACCTAAAAGGAAAAGGAAAAGCTCAAAGCCTGAAGAAAAGAAGATGAGGCAAAGGAAGATTTCCTTTAGACAAATTGTCTGAAGGAATTCCTTTGGACAAATCATCTGAAGGAAATGGAGCCCGAAGACCCACCAAACAAATTAAAGCCCGAAGGACCCCAAAGGGTAAGTACCCTTGCAGGGGGCTCTTGACACCCACAAAAAGGACCTTTCCCAAAGCCCAAAGGAACACCTTCCCTTTGAGGTGTACCAAAGGCTTGATAAAGATGAAGGAAAAGGATTCAAAAAGACTTAGATGAAAATGAGACTTCAAAGAACAAGGATTGAACCATTGAACCTTGAACCAAATGGTTCAACAGGTTCAAGGGTTCAAAGGTTTGGCATTTAAAGGCTTCAAAGGGACATAGAAAAGTAAAGGAAGCACTGAGACAAAGAATGAACCAATGAACCAATTGAACCTTGAACCAAAAGAGTTCAAATTTCAATGGTTCAAAGGTTTAATGGTTCAAAGACAAGCCAAAAGCAAAAGAAAGAACATGGAAGTTTCCAGAGACCAGTTCAAAGTGATGGTTCAACCAAAGAGCAAGGAAGCGAAGGAACAAAGGGACTAATAAAAATCACCTAAATTGCCTAAACCATTGAACCAATGAACTTTCAAAGGGTTCAAAGGTTCATGGTTCAACATGGTTCAAACAAACAACAACCATTGATGTCCTCATGAACGTCAAATTTAAGGTAAGGGAATATCTATTAAAATTCAAATATAGCATAGAACTTGAAAAGTAAACCAAGTGACCAACTGAAGAGATAGCCTAAGAGCTCAAATTGCTACAGGGAAGAGAGAATAATATAAAGGGATCAAAAATATCTACAAGGGAATTATTTTCTAGTAGGTGAAATAGTCAATCAAGTGGTCATCTAAGCACACCAAATCAAGGAAATAGCCTATTTTTCTTCCATGAAGTAAAGGAAAAATGGATAGCCACGTAGACATCAAGAAAAGGACCAGACAACTCATGCTAAGGAGGATACATATAAGATGAATAGGCACACCATTGTAAAGGCAATGCACTATTCCCAACATGGCCCCTTAGATAGAACTAAAAATGCATTCAAGGCAGTGAATGTAGCATGGGCCATCCCATAGGAAAAAGTGCCAAGCCTTTGGCTTCTATACATTATAATCTCTAGTATTATGAAAGAGATATCTTTACCAATATAGAAGCAAAAACTCTGCCCAAATTGAAAGGTGATTACTAAGACTTTGAGCTCAGTTGTTGATCATATTACTTTATCTGAATGAGAAAGCAAGTTACTTTCAGACTTTGTGCTATTATAGCTTGTGTTATCTTAGGAAATTGTTCTTATGTCTGTTTCCTAGGAGCATTCTTGTTTATTTAATTTAACAAGTAGAACTAGTGGAAGTAAAGAGGAAGATGTCCTGAAGCTAGTTACTTTCAGACTTTGTATTGTCATAGTTTTCTTTAGTGTTTTTTTAGTTTCATCTATGTAAAGGATCTTGGGATGACTTTGTTCCCCCATTATCCTTTGTATTTCACTCTTTGGGCAGTTGAAGTGGAGACTTTTTGTTCTATTTCATCCTGCTAGTTATTGCGCCCCTGTTATCAGTTACTTATCACTACCTGAAAGAACTCTTAATGTTTCCTACAAGATCACTTTTGAAAGAAGAGAAGTGCCTTCAATGCCTCCAGCCTAGATTTCTCCTTTGTCTATGAACATCATCTCTAAAAAAAGAGAGATGGATGGTGTAGTCCTACCCCGGAGTGTTATTTTCTACTTATATATATAGTATTTAGCTCCATCATATTTATAGGGAACCTCCCCTTGATGAGAGGATAGATTTGTCCACCTCTGATGTAGTAAACCTGCACATTTGGCTGACCAATCTCCCTTGCTGTGTTTGAAGAGACTTATTTTGCTCATCAGTTAGCTGATTGACAAAATATTCACCCAATAGAACAAAGGCTTACAAAATGTTTGGGAGTTTGGTAGGACTAGAATTAACATCTTTAATGGTGTTAATCTAGTTTACAACTCATTTATAACAAAAAAGGGAAATTAATTTTTTGGTAACCCTAGCCCTTATTCTCAACCAATTCATTTTGGCTTGAAGATAAGCTCCTTAAGCTTATATGTTTCCTCAACCTAGAGCTTGCATCTCCATTGAACAACTCGAGCTTGAATACTGGCATTGAGTAAAGAATGATCAAGTTCTTGTGAAATATTATGGAATCTATGGAATGAATTTGTATGAGCTTGTTATTGGAAGATAGTTATTTTCCTACCATACAAACATAAAAATGTGGTATTATTCATAATAGCATTATCACACCAACTAAAAAATATCGTGGCCCTCGAGGGTCTAGGAACCAAATTATAGATCCACTTGATATGCACAAGAGTTCACTCATGCTTAAAATAAGTTGTGTTGAGATAAAATTGAGACTTATAAGTTCTAGTTTTATGGGAGCTCCATTCAATTCAAAAGTGGACAAGTTAGTGGTCTAAGAGAATGGCATTATTAGTAATCAAAATTAGATGATCCTTATCTCTAGGGAAGGAAAAAAAATCATGCTTCATGAGTAAAACTTAATCTAATATTTTAATGAATTTGGTGTGGCCTTATCTAAGGTTGGACCAAGTGAACCAAGAATAACCCAACTCTATTCTTCAGTGATAATTTGCATTAGAGAGATAAAACTTATTATGTGTGTATAACCATGCTTCTCACTCCCCTTCTCACAAGCACATAAGGAGATGACCTTCCTTGTCTTCTTTAAATTCTACCCTATCTAAATCCCCACCAAGCACCTAGTGAGCATAGAGGAGTGAGTCTACCAATAATCTCTAAAGTAAGGCTCTTTCGATTGCATCATTTGAAGCATACATTTTGGTTAACCTTATCATTCAACCTAATATTCTATGAAAGCCTTGAAAAAAGTAGTGTGATGACTCCTCTGCATCTAAGCTCATGATTACTCAAAGAGAGCACCTATAAAAATCATATGAGTAACATACTAAATAATAAAACTAGAAATTTTTACTTCTAATGACAATTTTTTTAACAATTATTCTTGATCATGTATCTATGAGTTAGTTGAGTTTGGTTGCAAACATTCCAGGAGTAAGATATCATGAATAAACATCAAGGTACATGTTAATTCCCTCTTCAAGGTCATTTGAGGCTAAAAAATTGTTAGAGAAGTAAACTTGTTTGATTTCCATGCATAGAGTCACCTATCTAGAAAGGTTAGCATTTCTCTTGAACATACTCTCCATCTTCTAAAAAAGAGGAATTGTGGGACCATTAGAAAATAGTTTTTTGATCAAAAAATACCACATTATCCTCTATGTCTATATTATTCAGCATAGAATTGGGTTGTGATGATTTGGTAGATAAATCCATATATTTTGAAGGAAAAATAGTGGACATTGTGTTTTGTGTGTGAGAAAGAGGTGATGGTACCTTGGTGATGTTTGACATGGTTTGAGTTTCCTTCAGGGTAGAGGATCTCACTCCTAGATCACTTATGGGTTAATTCATAGTAGATTACAATCTAGACACACCATGAGAAGTCGAAGCACTCTTCCTATTAGTCATAGTGGTTCATTTGTTCCATTTGAAGTTGGTCAATTTATAGTTAGGGCATTTTTCCCTTGTATATCTTATTGAGAATTATATATTTAAGGACATTATTGAATCATATGGTTGAATATTGGCATCATAAATATGCATTAAGGAGGTTAATGTAAATTACACACTGAAAATGAGTTTTCACTAATATATATGTAAATGGCTTCCTTCAAATCCTTGGGTATGTAAATTTTAACACAAATGAACAACCTTAAAGCTTTAATTATTTGGTTGAAAAATCCCCAAAGTGGCATAAGAAGACCATATAACTCAATCTATATTGGGATTTTAAGTTTGGCTTACTCAAAGACTTGAAAGTCCTTGGTCCAGTGGGAAAAGACCACTAGGGTATTATAAATGAATTGGGGCCCATGGTTGATAATAACCTTATAGTGGTTAGCATTAGTAACACAAAAAATTAAAAAAAAATAGTCATGTTCTACACCTCTTCAAGCTTAATGCCATGGGGTTTCCAATGGTTATGAACCTACTAATTAAGTAAGATCTTAGGAGGGGCTTGGCCTACAAAGTAACCCAATAGGGTGAATGATTCAAATTAGTTACAAGTTTTGTCATATTTTTGAAAATCAAACACAACATAAGGTCAATGGGTTTATGGGTTAGAATGAGTACCTCATAGAAGACATTCAATACAAACTTCCTTGACTTCTTTGGTGCCATGATGATTTAGTGTTCCACTAGCTAAACGAGTATCAAACAAGGATGTCTCAACCAATAATATATGGGTTGTTAGAAAATCCTCCCAAAGGGTAAATTGAAAATTCAACTCAGTGCAATAAGTGTGCAATAAAATAATAAAAAAAGCCTTCTTAAATCTATGGATGCTTGGTAGTGTGATAAAAATTGTCTTCAGAAGTACAAAACCCTAAAACCAACTCTCTCATCCTTTTAAGAAAAAGTGAAAACTAAATTTACAATTGATTCAAAAATAGAAAATTTGAAATCCATTTAAAAATAGGTTGGTCTTAAACATGCACATTAAGTACCTAATAGTTGTAAATATGATGTGTCACAATTTGATTGGCCATTTTACACTATTAGTTTGTATAAGTTGTAAAATAATGTGTGTATTATAAAACTAATTTTCATTGTAGTTTGCTTAAACATTGAATAAATTTATCACGTGCACTATCACAAGTATTGGTACATGAGTAATGGCTCATCTCCTTACACCTTGCTTTTATAGTATAAAATAAGCATGGAATTCATAGTGGTCTGTTCATTATAGTTTTTATTAGCACTTCTTTAATTTATATATCTGGTTGAAGACATGTGAATCTCACTTTTCTTTAAAACTTCCATGCTCAAAATGAATAAGAGTAGGAGTACCCATTTGGATTTCATATTATTCCCCTAATACAAACATAGCATGTAAAAATAAACATCTTGTTGAATTAATGGTTATATGGATGGGCATGCCATGTACCTACATGGAAAACATATTTTTGTATAATGCTCAAACAATCCAACAAATGAAACTTTTGTGTTATATCTCTCTAAACTGACACTACAAATAGTATTGTGCCTCTACCGATAACCACTTCACCACCAAACATAACACTAATCTAACTTCAAATAAATCCAATGTAATGACATATGATAAAACAATAACTACCTATAAAATCAAAATTACTCTTTTAAAAAGATAAAAAATTATATATTATTAAATAAATTGCCCAAAATATTTTATAGTGCAAATGCAAACATAATTATTACTTACCTGAAATGTCACAACCCATTGTTCCATAACTCAAAATGTATTTTCCAAACTTTTCATATCTAAAATAATTATTTAAAAAATTATAAATTATTATACACCATAAAACCAAATTACAAATTCTTTCTTTTAAACAATTTAAAAGTTTTTTGAAGCATGACTCTTTAATTAGGTAATAATGCAATGAAGTCATTCCATGACCATAAGTGACTAAAATATATTTGTGGTGTAAAATATTAACACAAAAATAGCTTGATGATGTCTTATGATAAATTTTAAAGACTACAATTTTATTCCATATTTTCCAAATAGATGTTAAACCCTTATTGTGTATAAGCCCTTTTTACATGATCGTCTTTCGATAAAAAATTTCATGACCAAGAATAAATAAATATTTAACCATCATAATAGAGAAGAAAAAACACCATATAAATATTGAACATTTGAAAAGGAAAAATATTTGTATCCTTGTGTGCTGATGCACACATCTAAATTTAAAAAACACTTTCCAATCCAGATAATTAGAATGCTAGTATTGTGCACTTTAAAGTTTGTTAATCAAATTCAATCACTTCAACTACAAACTACATAAATAATTTCATAACACCATAAAATTGATAAAATAAGAAAACTAGATATCATAGTTACAATCATAACCACATAAAAAATACCAAATAATTGACAAAATAAGAAAACCAAAGATCATAGTTACAATCATAACCACATAAAACACCAACCTGTAGATTCATAACTATTGACCTATGACCAATTTTTTCCAAATTCTCTATTCCTTGAAAAATAATTATCTTATATATGTGGTCCCACTCCTTCCATATTTTGTTTGTTGCTTTTGATTATTAAACACACGCTTCTACTGAGAGGGGGGTGAATCAGTATAAGGTAATATTTTACTTTTTCAAATTGATAATCAAAATAATATCAATCACACAACATCAACAATTAAGAACACAAGATTTATGTGGAAACCCTTTCAAGAGAAAACCATGAATAAAAGGACTTCTTGGATCTACTATCCAAATCCAACCTACTGGAGACACCAATCCCCACTGCTTAGCACCAACTTAGCAAGAGACATCAATCTCTTCTTTAAGAAGCACCAAGTTCCAAATGAACCAAGTTTTCATCTTTGTGAATATTACCTCTTCAATGAATTATGATCTACATATACTCCCTTTCACAAATCTGATGTAACATTCTTTAACATATATTATTCTTCACAAATTTATTGTAACATTCTTTAACATATATTATTCTTCACAAATTTGTTGTAACATTCTTCAACATGTATTCTCCTTGACAAATTTACTACAACATTCTTCAACATGTATTTTCCTTCACAAATCTACAACATTATTCATATTTATTTTTTCTCTAAATATACTCAAATTCAAATGATATTACATTATTTTTTCATCCTTTTATTACTCCCCACTTCATATCCTATTTATACCCAATCATGCCTCTTCACCCAATAGGTTCAACCTTCTCAAGGGGGTTAGTCTTATAATAATTTTAATTTATTTTTGGCAAATTGAAATATGGGTGCAAAACTCAAATACAGGTTGGCCTTTTATTAAAATTAACTCTAGTGCTTAGGTGTTGCAGTGGGCATCAAGACTAAACAAAGGTCAGCCAAAAATAGATGTTGATATTTGGAAATTGTAAATAGTGGATTTTTAGCCATCCAACATTACATGTTAAGGCATACAAAATATTGATTTAATATCATAAATGTGATGGTAGTGATTACGCTCTTTGAAATTAATGATAACATTTTCAATGATAAATCAATAAATGTCAAATTAAAAGATGGTTACTTGTTTATAGTACATGGGAGATGTTAGTAAACACAAATAACTTAGAAAACAATTGTATCAAGCATGGTCCCTAAGGTCTAAACTATGTTCAATACATTAGGTTCAAGACATACTCCTCAAGATTATTTTTAGCATCTTATATCCTCACATTTACAATTCCAAGCTTCTCAAGAGGTAGCTAGTCCCTCCCTCTACAAATTTATTATACTCGACTACATATCAAGCATTTCCTGCATACATGAACATTTTGGATGGGATGATAAATTTTTACAGGAGAACACACTTGATTAAAATCAATCCATAATATTTTATTTATATGACTACCAACCTGAACTATCTAGTCATTTGTCTTAACTTGATAATCAAAGCATTGTAGAGTCTAATCATTAGCCATTTTTTTCCTTTGTAAGATGAATAACATATTTTATTGTTCATTTTTTCTTATAATTAATATAAACACAAAAATAATGTTAATTCAAATCATGGATCATTTCTTGTACAACTACGATACAAAAAAATGTGTAATTCAAAATAAAAGTAAAGACTAAACTCAATAAACAAATTAAAAAATTAAAGACTCCAAGCTTCTGCAATCCATAATATTATGAGAGATTCTTTTAAAAAAATTAGAGGGGACTTAAAGGAAGTACCATACTTTGCAGAGCATCATTAGGATCACAAAGTGTGGCCAAATTTTTCAATCCTCTAAATCCTCACATAATTTTTTTAGAATAATCTTTCCTAAACTCTAAAAATGTCAACACCCACTAGTTCCTTACTTATATGGATGGTTTATTTAGATGCCCAATATTTGACGTTTTTATCAAAGATCCTAGCCAAACATCATAGCATGAGTGATTAATCAAACTGCATCAATCACAACCTTACCGTTCACACTTTGAATAGGATTGATAGCCATATCAACCACATGTTGATAAAAAGCCTCAAAAATCTGCAAGCCTACTCAATAAAATTCACTATTTACACTAAAAAATAATAAATGATAAAAGTTTCACATTTTACACTACCAAAAAAATTGAACAATGTCATAAAATTAAAACTATCTTAATTCCCTATTGGTTGTTGATATGTACCCCTGACAACCACAATCCAAAGTCTAGAATGTTACCATCCTATAACCATATATGGTCTACAAACACATATAAACTAGACATCAAACAATTTTTCACTCAAAAACAAACTTAAAGATATAATTTTAAAAATGAAAACAAAAATTAAGTAAATGAAAATTCAACATCTTGACTTATCAAAAAAATGAAATCAATGTTTTTATATTAGAACAAGAGTCATATTTCTCCCAATCTCACACACAAAAATGAAGATTATAGAAAGTTGTTATCATCAATGCTAACTAAAATAAGTGTGTAATATTTGAAAAAATAAAAAAGAAACCCAATAGGCTCAAGGTAAAAAGAGGGGAACAAGGAGTTTCTCAATGCAAGCTCATGTTCCAATCCCATATGGTGTTGGGTACCTTGTAGTAGTTGTACACCTAGAAGTAGGGGCCAAATTTATGGATATCCATGGACATAATCCCACCCCTATGTTGTTGTAGGCATATGGAAATAAGAGTCAAGTGTAAACATATTATTGTTACAATTCCCACTAGGATCTACTTATAATAATGTGATAATAAAAATTAATCTACATGTTCTTTTATTATATTTCACCACAAGAATCTAAGTAGTGATCCAAGTCTAACACACCATGCATGTTAACTTATAAAATAAACATGTAACATCTATATGTCATTGATCACTATCATCAGTTGAAACAAAACATAACTAAATATAGAAAGTAATTATAGATTTCCAATCATGATTGGTACATACATATAACCATTGTTGTTAATGTAAAATAAGTAAATAATTACAATTCATCAAGGATAATGTTTCAATAATAATAAATACAGTACAATATAAAATATATAAGGCTCCATAGAGCATGAGTTTCCTAAATTCTATTATCTATGTCAATCTCAAGTATAGTCTCCAAACAAGTACTATTGTGGGGAGGGAGAGTATCATCCAAATTATTTTCCACATGAACCATAGACCATTGATCCACCGCATAATCCCCCAATCAAGAAATGGTTCTCCCTTCATGTATGGATTTATAGTGACGGTGTAGGAATCTAGAGATACAAGTTAGTACTTGTGTGCTATAATATTTATAATACATGATATGTGCCATAAATAAAATATGTTCTAACATGATATCGCACAAACATGTAAATCATACATATGAAATAATAATGTCTAATTAAACATTACTTTAGCCAAAGTTTTTACATAGTTATTGATCTCTAGGATCGGTCAAATTCATACACACCACTTGATCAGATTACTTTCATCTAGCTTTGGTGATACTAGTAAGCTAGTGAAGTTTGTCTCACTACTTACTTAGTACCATGAATATGAGATTTTTTTAATATAAATATAACCAATAGATTCATATAGATTACTTCCTACTAGCAGGAATAAAACATGTTAAACACAAGAATAATTAAAATGCATACATTTAGTCCATCAAACATATGAATGAATCTCCACTATATTATTTATCACATAAATAATAATAAGAATAACAAGGATAGTGTATAATAATTGGGTATAATATATATTATACTACATATTTCTAATTTATGTAAGTAGATTTAAATATAATTCATTATATGATGAACATTAATATCATAGTCCATTGTTTATATGTACAACTACTCAATTATATAGCCAGTCATAATAATTTTAGAGAATCAAATAACTCATAAACCAAGTTACATCTCGTATGAACATAATCTTTCATTTGTACGTCTTGTTATGTTTTTAATAGACCTTATTCCTATAGTTATAGTTTCTTATCCCTCAGGAAACTATGACTTAATTTTAACAGTCAATAAAACTATAGTTATAGGCACACAACCCAATACACTAATTTATGTTATATATTTATATGAATACCTAAGTCCACATATTGATATATTCCATATATATGTGTCATTGTACATATTAACTATATTCATACTATATTTTGCATATAAGTACTCAACAATATATAAATACTATATATAAAGGTCAACAGTCATTTATAATTTTAATCAAAGACTTCATATGATTTCAACAATCATTATAACTTTCCTATTCACAAAATACATTGACGATCTATTATAAGATATTAATATTCCCAAAATATTAATGAATAGAGTATTATAGTCAATAGACTCTTTATATCCATATTTTTTTCTTCTTAAATCAAATTGCCATCTTGTTATATCATACAAATGCTCACATAAATTGTACAAGTATTTAATCTTCCTAAATTTAATTCAATATAAATCATAAGTGTCAAACCAATTACTCAACCCAATAGATAACTACATGTCATATTATCTAAATAATACATATGTGATATTTTTATATGTTTTTATTTAATGTCAACATGCATTTCTAGTAAATGTTTTTCTATTCCATAATATGTTATAGGTCTACTAATAGAACCTACAATTAATACTCTTTTCAAATAGGCAGTATTCAAGTCATATGCTTTGTATATATATGTATGAGAAAAACTAATTATTATATTTCCCTATTTGACACTATATTTTACTATATGGATTTATAATTATGACAGTCACTCTTCTACAAAAATCCCATACAATATAAAACTTATAATTTAGATATACTTATAAATATATACACACAATCTATGTTTTATTTGTTTCTTTTTGAAAATGATCATGTTTTAAAACCAATTTAACCCAAGCCCCTACATATCTACTCAGTTTGAAAGCTAAAGGTGCACAACCTTGCTTTGCATATAGTCATGGTTTGGATAAATTCACATAGTTTGAGATTATATTACTTAAATATTTTAACATGATGAACATACACACAATTTGTATATCTTCTCACTATTTGAATTATTAATTATGCATAGTTCAACTTTATATAAATCAGTTCACTATCTTACATAGTTTCGTTATACATCATACATAGTTAACTATACATTATATTTAATTTTTTATATATACATAGTTTGTTATATGTTGTTTTAACATTATACACACAAGCTCAGACTTGTATATTCTTATGGTTTTGGTAAAACATAATATATAACATTGGTTACCCTATATAACTCATAGATGACCTCTCAATGTCGATTCACAAGTTTTTTAATCCAATACATAGTCATTTGTTATTCATTAATACATACACTTAATCTATAATAGATTAGAGTGCAATTTCATAAATACACATACCACAAAAGTCTAAAATTTAAATATACTGAGTCCTTACATAAATACATTATCATGATTTTATTATCAATATACACACAATCCTTATGTAGTGTTTCTATTTAATATACACAAATTTTTTTTCTAGATTTCATAGAAAAATCAGATAACAATGCCTACCTTGTAAAAGCTCCTAATTTGAAATGGCACAGACCTAAAATCCTTTTCTTGGCTCTTTCTCTATCTTCTTGTCTATGAACTGCTCTTCTCTTCTCCAATTTGCACTCCCCTTATCTTCTCTTCCTATCCGTCTGCATCACCGCCCCACTCTTCCTTTATTTTCTCATTACATGTTGTATGCACCTAAAATCTCTCACTTTATTATTGGCAACTAATACCCTTATTAGTTGACATTAATTTTGCTTAACATATTTTATTCCACTAGCTAATTTCCCTTACTAGTCATTTATCTAATATCCTCTACCATACATTCACTAATCTTACCCATCCTCACTCTTTCATTAATTCTTCTTAATCTCCCATTATTTTAATTTAATCCTATCTATCCATTATATGGGAATTTACAATTCCCATAACCCCACCTACCCACGTATTAACCTACACCCTAGCCTTTCCCACATCCCTATGTCTCTAATCCTCACCTAATCCCCCATATAACCCCCACCTAATCCTTCATTAGCTCTAAGATAATGGAGAAGTCTTTAGAGTTGGAGACTTCCCTCCAAGTCTCTAGAAACCTCTAATTCTAGAGGTTTCCCAAGGAATTTAATATTCTTTGGATAATCTAGAGCCATTGATCTCATCTCCCTAAATTAAAATAACAACCCTTGATTTTCCCTCCTAAAATCTATATAAGCAACCTCTCCCTCCACCCTCAAACCAATTAGTAAGCCCATACCAAAACCATGTCAAAATGAATCTAGAAATCTTATAGTAAATCCATCATCAAACATCAATCATCCTCCATCAACAATCCAAAATCAAGCTATCATGGAGTCAAGATGAGTCTAAGCATCCATTGATAAATCATGGAAGGAGGTAACATAAAACAAGGGATTCAGTAAGCTTTTTTATCATTCTAATTTATTTTATAAATCTTTCCTATTACATAGTTTGATATTTCAGTTGATTGAATAGAATAAATTTAATCACAGAGCTCATATTTCATGTTATAATTGGCAACCACGGTGGGACCAAACCTTCCTTATTTAGGCTAACACTCTTGCTGGAAGCATTCTAGGTAATTGCAAGACTCACTAGACATTGAATCAAGCCTAGATTTTTAATTTTTGATACATTCCAAGAAACTAGCAAGATTGCACTGTTAGTTATAATATTACAGTTGTGATATTGTCAACCTGAATAGTGATATCATTAGTCAAGATGTTAGCAGTTAAAGGGTCTAGTAAGGTTTTAGGTTTGACAATATCATGACTCTAATAGTCATGGGATTGCACTATCAGTCACAAAATTAAGGTTTTTAGTGTTGATATTATGGTACCCTATAATAAACCTTGGATTTTGAGATGGTTTGTATTGAATCATGTGCTTATCTTTAGGTGTGTTTTTTTCTATGTGTAGGATAGGTGGTGATTCCTCAAAAGGCAAGCTATCTGGGCATATTCGACAATCTCATGACTTCTCAAATAGCGAGGTTGTTTTAGTAATAATGATATTGTAAATTTTAGTAGTGATATTATTTAATTTAATAGTTTAGTCCAAAATATAGGGTTTTTTATGATATTTTACCTTTGTAGGTTGTTTTCCTATTCTCAAATTTGTGTGTAAGACAGAAGGAGGACTCATCCTGAGCTTAGGTAAATCATCTCTTTTTCCACAATCCCATCATAGCATTATTGTTTTGATATTAGCATAAGGGGATATAGTTTCTACCCTTTGGTCTCTTGTTTGTCTCATTTTAGAGTTGTGGTAATAGGAAGGAGAATCTTACACCCATATGACAATCTCATGACTTTCTAAGTGGCAAGATTGATTTAGTCATAGCATGTTTGTCATTTCCAGTTGTAATATTGCATAAACATCAAGAACTAGTAAAACGCTACCCTTGATTCTTTTAATTCTTCATTTATAAGGTTGTCAGGTTCTAATTAGTAGGGATGTGAAGGATTGAAATTGGTATGTCTCAAAGTATCCATTCTCTGCTAAAAATCCTCTTGCAAAGATTCCCCCATATAGTCAATTTGGCCTTCACCCATATCTAAAAAAAGTTCACTTATAAAGGGTGTTTTTTGTCCTACAGAGTGTTGGTGAAACATAGGAGAAAATAATATTTTTAGAGACTTATCTCGTAGGCTAGTTTAGCTCCATCTTTTAATACTGCTACTCCTTCAGTCACAGGGTCGTCATCTTGAGTCATGGATTTGTAGTTCAGCGTAGTTAGGGCTAGTTTTAGACTTTTATTGTATTTTTATTATAAATAATTATATTTAAAAATAAAACCCTATAATTATTTTTAATTTGGTATACTTTTTATCAGTTAAGGACATACTTAGATAGTTTAATTTAATCTTGTAATATCGCTATTAGGATCCATTTCTTAGTAGTAACTTTGTTAGATAGAGTAGCAGTATTGTTTGATTGTCATGTTTATCGTAGAAACTAGCTTACAAACCCACCATTAACTTCTCACAGTATTGATTCTTAGTCATAGGATTTTTCATTTTGGTTGTGAGATTGCCCTGTATACATGTGGGGTTGTAGAACTTGAGTTGTTAACCTTTTTCTTACAGGTTCTTTTGAGGATCTTAACACCCCTATCAGATATTTAACCTTTGTGATTGTAGGGAGGGGTGCCACTTTTGTTATTTTTACTTTACATTTTATTATAATAGAAAAATCATTGATTTAGATAGATCATCATCTTCTTTAGTTGATTCTAAATATTTGTTTGCTTTTTATGTGTAAGTGATTTGTCATATCGTACAAAAGCTTACATAGGTAATTGGAAGTGGTTAATTAATCATATCATGTGTTTTCTTATTTGTTGATCCCTCCCTTAGGATAGCACATGACATGGATTTCATCACCATGCATGTGGCTTAGTCGATAGGGGTTAGTGTCATGGATTTCACCATTGCTCTCTAACCACACTATGTGTTCTGGTAGAGTATAACAATAAGGAGAGATGTCATTATGGCCTAATCATAATTCCCCATAAAGGGTTCCATAGAGTGAGAGGTGATAAATCCCATATACCTAGGGTAGTCAGAGAACCTCCTACACATACTTGGGTCCTAATGTACCATCATCTATATGAGGGACTCCCCTAGATCCTTTTGTAAACCTTAGAGTAGGGGAATTCAACCATAACAGGTGTTCCACTACAGGTGTCAGTAACATCATCAAAGTGACCATCAAGTACAAGCAAGGTTGAGAGGGTTCAGTTAATTTCATAATGGGTCACCAGCCTACAGCCTCACTTGTGTAGCCATTGGATGGTGTGAGTATTTGGTAACACACCTATATAGTTTACTAATTTAGGATTGTACTTGTGTTTGCTTAGGTGTGTGTTGTGTTAAACCCAAACTATTTATGAGCTGAGTCAACATTTTCCTATATAAACCTATCTAGGTCCTTTGCATGTATCATCTTATATATCTTTACCACATCTATATCCTATCATCCTTTATATATATATATATATATATATATATATATATATCCTAGTCATCATCCTTGTCATCCTATCATTATACAAATTATCTTTATCCCATCTTATCTTGTCTAGTCATACCTACTTATCGTAAGTCATACCCCCATCTTACCTTGTACACATCATCTTATACACCCCATCACATATTTCAATCACATCTTATATATCCTTGTCTCACCCCTTTGTACATAATTTTATTCCCTTTTACATCCTTTTAGTCACATCCTATCCTACTCACTCATAAATTAATCTTACTCATCCTCCCCATCTTGTCTTCATCCCATCCTAACATAAACATATCCCCTATCACCTCCATCTTATTTTGACTATCTTTTCTATCATCATCACTATCTTGATTTCACATCTTGTATATCCTAGCCTCATCCTCTTGTACATAATTTATTCTCTTGTACATTCTTACCTAAGCCACTCATCATTAGTCACACCCCTTTCCATCACCTATATCTTATCTTATACATCCTTATATAATTAGCCTTTATACCTATCATCTAGTGTATCTTTGACATAATACCATTGTGCATCCTTTTATTGTCTTATCATATCCTCCATTATCACTTTATTTTCATCCCATTTTTAGTCATACCCTCATCGCCTATATATCCTAATCCATCTTATGTCCTTACCCATTCCTACATCATTAACTACCTATCTTCACCTTGTAAATATCATTGTTCTCTTATACATAGACCCACTCATCAATAGTCATCCTTTCATCAATCATCATATTGTAAATACTAGTCTCATCCCCTTTGTACATAATTTATTCTCTTATATATCATACTAGTCTTATCCCTTCCTAGTCTTACCTATTGTTTCTAGGTTTCTACCCACCAAGTACCTATCTCAATAATCATCTTGTCCATCCTTATCTCACTATCACCTTACACATATCATCCATTTATATTTTATCATCTACCATTTTGTCTTAAACATATTTCACCCATCCTTAGTCATACTCCTATCACCAACATCTTAAATATCCTTATCTTACATATATCCTTTCGTATTATTCATCCTCATCATCATCACCTTGTGTGTGTGTATATATATATCATCTTATATATCTTTATCACCCTTTCCTTGTACATCATTTTAATTATCCCATTGCCTATCTAAGATTAGTCACACCTTATCATAAATACCACCTCATCCATAACCAATCACACCTCGACCACATCATAATCTTAATCATTCCCATATCATTTTATTGACATCACCCCCTTACATATTTAATCATAACCCATCACATATCCTAATCCCATATTGTCTCACCATCCACATTATATCCTAAGTCCACCTCATCCATATTCCTAATCATCCCCATACCATCTTGTCTCATTATCCTATCACCTTGTATATCCTTATTTTACCTTCTTATACATAATTTATTCTCTTGTACATCCTTTTAATCACATGTTATCACTAGACCCATGCATCATTAGTCATCCCCTAATAAATTCCTAATCATACCTAATCATCCACATATTATCTTAAATCCATACCTAATCACTTGTCTCGATCTTTTTGTTATCACTCATCTAGTCATCACCTCATCTTATTCTAGTTGGCTTCTAGGTCACATACAAGTCTAAACCATCAACCTTTCATTACCCCTTTATCATTTCATCACCAAATTTATCCTTAATACTTTATCCTAATCATCTCCATCACATAATCTCCTACCATCCTATCTTGAGAAAATTAGTCCAAAGCTTTGAGCTAGTCCTATCATCCACATCATCCTATCATCATAATCTACCATCATTCATCACTTGGTCAGATCTCATACCCTAGTTAATATTTTACTAGCATCTTGTCACCTTTTTAGTCTCAATCTATCAAACCCATCAATCTAATCTAGTCCACGCATCTTGATTTATTCATTACTAGCACCCATCATATCATCCTCTTGCTAGATTGAATCTAGGCACCCATCAAACCCTTAATATTTTGCTAGTTTTATAAATAGGCATTATTGATAAGTTGTTATCACCTATTACACTATCAATCTAACATTTGATCATAATCCTTAATCCATTATTCTATCTCATCTCTATCATTACCTATCATACTAGCATTTAATCATAAGTCTAATTCTTCCATGTCTAAGTCACAACATGAATTGGGTCCTTATACTCCCCTTCCTATATCATTGGAAGCCCTTTTCAAACAACTTGTCACTACCAACATGATGGTCTATCCACCTATTTGACATTTTGATCCCACCAAACCCAAGCCCTCTTGGTAAAAAGATAACTAATATTTTGCATATCACCAAACTTGGGGGCATGCCATTAATTGATGTTGACCTTTTTAAGATTTTGTCTAGGACCTCATTAACCATGCTGATATAGTAATTGATGATAAACTAGATGCATCCACATCCTTGGGTGAACAAAAAGAGGAATGCCAAGATTCCCTTTCCAATCATGATCAATATCTTTTCCTTCCAATCCAAGATCAAGACACCCCTCTAATCTCTGATAAATCCTCTATAAAATTTGAGTCCATTCCCCATGAGCCTAGTCCACCTATTTCTCATGAATCCTTCCATGGAATTCTCTTTGAATCCATCCTTCATCCCTCATCTCCCTCTTATCCATCACATCAAATACCCCATGATGAGAGGTCAATTGTGGAAAATGAATCTCTTACCAGTAGCATTGCATCAAATTAAGCATCTAAAGTCTTATCTTCCATAGGTCATGCTCAACACCTGTATCTAAATCAAATTCCTCATCAAAAATGTCCTCCCTCATGGATGTTGATGATGCTTATCTTTTACAGGATACCTATAATCCAAGTACATCTAATTCCTTACCAGGCATTTCTTTTGATTCCATTCCAAATGATGACATCATAAATGATTTCTTGTAAGCTTTATCTATCATAGAATGTTAGAATGAGTTTGATCCTCTTTTGGATGTGTTTACTATAGCTAGTCCTAGTGATCCTTTTGTTGATATTGAAGAGATTTTATTTGATGTTGAAACTGGGTCTCTTAAGAACCCCTATGAATACTATGCTACCCCATCACCATTAATTGACCTCATCATGTCCTCACCACCATCTTCATCCATCATGGACCATTTTCTCCACATCAATGATCATTTAATCACTTCCCTTCATAAGGATGAATAGGAGCATGCATCATTGGACCCTTCCTTGAGAAATCTAATGTGTGTCAAAAAAGTAAAGGTCCAAGACCATATTCAAAAATTAAATCATAATAATCAAGTCATCTTTGATTCCATTAGTCAAAATTAAGAAAAATAAAATCATCAGCCTAATCCAAAATCATCTCTCCCTAGTGAATTCCATAAAATAACACTAGGGACCCATCAAAGTCAAAATAAAATCAATATCCCCTAAAAAAGCCTAAAACTAGGCACAAAGAGGTAATCAAATTCAAATCCAATCAAAAATTATAAATAATGTCAAAAACATAGCCAATAATCCCTTAAATAATCAAATCAAAGATGAACTACATCATCAAAATGTTTTGGATCTCCTAAATTCTTTTGTCACATGGAACCAATCAAATGAAGTATGTCCCACACCTCCAATGATGTATGTGACTGCTAGTCCTAATCCTCTATCACCCATCACCCCATCCTATCACAATCATATCATTTATTTTATTCCTAATCCTCCATCACCCATAACACCATTATATCTCAATACTATCATCCATTCAATTCCCATACATCAAAATCAAGCTCTAATCAAATCTATACCCCACATCACCTCCCCAAGTAGAATTATCTCTCTTAAGGCAATGATGATACCTCATCTAGATATCAAGAGGGGTCACCATCAAGAATCACTAAAGACCACTAAGACATCCAGGCATCTAGCATCCATCACAAAATAGGTGTTGGCTAAATAATCCATCAAATTTCCATGCCTTGCATCTCACCCATCATCTAACAAAAAGAGATGCCCAATAAAAAGTTTTAAAAAAAAGCATTCATCTAATGGTGAAAACTAGTCTTTTGGCTCCTTGGGAAAATACCATGATGAAAACTAGTTTTTGGCATCATGGTAAAATAATATATTTTCTATATTATTCCTCAACACTTGGGGGCAAATCTATCCATTTCATATCCTCTCCATCCTTCCCACTTGTCACATTCCTCATCCTCCTTGTTTGTATCACCCATCATCTTATCCCTTGTTTTATTTTCCATTGATCCATCATATCATGCATCTTGTCTCCTTTTCTTTCTTGTCTTGACCTTTGTAAAGAATTGGAAGGTGTCTTTATAATTGTCCCTACACCATCTTGGCATATCCTCCAATGGACACTTGGACAAATACCCATTTGGTTCATTCACGATGTGGTCATTGGCTATCCCTAGTTGATTCATCCTTAGTCCCCATCATCATCATCCTTTTTTCATCCTATCCATCATCCCTTCATCCTTCTCTTGGTTTTTATGCTTGGTATTCCCTTTTCTAGTAACCCCATTTGTATAGTGTACATACATATCCCAATAAATCCCTAAGAATTGAAAAATGTTAAAAACCCTAAAAATCATAAAATTTGAAAAAATCCAAAAACAATCCATTATGTCTTGTATTATGCATAATCCCCTAATTGCATCCATCCCCATCCATCTCATAGTATCCCCTCTTTGGATACCACATTAAGCCTTGGAACCTGATCTAAGTAGTCACCCATAATTTTATCACCCTTTTGGCTAAGTATTATTGGCACACGTCACCTTGTCAAGATTTTAATCTAGCACCCTTCACTTCCGTATCAATGCCTTTTCAGAACTAGCACCTATCAATCATCACTTTTCTAGTATGAAAGTTACCTGATCCCATCACTATCCTTATCATTGTCTCTTCATGTCTAGCACCCATCCAATCACTTTTTCTAGTCTAAAAGGTATTTGATCCCATCATCACCTCCTAGTCTCTTTGCTATATTAGATCCTTGCAGGGCCTTGTCTATTGGTAATCTCTAGCCATCACTAGTCTAATCACCTTCCTTTACCACTTTTTGTTTTGATCTAAAGACCAAATTAGTATTAAAAGACCTTATCACCCAATCATGTCATAATCCTTCCATCCTAAACTAGGGGTATCACCTCATCTTCATCCTAATCATCATCTTATCCAAATCCAAGTCTATCCTTCATCCCCATCACATCATGATTATCCTAATCCAACCTATCACCTAATAACTCATCCTATAATTAGGCAAGACATTATGACACTACATGTAGATACTTGTGTGTGTGTGTTATTTGTTTGGTTTATCTTGTTTCCATGTCATGTATATATCTTATTTATCTCATGTTTGTCATCATGTCTTTTTGTCTATTGGGTAATGAATGAGGATGTTATGAGGACACCCAAAGTACCCTTGAGGATGCAAAGTTTCATACTTGCCCATGCACTTTGGCACAATGTTTGCTTGGTCATATCCATATCATGGGGCATACTACCAAGTGCCATATTTTTGGATTACTTAAACTATAATGAGTGTTATGACATTTGTGATGGCTTGATCTCATCATCCTTCTCTCCATCATAACCCATATAGCTAACATCTAATCTTTTATCATCATCCCCTCATCTAAGACATGTCCTATCATCACTAATATCATATTTTAATCACTAATCATCATCATCATCATCATCATTGTCTTATATCCTCTCATCAGAACTACATTGGCCTGAGGTCTTTTTAGACTATGTAAGTAGCAAATGGCCATGTTTCAATGTCCAAGGATAGCTCAGCCATTATTTTTATCATCTATCCTCATCCCCCAATCCTTTGGTCACTCGATCATATCATTTGTTCTCTAAAATCAACATCATCATATTGATCAATTTAGCTTTAAGTTACACCCATCATCAATCTAATCAAATAAAAATAGTATTATCCTGACCTATAGCTCTCCCTTGCATACATCCTTGCTTGGGATACATCTAAATCATGTGGCCTTTTATCCTATCATCACCCTATTATAGTTGATTCCCCCTTGAGATGTGTCTACAACTATAACACCAATCATATTTCTTCCCTATGCATGTGTCCTTGCCAGGGGCATCATCCATTTGTAGCTCATTGCTCAAGTCAAATCACTCATCTTCTTCATCTTCTATCTCACATTTGACATACCATCCCCTCATCTACCCATCTCATCCAACCCATCATTTTTTCTTTCAAGTGGACATTTGACTCATTCTTTCCTACATGTCCCCTCAAGGGGGCATCATCATATCCCCTAACATCATCTACTAATATTCACCCATGAAATGGTTTTTATTTGAAAGACCATTACTCCTTCCACTCTGTCAACTCATAATGCCCTTTCAAAGAGGGGGGAAATGTATACACCTAAAATCACTCACTTTATTATAGTCGACTAATATCCCTATTATTTGACACTAATTTCACTTATCCTATTTTATTCCTCTAATTAATTCCCCTTCTTAGACATTTATCTAATATCTCCTTCCATACATTCACTAACCTTACCCATCCTCACTCTTTCATTAATTCTTCTTAATCTCCCATTATTCTAATCTATTCCTATTTATCCATTATATGGGAATTCATAATTCCCATAACCCCACCTACCCACCTACTAACCTACACCCTAGCCTTTCCTACATCCGTATGTCTCTAATCCTCACCTAATCCCCTATTGAACCCCCACCTAATCCTTCATTACCTCTAAGATAATAGAGAAGTCTCTAGAAACCTCTAATTCTAGAGGTATTCAAAGGAATTTAATATTCCTTGAATAATCTATATCCATTTATCTCATCTCCCTAAATTCAAATAACAACCCTTGATTTTCCCTCCTAAAATCTATATAAGCAACCTCTCCCTCCACCCTCAAACCAAGTTGTGGGTCCATATCAAAACCATGTCAAAATGAAGTTATAAATATTATAGCAAATCCATCATCAAATATCAAACATCATCCATCAACAATCCAACATCAAGCTATCATGGAGTCAAGTTGAATCTAATCATCTATTTACAAATCTTGGAAGGAGGTAACATAAAACAAGGGATTAGGTAAGCTCTTTTATCATTTTGATTTGTTTTATAAATCCTTCCTTTTACGTAGTTCGATATTTGAGTTGATTGAATAGAATAAATTTAGTCATAGAGCTCAAATTTTATGTTACACATGTATCTCTTTTTCTTTAATGCTTGTTCTTTCCTTTAAATTCATCGTTTTCCTTTAAAGCTTGTCATTTCTTTTTTGTGATTTTATTTTTCCTGTATATATTTTTCTTAATCATTGCTTTATTTGTTCTATTTCCTATTTATAATATAATACAATACAATTGCTTTATTTATTTTATTTCCTAATTATAAATTTCATTATAATTGCTAATTATAACTAGCACTTCAAACATTATCATAGTCTAGGTACTAGAATATTTGACTATGTTTAGTTTCAAAATTATCTTAGGATAACAATATAGATTTGATACTAAATTATTGTATATAAAAAATCATCATGACTTAATGATAATATGACTAATATAAATTCAATTATATTCCTTTCAATAGTAATATAATAATGTAATTATTGTATCATTATTATGTTATACAGATTATCTATGTCTTATATATATATATAGGCATTTAAGCAATATAATAATATTCTTGAATATTATAAAGATAAATATCTAATGTTCTCTAATATTACAAAGACTTGATGGTTAGTCTACATATGGTAGTATCAAATATTATTCACATAAATTTACATTCTCAAAAAACATTAATAATCATGAATATAATAACACAACATAATCACATAATAATATTATACATTCAAATATATTTATAACAACCAAAATGCAATCACACAATATTAATTCCACAAGCATTAAATTGAGCTAACACACAATTAACATGCATAAATAATTATCTAAATACAAACAACATCAAAAATGTACCAATGCTAATAATTCAAATTATACATATAATGAGTGCCATCTAATGTGATGTGTGCATGGATTATAGTTACTCCTCTATCATCCTTCAAAACCTCTATCTATGCCACCCTCTCTAATGATGCTCTCCCTTCATCATGCTTTAAGGGATAAATCTCTCCTATATCAAACTCATGACAAGAAGGTAGTTAGCTCATAACATCATGATATATATTATAAAATACTATTGTAACAACAATAAACATGATCATAATTTAAATATTATACAATACAACTAAATTATATCAATGCAATAATGTAATCAAAGCAACATACAACTGTCCCATAACATCATATGATTTACAGCTTAGTTAAATAATAATCAAATCAAATTACCAACCATAAAAATCCATGAATAATCAAATAAATTTGCTTAGTAAAAAATTAGGATGTAACATGCTTCCCTCCTAAATTTAGTCATCATCCTAATGACACTTATACAAACATTATTTCTTAATTAAAAACATTATTTAGCAAAAAAATAACATAGTATGAAGCATCAAATCAAGTAAACAAATGTGGAAATCACCTATAGAACTCATCATAGTCCTCCCACATGGCATTATCTTTAGAGTATTGGTCCCATAAGACCTTGCACTATGTCATCTCTATATTACTCAAATGAATTTTGTGAGTGTCAATTAC
This sequence comes from Torreya grandis, assembly GCA_037957365.1. Lineage (NCBI taxonomy): Eukaryota > Viridiplantae > Streptophyta > Pinopsida > Cupressales > Taxaceae > Torreya > Torreya grandis. The sequence continues at coordinate 906,118 of JARHVA010000995.1, read as the reverse complement.
TTTGATTAGCTCTACCATGACCACCTTAGGATCCAAAAGCTACAAAACATTCTAATCCAACACATGTGAAGGATCAGCTATATACTTTTTAAGATAAGATACATTGAAGACATTATGAAGTAGAGATAGGGATGGTTTCAATGCAATAATATATTCTATAGGATTGACCACTTCTAAAACCTCAAAGGTTCTTGAATATCTCAGTGAAATTTTCACTGACTTTCCAAATTTAACTGAGCTCTTCTATGACTTAGCTGGCAAGAACACTTGATCACCTACTAAAAACATCTTAGCTATTCCTTTAAAATAATCATAACTATTTTATATATCATTGGCCTTTACCAATCTCTACCTGATTGATCTAACTTGATCTTCCATTTCTAAAAGCATCTCAGGTCCAAAAACTACCCTATCTTCTAACTTGTCCCAATTGATTGGTGTCTTGCACCTTCTTCCATACAATGTTTTAAATGGTGCAATCTTCAAAGCTGATTGATATAAATTATTTTAAGCAAACCAATAAAATATAATCTTTCCATTTGTATTGTTGATCCATGTAATACATATGAATAAGATCTTCTAACACCTAATTAACTCACTCAGTTTGACTATCAGTCTATAGGTGATATGTAGTGCTGAAGTTTAGTTACATACCCAAAGATGAATTTAGAGTTATCTAAAATTTGTAAGTCATCTTTGGATCATGATCAAAAATAATCTTCTCTATAAATTTGTGCAATTGATACACTTCCTTTACAAAACTCTTCATAAGAGTAGGCAGAACATCTATCAAATTGCCTAGTATAAAATGAGCCACCTTGGTTAGTTTATCAACTACAACCAAGATAATGTCATGCCTATTTCATGACAATGGTAAACTTTAGACAAAGTTCATATTGATCACCTATCATTTCCATTCTAGTATGTCATGTGGATATAACAATCTAGTTGGATGTACATGTTCAACTTTCACTCACTAACATTATAGACAATGTGACACAAAGTCTATTGCCTTTTTCTTGATTCCCTTCTAAAAATAAAGTGGTTTAATCTCTATCATAAGCTTGGTTACTCCTGCATGTCTTTAATATGGGGCATTGTGCAACTCTTTTATCCCTATTCTTCTCAGATTATCCCTATTTGGTGCATACATCCTTTCATTATATTATAAAAGACCATCATTCTCTAATCTAAATTCTTTATACCTAGGATTCCGAGCATTCTCAAATAATTCTTTCCTAACCTGATCATAGAATTCATAACCTAGTGACAATTCAATCACTCAATCCCTAAAAATATTCTTGATAGTAGCCATAGCTACTATGTATCTCCTACAACTTAGGGCATCAACTACTCTATTTTCATTTCCTTTGATATAGTTGATATTAAAAACATAATCAGATAAGAACTCTAGCCAGCGTCTCTAACGAGCATTTAGATTTGGTTAGTGAAGATGTAATTGAATCCCAAATTATCAGTCTTAAGCTCAAATTGTTTTTCTAATAAATAATGCCTTTAAACTTACAAATCATGCATAATTGTTACAAGTTAAAGGTCATGAGGGCATATTTCACCTCATAAGTATTTGGCTTCCTTGATTCATAGGCTACCACTGCACCATCTTGCATAAGGACTCCTCCTAGCCCATCACCTGACGCATCTATGGTCATTGAAAATTGACCATTGGGGTCAGGAACTCTTAACACTAGTTCTAAAATATGCCTTATTTTCAATTCCTAAAAAACTACTTCACACTTATTTGACCAAATAAAACTTTGGTTTTTATGCTATAGAGAAGTAATTGGATTAACTATCTTAGAAAAATTTAGAATGAGCTTCCTATAATAACTTGTTAACCCCATGAAACTTCTTACCTCATGGACATTCTTTGATGCTGGCCACTCCATAATGTCTCTTATCTTTATCAATGTTTCTAACTGTTTTCACTTTTCTACATTTAAAAGAAGTAAGAAACTAAGATAATGGTCAGGGGTTTGTATGTACCCAAATGAATTTTGTGCACCGTATCCAGACGACTGAAGGAGCTCCTCTTTGGCTGTGGAGGATGACACCTGTAGAGAGAAAGACTTAAACAAAGAGATTGTTAGATGGATGTAAGGTGGACTGCCAAGCAAAAGCTCAGTCCCAAAAGTGTAAAGACTTCCTTGAGGGATGATAGTCCACTAGTTGATAAAATAATGTCGAATAAAGATAAATAATGAAAGACTAAGTAAAAGAAATAGAGACAATGTGTACCTGTATTTTGTTGTTGGTCTTCCACAGTCACCAATGTTGGTTAGTCTGCCATCATCAATTTATTAAAGTTACCAACATTGATAGGGGCAATGATTGATGTCGGACTGGGCAATGGCCTTGGATGAGTTTCTGGTCTGCCTGTGATCAACAGAATGGACTGGGATGTCTGTGGGAGCTTGTGCAGGTTTGCAAAGCAATAGATAGGGTCTTAGGAGGGACAAGGAGTAGAGGATAGGTTGTCAAAAGGGAGTAGGGATATGGGGAAGGCCTCTCAGCCTCTCTAAGAAGAAATTTAGGTCTGGTCTGGTTAATAGCTGAGTTTGGTTGGTAATGTTTAGAAATAATGAAAAGAAACTAATTGCTTATACATTCTAAATCACTGAAATAGTAAAGAGGGGAGAAGAATACTTAGCTCTTGCTTGGTGCAGAGTGAGAGGTGTCTGAAGTTGTACCTATTGTGTTTGTACCCAGAAGAGTGTTGGTTGAAGTCTAATAATTGATTTCAGAGAGTTCCTGTTGATGTCCAGGTCTGAGAGCCGAGAGAGGAAGAGAGGTCAAATTCCAGATCTGTGATTTAGCATCCAGTGCTATGATTTTAGCAACCCAAGTGTGATTTAGCATCCCAGGGGGAAGAGAATTCACCTTCAAGTTGTTTTAAGCAATCGACATCGGCGATCCCATTGGCATTGGCCGACAGGTAACCGACATCGGTGGCTAGAAGATGGGAAAAAGGCTAGTTTTAGCCTTCTGCCCATTCCTCCGTCTGTCGAGTTTAATGGTCATTGGAAAATGGTTGAAGGAAGGTTTAATAAGCATGGGGATTAGTGAGAGAGTTGGAATGATTAGTCATAGGCTAATGAATGAGAGTATCCAAGGGTGAGGAATTCAAGGTGAGGTGTCATGGGTGAGGTGTCAAGAGAGGTGTTATTAATTTAAAATAAGTTATTATTTTAAATTAATAAGTGTGTGGGTTAAGAATGTGTTAGAAGTGGACCAAGGGGACCAAGGGGGAGTCAACCAAGGAGTAGACACAATTTTGGTGCCTACATTTTCCCCTTTTTGTCTTGTTGATTGTTCTAACGAATTATAAGACAAAAATAGGAGTAAGCTGCCCCAGGTATGGGGTAAGGTCATTTTTGTCATGTTGGTTGTTCTAATAAATTGAAAGACAAAAATGAATGTTGTTGGCCCTGATTATGGGATGAGGTATTCCCCCTCAAAGCGAGAGTCAAGGGAAGGTAGCCTGATATCAGGTGTTGATTTGATAGATAGAAGATGGATATGGTGAAGTTTGAGTGTGAACGCTACAACAGTTGAGATTACGTGTATACCACTTCACGAGATGGTCAGGTCAAATTATCACAGGTCAAGGTCGAGGAGTGCCAAAATTGAAATAACTAGTCCCCAGCATTTAGTCGTAGCTAATTGGGTTAAATGATCCAAGTTGTAGCTCCAATGGTCATCGTGTTTCAAGTATCTCAGGCTCAGGAAGTGCTCCTAGAAAACACAAAAATGTCACAAGTAGTGGGGATCAACTTACTCACGATCCAATACTTGTGACGGTTGAAATGGGTTGCAGATAGTTTTGCTAACCATTTGTGAGGTAGCATACATGCAATCAAAACAACTAAGGCATAGTTGTCTCAAAAGTGATCATGGTCTAAGAGATAGTCGTGATGTCCAAGGTTGTTGGTCGAGTCGAGTTGAGATAGTTGGTCCATTAGATGGATAGACAAGGAATGACACGTGACAAAGGAATGGCTGAGTTAACCTTAGAAGACCCCATGTCAATTAAGTGCTGCCTACATAGCCCCAGTCATTAGGGCCTCAGGCCGATGTAGTTCAGACAAAGAGTCAAAATGGTGGATGATTGGTTTGGACTAGGTTAAGTCATGGTCAAAGGTGAAATGGTTTGTCCATCAAGTAGATGAACAAACAGATGTAGCTGAGCTAACCCCAGAAGATGTCATATCATCTGAGTGCTGCCTACATAGCCCTTGTTTGAAGGGCCTCAGACCAATGTAGTTCAAGCTAAGAGGCAAAATGGTTGATGATTGGTTTGGTCAGGTTAAGTCATGGTTAAAGGGTAATATGGTTTGTCCATCAAGTAGACAAATAAATGGATGTGGCTGAGCTAACCTCAAAAGACATCATGTGATCTGAGTGCTACCTACATAGCCCCTATTTGAAGGGCCTCAAACTAATGTAGTTCAGACTGGTTGATAGGTTGGTGTGGTCAGGTTATAAATGATGAGGGTATGATGATGTTACAGCCTTTTCCATATTGTGCGATGGTGTATTCTGTAACATTTGTGATGTGGTCTTTCATCTCTAGCAATTTTCCATATTAGTGATGGATGGATGCTAAAAATGAAATGAGTATTTTTATGCTTCAGCAAGTAATGGTTTATGCTTGGCATAAATTGTGTGGTCGATAGTTTCCATGTGTATTGTTGTCCATAAAAACTATGTGAAATGGACTATGTCATGTTGGTGGTCGGAAAATGTTTTGGTTTTGTTTTGGTTTGGTTGGGTAATGATTTGGTTGGATTGTTTGTGACCAAGATGTAGGAAGGGAAAGGCATTTTTGCTCTTTCATTGACAAGGACCATAATGATAACATAGGTAGGGGGTTTTTAGAAACAAAAGCCCCGTTCATGCATTATGTTGTTGACCATTGGTTGTGTTTGAGAAGTAATTGAATCACTTTGACATTAAAATGAGCTCAAAATCCCTTGAGTATGTTGGCATAATAGGTTTGATTATGTGAGGTGCGAGGATAGCATAACCATTTTTAGTAGGGATAACTTTGCCCCTTTTTATAGGAGACCCTGAGAACGACTATAAGTCAAGTCCATGACCCTTTTTTTTTTTTTTTGGTAGACTGATCAATGTGGGAAGTCTACATGGGGATGTCATTTTGTTTTGTGGTCATTTGTGAAGTTGATTGATGTGGGAAGGTTGTAAGAGAGTGCTATTTGTAGCAATATTTTTAGGCAAAGCCATCCTCCGAGGGAGTGGTCTATATTTTTGCTTTATATGTTTTTGAGGGCTTTGAATAGCTGTCCTTCAAGGGAGCAGTCTATTAGCTACAGCAATGATGATGTAGTTGTCCTTCGAGGGAGTAGTCTACATTTAGAGTTTTATGACCTTTTGATATTTTGTTTGACATCTCCATTTATTTTTGACAGAATTTTTAGTCATGGACAAGACTATAAAAGTTTAAGGGCTCCCTTTTATTAGGACAAAGCATTCATACTTTATAAAAAGGTTACACAGTGTTTGCTATAGGGAAACAAGGTTGAAAGGAATGAGGATGAAGATGATAGGGACTGCTTAAGGGATGAGCTCAAGTTAAATATTAAGTGAACAAGGACTTGACTGACAGTAGAATGGTCACAGATGCAAGGCATTAAGGGGCTCATTTTTTGGCTGGCCTTCAAGAGAAGATAGACGATAAGTCCCTGATCTATACTTGTGCATTATGATGTAAGGTTCAAGCCAATTAGGAGCAAACTTGCCTCATTTACTTCTTTCCATATTGGTCACGTGTTGGTTGATGTTGGACATGAAGTTGGTCGATATGTTGTTGGCATGTTTGGCTGGTTGATGTTTGGTCATTATTTGGTTGGTTGATGTTTAGTCATTGTTTGGTTGGTTGATATTTGGTTGATGTTTGGTCAAGGCTCAGTCGAGGCTTGGTCGGTTGATGTTTGGTTGAGGTCATGATTAAAAGGTTGGTTGATGTTTGGTCGAGGCTTAGTCGATGCTTGGTCGGTGCTTGGTCGATGCTTGGTCGAGGCTTGGTTGGGGCTTGGTCAAGGTCGTGATTAAAAGGTTGGTTGATGTTTGGTCGAGGTTGATAGTCAGGATAAAGTCAAATTCCCCCAGTCACTTATGTGATAGGGAGAATGTCTAACAGACTTAGTTTGAGAGGGCAAGATCCTGATCTTCCATGTTGGAGGTTGGAATCTCACAATGACTGAAAGTGATGGAGGCAATGGTAGGTAATGATGTGACCAAAGCAGCCAATGGTTGGGGGTCTTTGGGTTGGACCTTCACTGCCTATAAGGCTTTGATCAAAGTTAGACAATGCTATGGAGAGTTTTGTATGAGCTCATACAAAGATGTCTTCATAGAGGTTTGGTGACATTGTTTCACCATGGGGTCATGAATTGGGTTTGAATAAGTGGGTCGAGATGTGCCCAAGATTGAGATCTTGGGTTTTGTTGGTTGAGGAGACTTGATGAATGGATATGTTTGAGGAAAAGAAACCTTCTCTTTCCCTTTATCCTTCATGTTTTGTGACCTATTGGCCACATTGATGGTGTTGATTTCAAACAAATGGGGATAAGGTGATAGAGGAACCATAGTTTGATGATGGGCTCCTGATTTAGGTGATAATGTTTGAGAGGCATGGGATGGTGTCAATGGTTTGTTGAAAGGGTGGTCAAAAGGATCCTTAATGAAATGGCTGTCCTTTTTGAAGTGTTGACAAATGACAGCTTTAAGAGCATAGCAACGCTCATTGTCATGTCTAGGCGTGCGATGATACGCACAAAATTTAGTGTCATCGAATCAAGATGGTCTTGATCTGAGAGTTGATGAGTGTGAAGGTGAGGAGGGTTGGGAGACATGAGACGGTGTTGGAGATTTGTTGACAGTATCCTCAATAAGAGGGGTGTCTTTTTTCAAGTATTAGCAAATGACAACCTTAAGGGCACAACAATTTTTAGTGTCATGCCCAGGTGTGCGATGATATTGGAAAATTTTAGTGTCATTGAACCAAGACGGTTTTGGTCTGAGAGGTTGAAATGGTTTGATAGGTGGGAGGCTAATGCTAGAAGACTGCAACAACTGACATAACAACAAAGCATAGGACCCCGCTAATGGGTCTATGTTTTGTTGCAGTAAAAGTTGACAACTTCTATTTAGAAGCTGTTGAGGGAGTGTTTCGTACCATCCTTTTGTTTGGCAGTGTGGCCAAATGCGTAGATGACACTTTCGTGGTAGGAGGCATTGGATGTTTTGAAGGAGGTATGTTTTTGTTAGGTTTTGGTAGTAATGGAGGTGATTTGTTTTTGTTGGGTGTCGGAGTAGGAAGCACTCTTATTATGGTAGAAGGATGAGGGCACAAAATAGAGGGCAATGGTGATGGTGGGAGAAAATTTCTCTGATGTGGTTTAGTAGCCTTCTTTGGTTGGATGCGAGGACTAATATTGTGGGGGGTAAGGTTCAAGTCTACCCTCACTGGATCTTCTTCGACTGAAGTAGGTGAGGTGGCGAGTTCCCCTCTCAGTGGAGAAGGGATTGGAGATTGTGGCTCTTCGAGAGGGTAGAGCATAGGGATGGTCATGGCTTCTGCATGTGGTTGAGGTGTGGGAAAAGTATGATCCCCCATTGATAATAGGAAGGATGAGGGTGAGGCTAGTGGCATTGATATGGTCAAAGCATCCTCCAATATAAGAGAGGTCAATGGAGAACTAATAGGAGAAGAAGGTTCTTCCATTTGTGGAGGAAAAATAGGAGAAGAAGGCTCTTCTACCTGTGGTGGACAAATAAGAGAAGGCTCTCCTTCTTGTGGTGGACAAATAGGTAGACTAACCTCTTCAGACTGTGGAAGAGGTTGGTTAGGAATGATGGGAAAGACTGTGTTGACTGTGCATATATTACGCTCTTAGGAGTCATCGGCCATGGTCTACACATTGTTTTGGCTAGGGGATGGTTAGGAAAAGGTTGTCTAAAGATGTCTATGTTTTGGTTAGCAGCGCATTTGGGTTATCCAAAATAAGATCACCTTTGTCTAGCATGTCTTGGATAATGTTTTTAAAGGTTTTGCAGTTGTCTATGTCATGACCCTTGACACAATGATATTGACAAAAGTAATTTTCCTTATACCATGTAGGGATAGGTTTTGAGAGGTCGAATTGAGGTGGTCAAATTTGAGGGAGATTGAGGACCCCCTGCTTGACAAGTTTATCCAACATGGATGCGTATGATTCTCCTATTGGAGTGTACTGACGCTATATATACCATTGTTGGAATTGTTTTGTGATGCTTTGTGATGTGGAAGGTTCGGATTCATTAGTTATTGTAGAGGATGGTGATCTAACGACCACAGTGTTTGCTGACTCCTTGGATTTGGAGTGGAAGAAGAAAGTCTAGAAAAAGAAGGGTCATTGGCTTTTACATTAGTATTACGCAATTAGACCTTATTTTCTTTGATCACACGGAGTTCAAGCTTCTTAGCCATGGTGAAAGCTTTGTCAAATGTGCGGCATGTTTGAACCCGCAAGGTAGAAGAAATATGTTTGGCACATGCTTGTGAAAAGAGCTCAATGAGCTCAAGTTGAGGTAAAGAAAAGGAGAGTTGGTTGATTAAGCCTCTCCAATGGGCAACAAAATCGGCTATTGATTCATCGTCAAACTATTTGATAGAGTATAGGTCCGTGATGGAGACCTTTTTGGTGATGTTGATCGAAAAGTGGTCAAGGAAAAGTTGAGCTAGTTGGGTGAATGTAAAAAGAGAGTGATTGGTAATAGAACTATACCAATCGAGGGCAACACCAAAAAGTGACATGGGAAATGTGCGTAGCAATAACGCATCATCATGTGCTATAAGGTAACAAGTGTGTCTAAATACTCGTAGATGTTGTTGTGGGTCTTCCTTACTCTGAAAGTGAGTAAACTTGGGAAGTTCCCACTGACTGGGATACGATCGAATTGGGACTGAAGGATGAATGGGTTCATTACAAATTTGGTCATATGAAAGGATATTTCTTGAACTTGAAACTGAGGTCTCAAGATTAGACATTTTGTCCATCAACATTTTGATTAGATCAATTGACGGATTTGTAGGTAGGGTGCCCCCTAGGTTGTAAGGTGCTTGGAAGGTATTAGGAGGGGCGTATGACATAGTTGGTTACACTTGTATATGCACAACATATTGGTAACTAGTCATAGGGACTGATGTTGAGGTCAAGGGTGGTTGTGTCATAAAGCTAGAAGGCACAACCTAGCTTGATGTCGCCACAGGTGGTTGAATGGCGGCACTGGTAAAAGGATAGGTAGTCACTCTCACGTTTATAGGTGCAAGAGTGTGTGGAGTCGAGACAATCAAGTTTTGATAAGGTATAGAACTTGGTTGAATTGAAGAGTCTTGCATTTGGCCCTTAGTGAGATAGTGTTGGAGAGCCTTGATGTTATGGTCAAGGAATCTCTCAAAATTTTGATCCCCTTCGAGAACAATAGGAGATTGATCAGGGGTTGACTGGATAAGAGAATATTCAGTGTCTGAAGTACACTCCATTAGGGGACTTGATATGAAAGGCAAAGGTGGGAGTGGTCATTGCCTTGCATGGTCAACAAGAGTTTTGGTTTGACTATGTGTCAAAACCATTCAAGGCAAAAAGGGTCAGGTTCCAGAAACTGTGTGTTTCAGCCTTAGAAAACTAGAATGTGTGTCTAACAGCAAGAAAGTTAGGCTTTAAGCCTACTATTTTGAGAAGAAAATTTTTGAAAGTGACTGACGTCGGTGTAAAAACCGATGTTGGTGAATAAAGTTGTCGATGTCGGTCAGTTAACTGATGTCGGTGAATATAAGTTGTCGATGTTGGTGGAAAAACCAATGTTGGTTACTGTGTGTTTCCAAAAATTGAAAGTTCTTGGAAAAAAGAAGAAATTCTGAGTTATCTTTAGATCTCAGAATACGACCTCACCAACTCAAAAAATTAGATAGAGACAGAAAAATAGATGAAGACAAGCAGCCCCTAGACGTTAATTTCTAAGAATAAGTTTTAGAGTCTTGTTGGCTTATGCCTTAGAAGAGTATGTTTGGGAAGTTGGCTTTTAGAACAGGTCCTAGAAGAAGCAGTCTAAGGTTGGTTTCGGGTTAGTTTCGATGCTCAAAGTTTGTATTAGGTTTCGTACGTGGCCTGTGCTAAGGAGCAAGCTCCCCTCACTTCACAAGCTCAGAGATAGGCTAGGTCACTTAGCTAGTATATACTTCCCCTAGAGTTTATACTCTGCCAGAGAACAGTGTGGGTTCTCCCCTTGGTAGTGAAGTCCAAGTGGGATTACTAGGAAGGGTAAGGTATCCACTAGTTGATAAAATCATAGTCAGACCTTGTCTCAGGTATGTTTAGATGTTTGATTTGTGATAGTGGTCTGGACGTGTAACATAAGTGCACTAAGATTTATTCATAATGCAATTTTAAGTTACTAGATGTGAGAGCTAAGTATGCATTTAGGAAGAAATGAAATGCAATAGATTTTAAGCCCAAATTGAAATGTGTGTTCAGATGCAAACAAGTTGAGAAAAGGTTAAGAGCATGAACTTTAGTACTCTAGATGCAAGTAAAGAAAAAGAAATATCCTTTTTAATTATTGCTTATGGTTTCATTTCGAAAGAGATAGAAGAAAAGGATGCAGGAAGAGATCTAATGCACCTATATGAATGTTTGCTTTTAGAAGAAAAAGTATGAACCCAAGGAAAACTCTAGGGATCCCACCGGGCGTGCTAGAATGTTTCTAACTATTTTCACTTTTCTACATTCAAAAGAAGTAAGAAACTAAGATAATGGTCAGAGGTTTGTACGTACCCAGATGAAGTTTGTGCACCGTATCCAAATGACTAAAGGAGCTCCTCTTTGGCTTTGGAGGATGACACCTGTAGAGAGAAAGACTTAAACAAAGAGATTGTTAGATGGATGTAAGGTGGACTACCAAGCAAAAGCTCAGTCCCAAAAGTGCAAAGACTTCCTTGAGGGATGACAGTCCACTAGTTGATAAAAGAATGTCAGATAAAGATAAATAATGAAAGACTAAGCAAAAGAAATAGAGACAATGCGTACCTATATTCTACTATTGGTTTTCCACAGTCGCCGACGCTGATTAGTCTGCCATCATCGATTTGTTAAAGTTGCCAATGTCGGTTAGTCTGCCGACATTGGTAGGGGCAATGGTCAATGTCAGACTGGGCAATGGCCTTGGATGAGTTTTTGGTCTGCCTGTGATCAACAGAATGGACTGGGATGTCTGTGGGAGCTTGTGCAAGTTTGTAGAGCAATAGATAGGGTCTTAAGAGGGACAAGGAGTAGAGGATAGGTTGTCAAAAAGGAGTAGGGATATGGGGAAGGCCTCTCAGCCTCTCTGAGAAGAAAGTCAGGTCTGGTCTAGTTGATAGCTGAGTCTAGTTGGTAATGTTTAGAAATAATGAAAAGAAACTAATTGCTTATACATTCTAAATCACTAAAATAGTAATGAGGGGAGAAGAATACTTAGCTCTTGCTTGGTGCGGAGTGAGAGGTGTTTAAAGAACTTGTACCTATTGTGTCTATACCTAGAAGAGCGTTGATTAAAGTTTGATGATTGATTTTAGAGAGTTCTTATTGATGTCTAGGTCTGAGAGCCGAGAGAGGAAGAGAGGTCAAATTTTGGATCTGTGATTCAGTGTCTAGTGCTGTGATTTTAGCATCCCAGGTGTGATTTAGCATCCCAGGGGGGAAGAGAATTCACCTTCGGGTTGTTTTAAGCAACTAACATCGGTGATCCCATCGGCATCAGCCGACAGGTAACCGACGTTGGCAGCTAGAAGACGAAAAAAAGGCTATTTTTAGCCTTCTACCCATTCCTCTGTCTCTCAAGTTTAATGGTTGTTGGAAAATAGTCGAAGGTGAGTTTAATAGTCATGGGGATTAGTGAGAGAGTTGGAATGATTAGTCATAGGGTAATGAATGAGGGTATCCAAGGGTGAGGAATCCAAGGTGAGGTGTCATGGGTGAGGTGTCAAGGGAGGTGTTATTAATTTAAAATAAGTTATTATTTTAAATTAATAAGTGTGTGGGTTAGGAATGTGTTAGAAGTGGACCAAGGGGGAGTCGACCAAGGAGTAGACACAATTTTGGTGTCTACAATCAAATCTACTAAAATACTATCTATAGAGATAATATGTCCCATATACTAAACTTTCTCCTAGAAAAATGTGCACTTAGATAACTTACCATAAAACTTGTGCTTTCACAACCATTATAGAACCAATTCCATATGTTGAAGATGTTCATCTTCATTCTTAGATTATATAATAATGTCATCACAAAAGACTAAAATAAAATGATCTAGATAATATCTAAGCACACTATTCATGAGATTCATAAATGTTATCGAGGTATTTATCAACCCAAATACTAACACTGTGAACTCATAGTGCCTATATCGAGTTTTAAACATTGTTTTAAGAATATCCTCATCCCTTATCCTTGGTTGATGGTATCTTGATCTAAGATCAATTTTAGAAAAGACTGTTGCCTCCTGTATTTGATCAAAAATATCATCTATACAAGGTAACAGATACCTATTTTGATAGTTGCTTTATTCAACATTCTATAATCTATGAAAAGGTGAAGATTACCATCCTTCTTGATGAAGAAAACTAGTGCACCACCCCATGGTAACCGACTTGGCCTAATCAATTGATCCAGACAACAATTCAGATGACAATTCAGGTGATGAGTCCACCCCAATTGATGGTAGAACTTTTGGGAGCCATAACTTTTGCACCGTAACTCCAATTGACTCACTGTTTGAACCATTGGAAATTTAATAATGATGGGAACGTTGTGAGATGGCATTGATATTTTTTCAATGAATTTTGACCCCCTAAAACCCAATGGAAGTGTCCCAAATTTCAATTTTAGTAGTGCAGTCTAAAAATAATAAGTTTCTAAAAATAGTAATTCCTTGAGTTTTGTATTGTTGTAAATCATGGAAGTCAAACCAATTCATCTCCCTTGAGATTGGTGACCTTCCACATCCTCCCCACACCTTCAAAACATGTATAAATGAAGATGTAACCTGAAATGAAAATCAGACATCTCTTCTCAAAGATAAGCATATGTTTGGGTTTGCAAATTTGATCAATAAAACATCTCTTATTTGGTTGAAAGATAATTCAAGAAACAAGAACAAAACAATTCCTAGATTTGAGCCTTTAATTCAACCAATGTTGTCATCATATATGGTGCCTTAGACTATGGTTTTCATCTAGATATGATAATGATAGAGAAATCAAACTCACATTTAGGAGGCAATCCTATAAATTTCTCTAGAAAAACATCATAAAAATTCATAAGGAAAGGATAATCTTCAAGGGATGGTTCCTTAGATTCCTCCATTCCATTTCTCATGAAAATAAATTTTTGGCACCCTTTTCCTTGAGCCTTCTTGATTCACATTACAGAAATTTTCCTAAACATCAACTCTCTTTTCTCATCCTGAATTTGTGTTTGATTTCCAAAATCATCTAGACACCCAACCTTATTCAAGTAAAAATCAATATTGGCCTTATGCTTTGCAATCCAGTTGACTCTTAGGATCACATCATATGACCCTAATGGTGCTACATAAAAATCCACTACTACTATGAATTAGGGAAACCTAATCTCTGCTTCAACTAGACACTTGTCAACTTTAACTTTATTCTCATTCCCATATTGTATCGACCATGCATTTTCCATTACCCCAGCTTTTCTTGATAACTTATTTACAATTTTAGGACATATAAAACATTTTTAGCCCCTTTATCTATCAAATTGAGAACTGGATGTTCAAACAAAATACCTGACAATTCTATGGGTGAAGCTTGGAATTCAACTTGTCAATTATCAATTAGCACATAAATACATTACTAAAAATTTATTTGTTGAGGAGTAGAACCTATATTATTCATCTTATCCTAGGTACACTCATGAATAGAATAGTCACCTCCACAATTGAAGCAACCCTCAGATGGTCCTTTCTTATCAGAATGTTGGTTTCCTTTGAAACTATTACCCAGTTTCTTATTGCCTAAACCATTATTAAATCTAGAATTTTGATTTTTGAACTAACTCTTGGAGTCTCCACTTTTTCACTTGTAATTATTCTTCTTGAAAGTTGGTTTAGAACTTCCAAACTTTTTATTAAACTTGTCCCTGGCCTAAGCAAAAGGTTTCAACTTTTGTTTCTATTTGATTTCCTTCTCAAAGACCAGGTCCATGGTAGATGGTCCATGGACATACACCTCTGCAAAAATATAGGGTTATAATCCCATGATGAAGTTCTTAATAATGAACCTCTCATCTACCTGGTACTAAGGTACATACTTCAAAATTTTGGTTAATTATTCCCATTACTCATTCACCAATAAGTCTCCTTGCTTTAGTAACTCAAAATATATAAGCTTTTAGTCAGAGTATAGTTGTGAAAGCCACCATGATCTAAAAAATGTCACAAATTACTCCCATGTAGTAGTGGTTGAGTTAAGATTCATTTCCAACTTCTTATTATCCCACCACAAAGCTACTTCACCAACCAATCGATAAGCTCCCCAAACTGCTTTAGTGACTTCAGAGTAATTTTGTATCTCAAAATACTTATCCATCTTAGTTAAACATGATTTCACTCTATCACCAAAAATAGTTCTATTAAACTTAGGTGTATTCACCTTTTTCATATCTCTAGCCAATTTTGCAACTACCCATGCTCTCGCATCCTGAGGAATTTTCTACTCAGTGAGATTCTCTTCTAGTACATCCTAGTGTACTTTCTCTTCATGGTTTCATACACTCTAAATTGGTCAATAAACCACATATATCATGTCTTTTCATATTCCTTTTATAGGAGACACTAACTAGAGAATATGAGTGTTATCCACATTTATCCATGTCTTTGATTTTATTCATTTAGGGTCAAGTTCTATGCTTGAGTCACCTTTTTGCCTATTCCTAGTCATCTCAAGCCTTTCAAATAGTAATTCTACCTCATTCAAGTCAGGTTTGCTATCCTCTTCTCATCCCCCTAGGTCTTAAGACTGTAGGATAGGAGTGTTATGGTTTAACTGTAGTGTCGATGCCACTAGTGTCCATTTCTAGTGCTCTTATCTAAGGTCATTTTGACCTCCAATGGTCAATTTATTTTGCTAGTTGGGTCCCAACCCCTTTATTAGCTTCATCCCTAAGTTTTTCCCTGTTATAAAAATGCAAATAAATCTCTTAAATTCAAAATAATGAAACTCCTATATAAAGGACTACACAAAGCATTTTATATCTAGAATTTACTACTTTGGAACATTACATAATAAAAATTAGTCAATAGTATAGCTTAGTATTTTGTATCACACATAGACTTGCATGTTTGATCAAGGAAGGGCCTACGTGAAAGTCATTCTTAAATATTGTTGTCTAACAGATTTATCCTTATCTAAAAATGTTTTATTTTGATGCCATACCCTTCTTTTTTCAAGAACAAATAAGTTAAACAACAAATGGGTGAACTGTTAAGACTAGTTCCCCTCTAAATTAAGGTACACCTCCCTTTAAGATTTTTAATGAATTAAAATATTCAGATACACTTTTAACCAGAAAGTGTTTTAAAGGTAAACTAACATCTGCACATCATCATGTTATGAATGCAAGATTTTATAATAGTAATGGGTAATATAATACATATATTCTATCTTCAATAATGATTTAAATGGATAAACATATATATTGCTGAGCTAGTAAAGGATAAAATACATATAATGAAGTGTCTAATGGAAGAGTAATCACTATATGAAAGAAGATTTCACACAGAAAACCCAATTTCAAATACTCAAATGTACATATTTAATTATGCAATAATTAATTCTCCTTTTCATTTACATATGAAAAATGTTTCAAACAAACATTACATATATTGTCAACAACAGTGGTCCAGTTCTAAAAATTTCTAACTCCTTTTCTTTTCTATCTTTTCTCTATTCCCTTTTGCTCTTTTACAAATATATATATATATATATATATATATATATATATATATATATATATATATATATATATATATATATATATCATTACCATAACTAATCCATCTGCCAAACTAAACTAGAGTTAAAGTAACTCTAACCCATACGAGATTTAGTTTTTTAACAAATTTACTTAAAGATCAAGTTTTGAATTAAAAAAACAATTGAATAACTGAATAGAAGAAATTATGTAAGTAAAATTATTGCTGAAGTGATGGACTAGGATCTCCAAATTTGCTTTGTTTAGTTGGATAGACACGTTGAGCTTTCCACTCCTGAAATGCCGTAAAAAACTCTTAAATTTTCATAAGATTGGGAATGTTGATGTGTTTTATCCTTGACTTGTAGATGTTTTCTTCCCTCCAAATTTTCCCCATATTTTCTATGTGTTATGGGAGAGTGTTGATGCAGTGATAAAAACGTGAATTTACCTTTGAAATCTTAAAAAAATCTTTAGTCGATAACCTGTCACTTTCTTTAATGATGTTGATCTTTTCCCTAAAGGATTGAATCATAATAGTGATATCTTTTTCTAATTTTCCATCATCTTTTATGTATTTGATATCAATACTCTAAAGATCATGTTGTAATGACTGAATGAATTCAGTTATTTCTTTGATCCTTTTTGTGATTTCCATTCGTCCTTGTCAGAATATCAAATTTCTCCATTCAATATTTTTCTTACTTACATATAGTACATCTTCATCCAGCCTTGTCAAGTTCTTCTCTGACAAAAACTTTGTTATTCCATACTTTTGAACTTCATCAATCTGGTTCATCACGCTCATCCATTTTCCTTCATCTTTTAACCATAAAGTGTTTTGAGTCTTTAAATCTTCAACAGTAATTGTGGTTAAATCATATACATTCTTTAATTTATGGATGAATTCCATACCTTTCTGAATGATGCTATCCAACCAATTATCAAATACCCTGGTAACCATTTTACCTCTATGTATCTGGTCTAGCATCCTTTGATTGATAGGTGATTTTGGATCAAAAGACAGAGGTAGTTGGGTGATTGATTGTGGATCTGGACTATGAATGGTGTCAATCTACTCTGCCATTGACCGCATAGTCTCTTTTAATTCTCTTTTATCTTTTTCATCCTTTTAGGTTCTACTGACTATCCTTTTGGTGGATGCTTCAAGGTAATGCACATCTATGGCACATGATGCAATCCCAAGATCTACCTTTTCAATTATAAAATCCTGAACTGTAGAATCTTAAACTTCCTCATTGGTTCTTGGCCTGGCTATTTCTACATTTCAGTTCCCTGTATTATGGTCGATGTCTACCTTGGATGTTTTTTTAACTTTTTGGATTTAGAAGCTTTCCCTAAACATTTACTCACCATATCCTCTAATGGAAAAGAAAATGGAACTACTTTCCTTTTATTGCTGATTGAACTTTCAAGCCACTTAGGTGCAGAGGTTGAGGCTTCTTTTATTAGGATTTGGTTGATCAGAAGGCATAGTTAAAACAATCATCAGTTCAATAGAATCAGAAGGAATCACTATTTGTTGATTTGTATTAACCTCTTCCACTATTGGTGAATCAGATTCTTTATCACCTTGGGCTTCTCTTGAGTCTTCTTCAAAATTCAAATCCATAATTACATTTTTAGAAATTTGACTCTTTCTTTTGCTTTATGTCCTTCAACTGGTGGCACGAGGAGGCAAAGTAGTTACAAGGGATTTTTTAGATTCTTTGATGATAGGATCCCTTCCAATTTTTATTCTAGAAGTACCTACATCACAAACAGCAATAAGCTAATTAGAGGAGCTTATTGGGAATGGGGATTCAATTATTGGCATACATTATTGGGAAGCTATATTTTGAGCTCCCCCCAATTTTTGTTTTCTTAACCATTTATTAGTTCTCTTTATCACTAAAAGGGTCTTAACCTCAATTCTATCTTCTTCCTTTTTCTCCCAATTAATTTTTGGAATAGGTGATTATTCTATCTTTTCAAATTATAGATCGGTCACCTATTCATCATTATCAGAAATTTCATAGATTTCTATATTCAAATTGAGGGTAGAGAGGATGGGCGAGAGCTGCAACTCACTGGGAAGCTAGGGCAGCCATGCCCTAGCTGGGAGACACTTTGGCTGGAGGTGCACAGAGGTAGAGAAGGCTAGGGGCGTAAGGGGAAGTGCTACAAGACAATAATCATAGGGGCAGCATTTGAAACAACTGGGGTGAAATTGACTTTAGAGGGAGAGTGGAGTGGAGAAGTGAGGCATTGGAACAAATGGAACAAAATAAATTGCAGGGAGAAAGAAGTTTTAGGGAAGTGGTTGGCAAAGGGGCATAGGGCAAGGAAGGCAAAATGAAAGGGGTATCAGCAGACAACCTGTATGCAAGGGAGCAGGGCAGTGGCTTAGCTAGTGGCCCAAGAATTTATAAGGTGAATGGTTGTTTGGAATGATGTAGTGAAAGACCAAAGCTTGTCATCCCATTTGACATGATAGCGGAAGAGGTAGAGTATTACTCCAAACACTCTTTGTACTACAAATTTTTGGGAATGAAAGTATCTCTCCCTTTCCTGGAGAATTGGGCTAGGAGGGTATGGGAGCCGGTAGGAGAAATGGAATTGGTGTTGCTGGCAAATAGCTTTTTTATGGTGACTTTCAATTGCCTAGAGGATAGAAACCAGGTTTTTGAAGGAGGTCCATATTTTTATAACCAGGCTGGTCTCTTCATGAAATCATGGCATGTTGGGTTTAATCCCACTGAGGAGCTTCCTAACAGAGTTCCTATTTGGGTCTTCTTGCCACAAATGTCGATTGAATGCTGCAGGGAAGATGTTTTGCTAATGATTGCTTCTTTGATAAGAAAACCGGTGGGAGCATCTTCGCAAACACTTGGCAAGAGAATTATGACATATGCAAGAATTTGTGTTGAAATTGACCTAAGTAAATTACTGCCTGATGCAGTTGAAATGTGTGCAAGATCACACTCATGGGTACAGCAATTAGATTATGAAACCTTACCATTTAGATGTCGTCTATGTCACAAATATGGTCATATAGTGAGAAGATGCCCAAAGAATAAACTAGAGGATCAGCAACCGTTCCCTTCACCTCCCTTGAACAGGACAGTGGCTGAGGATAAAGGCAAGAAGGTGGGAAGTGGGGGTGGAAAGGATCAAGAGGGTTTCATACAGGCTAAAACTAGGGGCAGAAACAAAGGTCTTAAGAGAACATTTTTGGAATGACAAAGGGAGGATTCCTATAATAGATTTGAGTTGCTGGAAGAATTGGGATAGCAAGAGGTAAATTCGGGTCAAATTATTGGAGAGAAACTGATGGAGGAGTGTGTTGGGGTTGTAAGTGCCACGCCACTTTCTCTAATGAAAATAGCATATGCTCCCATTCTAATGAGCTTGGATGGTCAGGAGGTAGGGTCGAACTTGGTAGCAGGAGTAGAGGAAAAGAAACAAGGCACAGAAGAAGTGGAGAAGGTACCTTAGGAAGGGGGAAGTGGCAGTTAAGCAAGGGAAAGCTCCGCCATGCCTGGGGATTCTACAAAAAGAAAGCAAGAAAGTAGTTTCAAAAAAAAATGTCAAGGTAAGAAGGAGAAAGGACTTGGATAGAATTAAGATGATCAGAGAGAATTTAGTGGAGTCAGGGTTAGTCAGGACCGTAGATGCACATTTTCTGCCACCCTTGAAATGATTGTGATATCTTGGAATGTGAGGGGCATAAATAGTGGGCCTAGACAAAAAGCTATTCAGGATTTAGTCAGGAGTCAACATCTAGATATTCTTTTTCTTCAAGAGACCAAAGTGACAGTGGAGTACATGATGGATATTGCCCTGAGGATATGGGGACATGGGTTATGCCAATGCATTGGGGCCCAGGGGATAGTAGGAGGCCTGGCATGCCTATGGAATCCAAGTAAGGTTATACCAGTGGGCTGGATGGCATTCAAGTCATCATTATCAGTGGTAGCCTTATGTATGGATTCAGGAGAGTATGTTATTCTGTCAAATGTCTATTCCCCCAATGATTTGCAAGGTAAGACTCTTGTTTGGAATAACATTAAGCTGGTCCGTAATGAGTTTCCTTATTTGCCTTGGATTGTAGTGGGGGATTTCAATGTAATTCTGGACCTCACAGAAAAAATGGGTGGAAACACTAGATTAGAGCCGTCATCTTTTCTCCTTAGGGACAAGATTTCAGAATCAAATTTGGTGGACATCAAGCTGGGGAATGGCCATTTCACTTGGAATAATAGAAGGCCGAGAGATAGCTACATTGTAGAGTGACTAGATAGATTTTTGGCATCCTATTTTTGGGTGGGAGGCAGGTGGGCACTCAGCTTTGAGATTTTGGATTGGCGGAGTTCGGACCACTGGCCGATCAAGTTGAACATTTCTTTAGCTCTCAGGCAATAGAAACCGACTTTCAAATTTCAGATTATGTGGATGCAGGACCAAGAGTTATATGGCCGTATCATGGAATGGTGGAGAGAGGGTCGACCAGCATTTGGGACAGCTATGTATGTGTTCGCTAAACTCCTCCAATTCATAAAATACTGGCTTCAGAGATGGAACAGGCACTGCTTCAAGAACATCTTCCAAGAGAAGAAGAGAGCACAAGAAGAGTTAAATGACATTACCAGATTAATAAGAGAGGAGCGCATGACAAGGTCTTTGATGAAAGAGGAAGAGAGGGCGGTCAAAACCTTGGAGGAGTGGGAACAGAGAGAGGAAATTTTTTGGAAGCAGAAAGCCAGGATCGACTGGCTGCAGGAAGGAGATAGAAACACTGCTTTCTTCTTCAATACGGTCAAAGCCTGGTGCCACAAAAATATGATCAGCTCTCTGGTTATGGAAAGAGGAGAGGTTCTTTCTTCCACCAAAGAAATTTGTGATGAGGCAAAACTGTATTTCAGCACCTTCTTCCAGGATGACGGGATGAGGGATGAGGCTGCTGAAGATTCGATACTATCCTGTATTCCCTCCATTGTGTCTCAAGATATGAAGGAGAAATTGAGAAGACTTATCACGGAGGAAGAACTAAAGAAAGTCATCTTTTTGATGAAGAAAGGGAAGGCTCTAGGACCAGATGGATTCCCCGTTGAGTTCTACTAGGAGTATTGGGAGATAATTAAGGGAGATTTATTAGTTGTGGTCCAAGAGTCCCAGAACAATAGACAGATGTTGAGGGCATTGAATTCCACTTTCCTGGTCCTCATTCCGAAGAGGGAGGGAGCTAATTATTTTAGCCAATTTCGGCCTATATCCCTTTGTAATGTCATTTACAAAATACTGTCAAAGCTGATTGCTGAAAGGTTAAAGAAATGTTTGAAGGAGCTAATCTCAGAGGAGCAAAGTGGCTTTGTGGAGGGAAGGCAGATCTTGGATGGAATAGTGATGGCTATGAAAGTGGTTCATTCGATGTCCAAATCTAAAGAAAAGGCTATGTTCATGAAGTTAGACATGTCCAAGGTGTATGATAGATTTTGGTGGTCATTCTTGCAGAGGGTGATGAAGGATTTTGGCTTTGAGGAAGATTGGATTGAGTGGGTCATGAGCTGTGTTACCTCAACCTCATTTT
This sequence comes from Torreya grandis, assembly GCA_037957365.1. Lineage (NCBI taxonomy): Eukaryota > Viridiplantae > Streptophyta > Pinopsida > Cupressales > Taxaceae > Torreya > Torreya grandis. The sequence goes on along the minus strand of JARHVA010000995.1, from coordinate 884,470 downwards.
CTATGTTGGTTAATGGAGATCACTCGAACCTTTTTGGGGCTGCTATGGGTTTGAGGCAGGGAGACCCCTTATCCTCCTATTTATTTCTTCTCCTGGTGGAGGGTTTGGGACAGAGGATTAGAGAGTATACCAGAGATGGTGAGATTCAGGGATGGAAATGGGGAGATGGCTTACCGATCTCTCACACCTGTAGTTCGTTGATGATGTGGCTATGATGGGAGCGGCCTCTAGGAGGGAGGCAAATAATAGCCATAGATGCCTGGATGAGTACTTAGTGGCCTCTAGCTAGGTGATCAATGAGGAAAAATCTTCCATCTACTTCTTCAACATGCCTTTGGCTATTCAAAGGAGAGTCACTGAAGTGCTCTGATTTCAAATCAGTAGCCTTTCGATTATGTATCTTGGAATGCCTGTCACTATGGGAAGACATTCTAAGGAATCTTGGCAGGGGATTCTGAACAAATTTAGGGACAAGGTTAACCACTAGACTCATAGGTGGTTATCATTTGCAGGAAGGGTTCAATTGATATAGTTTGTGGTCCAGGCCCTCCCCCTTTACAGATGTATGCTACAGGTGGCGCCAGCTAGTTTTGTTAAGGATCTAGACTCCATGGCTAGGCAGTTCTTGTGGGCTGGTAATTTGTCGATTACTAAGTGGAGTCTTATCAGACGGGAGGTGGTCTGCAGCTTAAAGAGATTCAGTGGTTTGGGTCTAAGACAATCCACAATGGTTGGTACGACCCTAGCAGCCAAGCTATACTGGAGATGGTGCACTGAGCAGGACCATAGATGGGCTAGAATTTTAGCGCATAAGTATTTTCCTAGGAATCTCCTTAAGGATATTCTAAGATAGGGATTACAAGGAGTGGGTCGGTGATCTGGGATACACTGAAGAAAGGGGTAGACCTGATAAAAAGAGGTTTATTTTGGATTTGCAAAAGTGGGTTGGAGGCACAATTTTGGCATGATTCGTGGGACAAATTTCCTCCAATTGTGTCACAGTACCCTCATCTACATGATCTTGCTCAGAGATTCTGTGAGGTTGGATGGTGTAAGGTTAATGATTTTAAAACCTTCGGACATCAAAATCAGCTTTTGGAAGCCAGATTGAAAAGTCAAGAGGAATGGCCTATTAGAGGAATGGAGGGTGAGTGTGTTGAGCTGAAGGAGATTCTAGCTAGGTGCACCTGCTATGCATGGCATGGGGCTGATGAGCTAGCCTAGTTCCCTCACCCAAAAGGGAAATACTCTATTTTGACAAGGTATCAGGAACTTGTAGCGCAAAAGTTCAAGGAAGACTGGAAGGTTAAATGGTGGAAATGAACTTGGAACAGTATCTCATGGCCTAAGTGCAAATGTTTTGTGTGGATGCTTGCTTGGAATCACTGCTTAACATGGGATAACATCAAGAAAAGAGGATTCACAGATTTGTCCAAGTGTGTTTTGTGTGGTGCCTAAGAGGAGAGCTCGTCCCATCTTTTTTTTAGCTATCAGTTTACTAGTTGGCTGTGGCACACTTGGTGGGGCATGTGGGGAGGCGGTTGTGTTCACACCTCCACCCTAGCCAAATTTTGGCAGAAAATTAATAAGCCGCCCCTTGCTACATGCTTTTTGCAGGATGTTTGGTTCACAGGACCCATCATTTTGCTTTGGCAGGTTTGGCTAGAGTGACATAGACGCATTTTTAAAGATGAAAGGTACAAAGTTTACCAGGTGTGGAATCAAATCATCTGAATGATTCAAGAATCTATTAAAGCCAAATGTGAGGTAGTTATTCTGATGGAGAGAAGGGATACTGAGCTGGTCGATAGACTAGGGATGAAAGATTTGTCTCCAGTTGTCGCATGTGTGAGGAGGAGTGGAGTAAGGAAGCAGAGAATGCAGCGCAATGGGAAGTGGATGCCTCCTTTGGGAGATTTTTGAAGATCAACACAGATGGCTCTTCGAGAGGCAACCTAGGCCCGGTAGGTATTGGTGGAATCATGAGGGATGCCTTGGGTTTGGTGATTTTTATGTTCTCAGTTCATAAGGGTTTTCAAACGGTTAACAGGATGGAGGGCATGGCCATTTTCTATGCTTTGCGGAGAGCGTATGAGCTAGGATGGCGTAAAGTGATTTGTGAGGTAGATTCACTTATTATGATTAATATGATCTAAGAAAGACAAATGATGGGAATGAGTTGGCAGCTATCTTTGATTGTTTAACAGATTTTGCATATTAGTATGTTCATGGAGTCTGTGATTTTTGCCCATGTTCTGAGACAGTGGAACCGGGCGGCTGATTGCCTAGCTAGGTGGCCTTCGAAAGGGACTAAAGACTAGATGATGATGGAGGTAACTTTGCTGCCATCAGAGGTCAAATAAAATATGGAGAGAATCTTAGATGAGGATAGGTATGGAATAGAAGAATGATGGTGGATCAGTGCTGGTGCTTGTTGTATTTGTGGTTTTTTTGGTTGATGTTTGTTTTCAGCTCTGTACTTTGTTTTGCTGAGTATGAATAAAGTTTTTACCCCTATTTTATTTTTTAAAAAAAATTGAGGGTAATAATTTTCCTTAAGGAGAACCTAGACCATAGTATTTTTCTAACTTCAAATTCATCTGAACAATCCTCCTAATAATCCTCCAATTGAGGAATATGTGACAACTCTATTCTAAGATCCAAGTTATCTCTAGCAAAACCTTTGCTGTCAAATTTACTAAAAATTGAATTTCTTAATATCCAATTCTAAATTCAAAGCATTAGATGTTGACTTCAATAAATAATGTCCAAGTTTAATAGGAAAAGATATACCAAATTTCTTTTTTGTTGTAAATTTTTTATCTGCATGTGCTAATTGTCTGCAGACTTCTATTAACACAAATCAGTCAAAAACATACCTAAGTAACCTTAAAGGTTCACCATCAAAAACCCCAACTCTGATATAAGTGAACTTTGAAAATTGAGTGAAGAAACTACCATAAATGTTGATTAATTGTATAGCTTCATCATACAACCTTTTATTGATGTTGTTTGGCAATTCAAAAGTCATCCTCCTAGTAAAAACATCATTAACTCTCATGTAATTCTCATAGCAATTATGCATTTGCAACTATGAGTAATATTCATAAATTTTACTGTCTTCAACCAAGGGTGCATGTGGTAATCCTACCCATTATCTTGTAGATGCCAAGCAATAGAAGAGGTATCAAGACATATAAAACACTTTATTTCCTAGATAGTTACTTAATCCCTGATGCAAACTTTCAGCTATAATTTCTGCCTAATCTAAATATTATTCTCCTTGGAGGATCACCTATATAAATAAGTACATCTAATCCTCCCAATAATATGCATGAGCATTACCTTTTAGTCTGTGTAGTAATACTATAATATCTTGTACTTATAGAATCATATGATTTCTTGTTAATGGTTTGGGCAGTCTTGAAACCCCTTTTTGGAATTTCAAAAGCCAATTCCTAGAAATCATGCTCTTGTAAATTACATTCTTTAATAAAAAATAACCATATGAAGAAGTAATACTGAGGTAAGAGTATGGTTCTTTGGGAGGCATTCTCAGTACACACATTAGCATTTGTCTGTTGATATGTTGTAAAACATTACCATTTGCAATCTTGATGCACCTATTCTGAGGTTCATATCTATTCATGCATTCAAGGACTAATTCAGGGCATTGGATAGCCATAGGAAAGGTCGTATCTTCAATCAAACGACTTTCTACAATTTTTTGCATCATAGGATTTGACACAGGATTTATAGCCCTTTCCTTAAAATCTTCCAAATCATATTGGACCAGAGAGGTGTCTCCAATTTTAGGAGGAGAACATATGAGACTACGACCATGCTCATAATCAAGACATGCAGATTTCATGGCCATAGGTTGGAGGGAAAAAAAAGTTTTGAACTCTTTAAATAATGTCATAAACTCAAAAGGATCCTTTTTCCCAACCAAGTAAAGGAAACAACTTATAGTAAGAGTAAACCTCACCTTTAAATTTGTCTGAAATCACTGTGAATTTGAGCAATCAAATATCTTATACCACCTATGTTGTTTTTCTTTGTATTGCCCAGTATGCTTGTTTGCTAAATTTGAATTGTTTTCTCTTGATACAGTTATTAACCAAATCAAATAATTAAACCAAAATAATATGTGTTAAACATGCTTGATAAGACATGCATTCTCATATATGCATTAATGGTAAGCATTTTTTTACACGTAATTTTGATGAGTAATTATTATCTGTATCCTCATAAAAATTCAAAAAAAATTGCTTTATAATGAGTTTTGGATATATTCTCCTCTAAATCTCCTGTTAATTTTAACTTAGAGAAAGCCTCAAGGCAAGATGAGAGTATAGTCATTAAACCATTGAACCATTGAAATTTTAAAAATATGGTTCAACTTCAAGGTTCAATGATATGAGATGAACTACACAGACCAACCAATAGTCATATGATCTTTCCAGAAACATTGAAATTTGAGACCTTGAACTGTTTAACTTTTAAACTCCACTATGTAGTTTCAAGTGATAGTTTCAAGCGATAGGTTCAACAATGCATTAATTTATACAAGGGAACTGAGTGAACATGACTTTTTACAAAACATCAAATATTGAACTTTTGAATCATTGAACTCTTGAATCGTTAAACTTTTGAACTCTAAAAAAGGGTTCAAGTTCAAATGAAAGCTTCAAAATCATAATTGAAATACACTAAGGGACAAACAGTTCACTTTGAAAAACTTTGAACCATTAAACCTATTGAATTGTTGAATTTATTAAACTTTTGAACTTCGAAAAAGGTTTAGGTTCAAAGGTTCAATCTTTTTAAGAATTTACACACAAAAGGAGATAAGTAGGTGAAATTCTTTTATGGCAAAATTCATGAAAATTTGAATAAGGGTGACTCTAAAGGTAACATTGGCTCTGATTGGGGACTGTACTTTATGACAAAATGCAGAGAACTTAGAAACTCTAGTTACGTATACTGGAATACATCAACAGAAGGAAAGGATAAAGACAAAAAAAAAAAAAAAAAAAAGGAAAATACAAAACATGACAACAAAGGAAAGGCTATGTATAAAATAGAGGACACCTATTTCACAGTCGATACAACTTAAGATCCTATCCATTATAAGATAGGGGTAAAACAACTCCATCTAGATATTTCAATTTAAAATAATTAGGATCAAGTACCTGATGAATTTTGAAAGGTCATTTCCAAAGTGATTCAAATTTGCCATGTACTCCTTTAGGTTCTCTCCTTCTATCCCATAGAAATACTTCATCTCCTTGCATGAACTTTTTAGGTCTAGTTTTATGATCAAAAATCTTTTTAACCCTATTTTGATGACTAGTAATCTAATAAACCAGTTCATTCCTCTCTTCCTCAATCTTAGTTAAGTACATAACTCTTTTCTCTAGAGAATCTTGAAAGTACTGATCTTCAATAACATTTTGTAATTTAGTTGTAGATAATTCCAAAGGTAATGATAATTGTGCTCCTATCCCATAAACTAGCTCAAAAGGTACCATCCCTATTGCTCTTTTTAGGGTTACCCTATCAGCCCAAAGTGTTTCGTATAGTTTCTTATGCCAATCTATGGGGTTATCACTCACTAATTTCTTCATGATGTATATCAAATTTTTATTATTGGACTTTGCTTGTCCATTCCCTTGAGGGTAATAATCTGATGAGTGAGAAAAAGAGATACTATGTTTATATTAGAATGAAGTAAGTTGCATTGAAGAAAAACTTGTAGCGTTATCTGCCACAATCTTCTAAGGAATACCAAAATGTACCAGTATATTTTCTTTGAGAAAACTACATACCACTTCTGAAGTAGTTCTCTTCATAGGGACTACTTCAACCCATTTCATAAAATAATTAGTTGCTATTAAAATGTGTGTATGACTAGCACTTGATGGAGGTGAAAGAGGCCCAATAAAGTCTAATCCCCATTGTTTGAAAGGTTCTTCAATAATGATAGGTTTTAGAGGTAATGTTGCAAGTTGTGGTCTTCCTAAAAACAATTTGCATTTTTCACAGTTAGCTACCCATTTATATGTATCTTCGAACATACCTGGCCAATAATAATAATTTCTAAATATTTTGAATGATGTGATTGAAGAAGAGAAATATCCACCACATGCTTCATTATGAAAAACTTCCAATAGTTTATATTGATGTTCTTTATCTACACATCTCAAAAAGGTTCCATCTAGTCCCTTTCTATATAGGACATCACCCCATATCACATATTTTGCTAATTTTAACCTCAAATTATTTTTTTCCTTTGAGGATAAATGACTGGGATAGTCTCCATAAGTAAGATAGTGTGCCATATTTAGGAACCAAGGATCTAGTAAGCTCACTAATAGGATAGTACGAAGTTCTTCTTCTTCTTTACTTCTAGCTATCAATTTACACAAACCTTGACCTCTAAATAATTTGGTTGGCTTAATCTCCAGGTTGTATTCCTAAATTTTAACAACCCATGTTGCTCTATTGTTCATCCCAACCTCTTGTTGAGTCAAAATGCTTTTCACAGCTGAACTAGGAATAAATACAACTAAATGAGAATGAAGCATATAATATCTAAATGTTTTAATAGCCTTTACTACAGTAAAATCTTGTTTCTCAACCAAATAATATTTAAGTTCATGCTTCTTGAGAGGAAAACTCATAAAGGCTATTGGGGCTTCTACATTTACTTTATTTTTTTGTAACCAGATACCAGACATGGTATGTTCTGAAGCATAGTAGTAAATAACAAAATATTTCTGGAAATTAGGATTTACCAAAGTAGGTGTTTATGCAATTACTTATTTAATATCTTCAAATGCTTTTTTAGCAACTTCATTCCATTTGAATGCTTTTTTTTGCTCATCATCCCCACAATATGTTTTGTAATTTCAGCAAAATTAGGAATGAACCTTCTAAGAAAATTAATCTGACCAAAGAAAGAATTAACTCCAATCCTATTAAAAGGAAGACTTAACTATTTTATTGCTCTAACTCTTTTTGGGTCAATGTTTATTCCACCCTTTGAAACTAGGTGTCCTAATAATTTCCCTTCTGTAACATAGAACACTGACTTCTTAGGATTAAGAGATATCTCATGACTCAGGCATCTTTGTAAAATAGTCTCCAAGTCCTTTAGATGATCTTCTCTTTTTCTAGAGAAAATAGTAAAATCATCAAGATAAATAACAATAATTCTATCTTTCAAATCTTTAAAGGATGAATCCATCGCCCATTGAAAATTTTCACTAGCATTAATCAAATTGAAGGGCATACAATTATTAGCAAAAGTTCCTCGAGGTGTAGTGAAAATAGTTTTATGTTGGTCAGTTGCAGCTACACTTATTTGATTATAAATTGAGAACCCATCTAACATGGACATCATTTCTAACCTGGTAACAGTTTGTAAGATGTGATCCATCATAGGCAAGGGATAATTATCTTTTAAACTAGCTTGATTCAAATTCTTGAAGTCAATATAGATTCTTATTTCCCCATTATTTTTTAGTACTATAATAATTTTTTCCACCCAAGTGGAGTGATGAATTGGATAAATAATATTAGCCTTCAACATCTTATCAATCTCTTTAGAGATAGCTTCAACAACTTTTGGGTTATATTTTCTCAGCTTCTGCCTGAAAGGAGTTTCATTTGCTTTCAAAGGAATATGATGCTAAAACTATCTACATCTAAAATATTTAAAGTCATCATAGCACCAAGAAAAGATATCCTTATACTTAATCAACAGATTAATTAATTCATTTTTCTCTTCTTGTGAACAACACTTACCAATGGAGATCCATTTGGAGTCAGTCTCACTTCCAATATTGATTTTTTCATAATCCTCTATTTTGTTAGGATTATGGGCAAGTTTGCCTTTAGTATATTCATCTTGTCTAGTGAACAAATGTTCTAGAGAGACCAATCCTTTAAGGATTTTGTTTCCTTTTAATTGAATTACATCATCTTTTGGATTGATCCCTGGATCAAGACTAAATTATTTACATTCTTTTTTAGAACCTTCAAAATAAGTCCCAACAAACATATCAGCATTCTCCAAAAAAAAATTGATCTGTTTATTATTCTCAAAAACTTGCCAATTTTATATATTATCTAGGATATTAAGACGATAGACTACTTTTATTCTATATGAATAATTTTCAAAATTGGGGTGTGGGAGAAGAAGAGAAGCTAATACTGCTAGATAATCTACCTGAATGTTTTGGTCTCTGAGAATTGCCTCAATAGAAAAGGCATCAAAACATTCTATCTCATCCCAAACTTTGTTTTTGTAATGTCTTAATCTGTCATTTTTAATTGAGAAAATGCCTCTCACTTGTTTAATAATTAAATCAGCATCTCCTTTTGCCTTGAGTATTTTTATACCTTTTCCTTTAGCTTCATTTAACCCAAGCAATAAAGCTTCATATTTAGTAGTATTATTTGTGTTTTTAAACTCTAGTTTGAAAGAGTAAGGAAAAGTTTCACCTTCAAATGAAATTAACACAACTCCTGCTCCTGAACCAGTAGTATCACAACTACCATCAAATTCCATGGTCCATAAATCATCTAAATGAACAAACTTTAGGGCAGATTCTTCCTTCAAATCTTCAGAGGAGAGAAAATAATTACCAAATTAAAATTCTTCAAATAGGATCTAAGACTTAAGATCATCAGAAGGATATACTGTAAACTCGCATTTAGGTTCAGATTCTAGTTTAATTTATTGCTTTACCATTAGAATTTTAGCTTCTAACCAATATAATTTAATCTACCCTCCCAAATCTTTGCAAAAAGTCCTGCTTAACAACATCCCATAACTAGTAGAAATATCCACTACTAAGATAGTCAACTTCACCTTTTTATTAGGATAGGTTGCAAGAGCAACTCATGCATCTTTAATTTATCTGAGTAAATAAATATGTTTGCCATCCATGGTGTAACATCTATCAAATATTTTTGTAAGGGATAAGCCTAAAGCTTTGGCTATAGAAGAAGGCATTATATTATCAGAAGCACCTGAGTCTATGATACAATTGCTGAGTTATGACCATTTATGAACAAAGAAACATAAAATGGGTTGGGTTTCATATCAGCCGTATAAAGAGTATCATCAAATGAATTGAGGGTCATTCTAGAAGTATGAGTTGGTGATTCAAATGGAGAATTAAATAACTAGGCAATGGGAGACTCAATATTAACATTTAATTGACTTTCAGGTTCAACTGGTGTAGGGCCATTTTTGACATATTTAACTAATTTATCAAGTTCTTTGGGTTTCAACTTGAGGTATTCAGTAGGGGATATTTGAATTTTTGTAGACTTAAAAAACTCTAAAATATCAAAAGAAGTCTCACAATCATTTTTATGTAACAATTTACTTTCTTGTGTCTTAGCATCAGAAGTTTTAGTAAAAGGTCCCTTACCTTTAACAGACACTTCTTGAGTATTAGAAAATCTTGGATTCTTTTGACTTCTGGTAAGCACAGCACATGAAGGATATTTAAGAATAACCAATATTTCACCTCCTCTTTCTGAATCTGAGTCATATTCAAGGAAGTGTATTTCAGAGTCGTCAGGTCTTTCAAAGCTCCTTTATTCCTCAGTAATCTCCCCCAAAAGATCTTGAGTAGTACTCATTTGAGTATATCTAAGCATCTCTAGACAAGAATCTCCATCATGAACAATAGTCAAATAAAAGACACACATGTTATTTCTTCCAAGAGGGGCTTCAATAGTCAATCTTGGTTGTGTTGATGTAAGTGGTAATGTCCAGCTAGTATTTGCTTGTTGATTTCTCCTACCCATATCCTAATATGGTTGTTGGAATGAAGTACTAGTCTTCAATAATTGTCTCTTAAGGGAAATCATATCATTTACTAGCCTTTAAACCATAAGATTTGTAGAGGATGAAGGATGAGCATTAAATACTTGTACTTCTTTCTTCCATTTTTTGGCCATAATAAGATCATATTCTAACTCAACTGCCAATGATTGTGCATCTATTAAATCAACAATTGTAACTCTTCTAAGATGAAAACTTATATCAAGAGGCATATAATCAATAAAGAAGCATTTATGATTCTCAAAAGTTAGTCTTTTGGTAGTAGGAATCTTGTGCATAATTCTATTAAATTTGGCTATAAATTCCCTCATGGGTTCATGTATCTCCTTCTTGAGCTGAGTCAATTGAGCAAGAAAGGAATGTTCATCTTCTACACTTTTGAACCTATTTTAAAATGTAGTTTTCATATCAGTCTAACTTGTGATTGAGGAATTAGTTAGATGATAAAACCTTTGTGCTGCAATATCAGTTAGAGTTTGCATAAAAAGCCTTATGGCTACATCTTGATGTTGCATGCCTAACACATCACATGTCACTACAAAGGCATTCAAATGTTCTTCTGGTGATTGTCTTCTATCTCCATTAAATGGGTAAATTTTGCCTTACATTTTTTGGCAAAAGATTCAGGTTGGCCCCTAAATTTAGAGGTCTTATGGCTACGCCCCAAGGTTCGGCCATTAGAATTAAATTTATAGAAAAAGGAAAGATAGTACTAGAAAGAGTTAAGGCTTGGCATCTAGAGGATGTAGATGGTTTATGAGGGCTAGGAGGTCTACTTCTAACTTTTCTAATGTGGGTAGGAATATAAGGAAAATTTAATTTTTGCAATGCTTGAAAAGTAGAATCCTTAACTCTTTCTCTTTTCAAAAACCTTGTGTATCTTCTAGAATCAAGCTTATGATATTATAATTATTAACTTCACACTTTAGGGGAATTAATTCCTTGCTACATTTTTTGTTTGTCTCCTTCTTTACCTGAGTAATAACAATCTTATATTCTCAGCCAATTCTTCTTCTTTTTTTAATATTATGCTTGTTATCCTATAATCATCAATATTTCAACGAGAACACCAAGCAAGAGTATTTAACTGACTAATAATATCTTCCTGTTTATCTTGAAAACCAAGATTAGGTTGCAAAACAGGAATTATATTTTCATGTGGGAGTACTATTTTTGCCTCATATTAAGGTGACTAATCTTTTAGTAAAGATTTTAGTTTCAATCCCCAGCGGAGTTGCCAAAAACTTTTGGCTAACAAATTTATCCTTATCTAAAAATGTTTTATTTTGACTCCATACCCTTCTTTTTTCATGAACAAATAAGTTAAATAATAAATGGGTGAATTATTAAGACTAGTTCCCCTCTAAAATAAGGTACAACTCCCTTTAAGATTTTCAATGAATTGAAATATTCAGATACACTTTTAACCAAAAAGTGTTTTAAAGGTAAACTAACATCCACACATCATCATGTTATGAATGCAAGATTTTATAATAGTAATGGGTAATAGAATACATAGATTCTATCTTCAATAATGATTTAAATGGATAAACATATATATTGTTGAACCAGTAAAGGATAAAATATATATAATGAATTGTCTAATAGAAGAGTAATCATTATATGAAAGAAGATTTCACAAAGAAAACCTAATTTCAAATACTCAAATGTACAAATTTAAGTATGCAATAATTAATTCTTCTTTTCATTCACATATAAAAAATGTTTCAAACAAACATTACATATATTGTCAACAATAGTGGTCCAGTTCTAAAAATTTCTAACTCCTTTTCTTTTCTATATTCTCTCTATTCCCTTTTGCTCTCTTACAAAAAATATATAGAGAGAGTTGTCATAACTAATCCATCTATCAAACTAAACCAGAGTTAAAGTAACTCTGATCCATACGAGATTTAGTTTTTTAACAAATTTACTTAAAGATCAAGTTTTGAATAGAAAAGTAACTAAATAATTGAATAGAAGAAATAAAATTATTGCTGAAGTGATGGACTAGGATCTTCAGATTTGCTCTATTCAGTTGGATAGACATGTTGAGCTTTCCACTCCTGAAATGCCATAACAAACTCCTAAATTTTTGTAATATTGGGAATGTTGATGTGTTTTATCCTTGCTTTCCAAATGTTTTCTTCCCTCCAAATTTTCCCCATCTTTTCTATGTGTTCTGAGAGAGTGTCGATATAGCGACAAAGAAGTGAATCTACCTTTGAAATCTGAGAAAAATCTTTAGTCGATAACCTGTCACTTTCTTTAATGATGTTGATATTTTTCCTAAAGGATTGAATCACAATATTGATATATTTTTTTGGTTTTCCATCATCTTTATGTATTTGATATCAATACTCTGTAGATCATGTTGTAATGACTAAATGAATTCATTTATTTCCTTGATCATTTTTGTGATTTCCATTCATCCTTATCAGGATACCAAATTTCTCTATTCGATATTTTTCTTACTTACATTTAATACATCTTCATCCAAACTTTTCAAGTTATTCTTTGACAAAAACTTTGTTATTCCATACTTTATAAATTCATCACACTCATCCATTCTCCTTCATCTTTTATCCACAAAGCATTTCGAGTCTTTAAATCTTCAACAATAATTGTGGTTAAATCATATACATTCTTCAATTTATGGATGAATTCCATACTTTTCTAAATGATGCTATCCAACCAATTATCAAATACCTTGGTAACCATTTTGCCTCTATGTATTTGGTCTAGCATTCTTTGATTGACAAGTGATTTTGGATCAAAAGACAGAGACAATTGGGTGATTAATTATGGATCTAGACTATGAATGGTATCAATGTACTCTATCATTGACCGCATAGTTTGTTTTAATTCTCTTTTATCTTTTTCATCCTTATAGGTTCTACTGACTATCCTTTTAGTGGACGCTTCAAGGTGATACATATCTATGGCATGTGATGCAGTCCTAAGATCTACCTTTTCAATTGTAAAATCCTAAACTGTAGGATCTTGAACTTTCTCATTAGTTCTTGCCCTAGCTATTTCTACATTCTAGTTCCCTGTATTAGGGTCAATATCTACCCTAGATGTTGTTTTTAACTTTTTAGATTTAAGAGCTTTTCCTAAACATTTATTCACCATATCCTCTATGGGAAAAAAAATGGAACTACTTTCCTTTTATTGTTGATTGAACTTTCAAGCCACTTAGGTGCAGAGGCCAAGGCTTCTTTATCAAGATTTGGTTGATCAGAAGGCATAGTTAAAACAATCATCAGTTCAGTAGAATTAGAAGGAATCACTGTCTATTGATCTATATTAACCTCTTCCACCATTGGTGAATCAGATTATTTATCACCTTGGGTTTCTCCTGAGTCTTCTTCAAAATTTAAATCCATAATTACTTTTTCAAAAATCTGACTCTTTCTCTTGCTTTGTGTCCTTGACTTGGCAGCACGAGGAGGCAAAGTAGTTACAAGGGCCTTTTCAGATTCTTTGATGACAGGATCCCTTCTATTTTTTACTCTAGAAGTACCTGCATCATAAATAGCAATAAGCCAATTAGAGGAGCTTATTGGGAATGGGGATTCAATTATTGGCGTACATTATTGGGAAGCTATGTTTTGAGCTCCCTCCAATTTTTTTTCTCTTAACCATTTCTTAGTTTTCCTTATCACTGGGAGGGTCTTAACCTCAATTCTATCTTCTTCCTTTTTCTCCTAGTCAATTTCTCGAATAGGTAATTATTTTATCTTTTTAAATTATAGATCAGTCACCTATTTATCATTGTTAGAAATTCTAGAGATGTCCATATTCAAATTGAGGGTAATAATTTGCCTTAAGGAGAACCTAGACCACAGTCTTTTTTTGACTTTAAATTCATTTGAACAATCCTCCCAATAATCCTCCATTTGAGGAATATGTGACAACTCTATTCCAAGATCCAAGTTATCTCTAGCAAAACCTTTGTTGTCAAATTGTGATCTGGCTGTGAAGTATTAAAAATTGAATTTCTTAAGATCCAATTCTAAATTCAAAGCATTATAAGTTGACTTGCATGAGTAATGTCCAAGTTCAATAGGAAAAGATATACCAAATTACTTTTTTATTGGAAATTTTTTATCTACATGTGCTAATTGTCTGCAGACTTCTATTAACACAAATTGGTCAAAAACATACCTAGGTAACCTTAAAGGTTCACCATCAAAACCCCCAACTCTGATATACATGAACTTAGAAAATTAAGTGAAGAAACTACCATAAATGTTGATTAATTGTATAGCTTCATCAGACAACCTTTTATTGATGTTTGACAATTCAAAAGTCATCCTCTTACTAAAAACATCATTGACTCTCCTATAGTCCTCATAGCAATTATGCATTTACAACTGTAAATTCATAAATTTTACTATCTTTAGCTAAGGGTGCATGTGGTAATCCTACCCATTATCTTGTAGATGCCAAGCAATAGAAAAACTATGAAGACAAATAAAACTCTCTATTTCCCAAATAGTTACTTCAACCCTGATGCAAACTTTCAGCTATAATTTTTGTCCAATCCAAATATTTTTCTCCTTGGAGGATCACCAATATAAAGAAGTACATCTAGTCCTCCCAATAATATGCATGAGCATTGCCTTTTAGTCTATGTGGTAATACTATAATATCTTTTACTTCTGGAATCATATGATTTCTTGTTAATGGTTTGGGCAATCTTAAACCCCCTTTTTAAAATTTCAAAACCGAATTCCTAGCAATCACGCTCTTTTAAATTGCTTTATTTAATGAAAAATAACTATATGAAGAATTAATACTTAGGTTAGAGTATGGTTCCTTGGGATGAATTATCATTATAGACATTAGGGTTTGTCTATTGATATGCAGTAAAATAGTGCCAACTTCAATCTTGATGCACCTGTTCTAAGGTTCATATCTATTCATGCATTCAAGGACTAATTTGGGGAATTGGATAGCCATGGGAAAGGCCACAGCTTCAACCAAACCACTTTCTACAATTTTCTACATCATAAGATTTGACACAAGATGTCTAGCCCTTTCCTTAAAATCTTTCAAATCATATTAGACCAGAGAGGTGTCCCCAATTTCAAGAGGAGAACATATGAGACTAGGACCATGCTCATAATCAAGACATGAAAATTTCATGGCCATAGGTTGGAAGAAAAAAAAAGTTTTGATCTCTTCAAGTAATGTCATAAACTCAAAAGGATCCTTTTTCCCAACCAAGTAAAGGAAACAGCTTATAGTAAGAGTAAAACTCACCTTTAAATTTGTCTAAAATTGCTACAAATTTGAGCAATCAAATATCTTATACCACCTATGTTATTTTTCTTTGTATCACCCAGTATTCTCATTTACTAAATTTGAATTATTTTCTCTTGATATAGATATTAACCAGATCAAATGATTAAACTGAAACAATATGTGTTAAACATGATTGATAAGACATGCATTCTGACATATGCATTAATGGCAAGCATTTTTTTACGTGAAATTTTGATGAGTAATGATTATCTATAACCTCATGAAAATTCAAAATTTTCTATTTTATAATGAGTTTTAGATATATTCTCCTCTAAATCTCCTGCTAATTTTAACTTAGAGAAAGCCTCGGGGTGAGATGAAAGTATAGTCATTGAACCATTAAACTTTTGAAAATATGGTTCAACTTTAGGGTTCAATGATACAAGATGAACTACACAGATTGACCAATAGTCATATGATCTTTCCATAAACTTTGAACTTTGAGACCTTGAACCGTTGAACTTTTGAACTCCACTTGTAGGTTCAAGTGATAGGTTCAAGCGATAGGTTCAATGATGCATTAATTTATACAAGGGAACTAAGTGATCATGACTCTTTACAAAAAATCGAATATTAAACTTTTTAACTATTGAACTCTTGAACCGTTAAACTTTTAAACTCTGAAAAAAGGTTCAAGTTCAAATGAAAGGTTCAAAATCATAGTTGAAATACACTTAGGGACAAACAATTCACTTTGAAAAACTTTGAACCATTAAACCTATTGAACCATTGAATTTATTAAACTCTTGAACTCTGAGAAAGGTTCAAAGGTTCAATTCTTTTAAGAATTTACACACAAAAGGCGATAAGTGGGTGAACTTCTTTTATTGCAAAATTCATGAAAAATTGAATAAGGGTGACTCAAAAGGTAACAAATATATCATGTGTGTTAATTATGCACATTCCCTAAGAGAGAATTATATTTGATCTAAAACCCTAGCTTGAGGGTTATTGTAGGTAGTGATCAGAATAATAGAGGTTCTAGATTGTGCGATCATTTTTCCCTTAACCTAGTTTTTCCCCCTTTTACTTTTGATACATTTTTTATTTATGTGTGTGTAGATGAATACAGGGTTTAGAGATTTAAATGGACTTACAATGGGCTCTATTGATTTCCAACCTCAAAATTTCATACACAGGCTCACATTGAGGTGGCAAACAAAACCTAGAAAGCTTAGATTTCCATGACAATAGCGGCAGAGATGGACTACAACACTGGTGCCACTTTCAACACTCCTATCCAATCATAGAATGAGGGCTAGATCCAAATTCTAGATAGTGTCCCAATTTTACATCTCAATTTCTAGCTCCTGAATCATCTATTTTAGCCCATTTTTAGATAAGTTTATTTCTCTTCTTCATGTAAACTACTTGATAAAAATCTATAATTTACCCTATTAAATTATATTTTTCCCTTTATTCCAAACCCCTTATTATTTAGGAACTAAACACTAGTTTTCCAAAAATAATAAAACATTTCAACCCCTTTCTTAACTTCATCCCTAAGTTTTTCTATATTGGCCAAATGCAAATAAAGCTCTCAAATTCAAAATAATGAATCTCCTATATAAAGGACTACACAAGGCATTTTATATCTAGAACTTGCTACTTTGGTATATTGCATAATAAAAATTAGTCAATAGTATAGCTTAGCATTCTGCATCACACATAGACTTGCATGCTTGATCAAGAAAGGGCCTAAGTGAAAGTCATTCTTACATCTATCGTACGCATTGATTATGCATGTTCCCTAAGGAAGAACTAAATTTGATCTAAGACCCTAGCTTGAGGGTTAATGTAGGTAGCAATCAGGATAGTAGGGGTTCTAGATCATGCAATCATTCTTCCCCTAATTCAGTTTTTACCTCTTTTGATTTTGATGTATTTGTTGTTTGTATGTGTGTAGATGAATACATGGTTTAGAGATTGAAATGGACCTATAACAAGCTTTGTTAATTTTTAGCCTCCAAAATTTCATACATAGGCTCACACTAAGGTGGTGAACAAAACCCATAAAGATTATATCTCTAAGACAACAGTGGTAGAGGTGGATTATAGCATCGGTGCCACTCCTGTCCACTTTTGACACTCCTGTCCAATCACAGAATGAAGGCCAAATCTAGAGTCTAGATAGTGTCCCAGTCTTGCATCTCAATTTCCAATTCCTAAATCATCCACTTTATCCTATTTTTAGATAATTTTATTTATCTTCCTCATCTGAATTACTTGATAAAAATCTATACTTTACCCTATTAAACTAGATTTGTTCCCTTATTCCAGACCCCTTATAATTTAGGAACTAAACACTAGTATCCCAAAAATAATAAAATATTTGGTGAACCCAACTTAATTCAAACAAATATAAAAACCCTAATTAACCTTAAGGTTTTTCCCTCATATTTTTTTTGTGAAAAAATTTAATTTCAAATCTCTTATTTCTGTATTAATTTTTGTGCATTTGTTCTATTCAAAATTATTTTTAGAATTTAAATTATTTCATAATTTTCAAAAATTATAAAATTCTAGCTCAAAACCCTATATTTCCAAACTAGGTCCTCAAACCCCAAGCCTTCCTTGCAAATTTTACAAAAATATTTTGGAATTTTTGCAAATTGTTTACATTGTCAAAAATAATTTCAAAATTTCAATACTAGTAGTTTTCTTGTGCAAAAATTTAATTTCAAATCTCTAATTTTTGTATTAATTTTTGTGCATTTATTCTATTCAAAATTATTTTTAGAATTTAAATTATTGCATAATTTTCAAAAATTCTAAAACCTTAGCTCCAAACCCTAGATTTCCAAACTACGTCATCAAACCCCAAGTTTTTTTCCCTTACAATTTTTAGAAAAATAGTTTGAAATTTTTGTAAATTATTTAAATTTCCAAAAATATTTTCAAAATCTCTATGTTCATAGTTCTTTATGCATTTATTTTCTTAATATTACTTTTAAATATTCTCTTTGGTGAAATAAATAAAATGGGCACTAAGACACTTCTTCCCTCTCATTTCATAGATCAATTCTTAAAATTTTCTCATAATTATGACAATGAATGGACAAATTTCCAAAATTGCACATTAGCTAAAAATGTGGAAAATGATTTTATTTACAATGAAGATAATTACTATTATTGTAGTGAGGAATATGATGATATACGTGATAGTGATAGTGAAGTATAAGTAGATGCATCTTCTTCTCTCAAATCTATCTCTTTTGTTCCTTCTAAAAAAAATAATTTTGATAAATGAGAAAGATATTTCTCACCTCATTTTCCTTTGCACAATGCACCAAATGAACAAATTAGTCATGCACTTCCAAGTGAACCTCTAATTGGTGATAATTTGCTTCCATGTGAACCTAGTCTCTCTCTCTTTTTTATTACTTCTATGTTCAAATTACAACAATATAAACGTAATAGAATCAAATTGCCAATGCATAATTCAAACGATACATCTCATGTTCCTAACTCTACTTGTTCAATAGAATGTCTAAATGATCACTCTTTTTCTCTTACCTCTCATGAAAATAATCCATGTACTACATACAAGGATACTATAGATGCACATAATATTCCAATTTCTAATGACAATTTATTGCACATTCGAAAAGAATTATATTATTCTCTTACACCTCTCCCTAGGGACAATGATGGAAGTGAGAATGATTATGATAGTGAACATGCCAATGAATATGAAAATAAGAGTGATTATGAATAATATTCCAATGATGGCAATGCATAGAACAACGATGATTATTATGCACATAGTGAAGAAGAATATGCATCTCATGTTTTTAACTTTTCTCTCACTCCTCCTCTCAAACATAATGCACTTCCAAATGTTGTTTCTACTTTTATGCATGATTCTATTTCAAATAATGCACATGTTCATGTTAATAGCACATCTTCTACTCAATTATAATGTGATACACTAAAACATAAAGCTACCAATGAATTTCCCAAGCCACCCCTCACTACAGTAGAACCCAGTTCTCACTCTTCACCTAAAGAGAATGGTAGCCCACATCCCTCTAGTATGGTCCAAGTTACCAATACTCCCAAATTTCAAATGAGCACACCCCCTCTTTATGATCTAATTACTAAATGTAGTGTTTTCATGGCTAAAATTAATAATCAAATTCAATAATTAAATGAACCATTTCAAGATGCCAATGTACTATCCTAGGAGATTATCTCTTTGATGCATGTAGTTGGTGAATTACAACACCAAATACATCGCCTTACCTTGGAAAACAAGGCTTATAAGTCTTGGATAGATGACAATGATCTACATGGTAACCCAATTCCAAAGACATTCATAAAAGCTTCATTGCCTAAGCATTTCCAGATACCATCATTACCTCACTTTGATGGAACTAGAGATCCATTTGTACACCTTTAGGCCTTTCAAAAGGCTTTGTCATCTCATGCGAGTCCTTTGATTCTACTCAAGTTATTCCAATAGACATTAGTGGGGGTTGTATATAATTGGTTCTTTCATCTACTCCCTGTTGGCTCCTTTCACACATATGATCACTTAGAGGAGGAATTTATCAGACATTAAATAGCAAACTCGGGCCCTCATGTCAAATATGAGAAACTTACAACTTTACATCAAAATACTTTAGAGCCAGTTAGTGATTATATCTTATGATTCAAGAATCACATGTTTATATTGATATACAAACCAATAGATTTAGAGATTTAGCATATCTTTATTAAGGGGCTTCACCAACCTCTCCTTGAGCATCTACTATATCAGATAGAGTCCTCTTTTAGGCACTTATGCTATATAGTTCTAGCTTTGGAAAATAAATTGGGATTGATTAAGGTTGATTCAGTTGATCAGATTACTCTAGATTTCATAATAGTATTTACATCTATAGCTCCTAGCACACATCTTCCACCATGTCTTAAATAATATAGGAGACCACAACCAAAAAAGCAATCAGTTAAGAAAAGAGAGCTAGTATTCAGAATATAACCTATAATATGCACTACAGAGAACAACATCAAGGAACCATTACAATTTGATTTAGATTAGGATACCCATTTTTCATATTATCAGCACTAATAGATAGGAGGTTAATCACATTACCTTCTACTCATCGATGAGATCCACATCTCTTACATAAACAACCACATTGGCCCTTTTATAACGAGCATCACATTCATGGACACAGAGATAATGATTGTTATAAACTCAAAGATTTCATTACTAGATGTGTTGATAATGACATCATAGCATTCACATAGGGGGCACTAAGATCTCCTCCACCATGAAACCATAGACCTCATTCATCCATGACTGAGTCATCCTAGGACATTCCTTCACAGGAATTATTAGTCACTCATCATGAGAATAATGCATGTTCTAGGACAAAGCCTCACAGGAGATATCCTATTCCACCTATTCAGAAGATTTGGAAATTGGTATAGTGAGAATAGCCTACATATAACACTGTAGTCTATGGAGTACATAGTGTAGTTCTATATACATATCCAGTAGAGTCATAGTCACCATAGCAGAGTAATAATCATGAGAAATATTCACTACAACTAGACTTGTTGGGTCCTATCTCACATAACAATCCAATACCGTTAAGTTTAAATGAACCCACATCATAGAGTACCACTCACAAGAAATATTCACTATGACCAGATTTCTAGGTCCTATCTCACATAGCAATCCACTATGATTAAGATTAAATGATATCCCATTATAGGTTTTAGCTCCATTTTGATCTATTGCTCAGTTATATACATCACAACAGAGGCCATAGGGTATATGATTATGGAACGATGAGCCTTCTTCATAGTACATAGTTTTCATTGCACATCCAATCAAGTTATATTTTATAAAATCTCCACATCTAGATATAGTTAGTACATAGAAAATAGTATCAGATATAGAGCATATTCCTACATAGCATGAGTAATATGGGCACTTGTTCAATTGGCCATCAAGGTTCAGACAGTGATACATCATAGAGTGATGACACACATTTATACCAGCATCAGTTCATAGCTTCACTTAACAAAGAAATGATGGAGCCAAAGGTCTAGCTAGCCTTTGCATTCTTGAGCCACTCTCATGGAAGTAATATGCACAACATGTTATCTTACATCCCCACATACTAAAAAATAGAATCCTTCATTCCCAATAACTATCCATAGTCAAAACCAGCTTATCAAAAATCTAGATCTTACAAAATCTTATTTTACCAACATTAAATAAACTCAACCCTCAAACCAGCTTAATTTATCCCAACCATTTCCCAATTTCAAAACAACAAAAAAATTTCTCACATATAATTACAAACCAAATAAAATTATTTCCTTACATAACAAAATAAAAACCTAGCATCACACTTATCCATATAATAAAATCACATATCCCAAGTACCATTTTACCAAACATGTGTAGCTTCAACATCAATACCAAATCAACTACTTCTAAAATAGCCATATTTAATGAATATAACAAAATATTGTAAATCCTATAACACAATA
Organism: Torreya grandis; assembly: GCA_037957365.1. Lineage (NCBI taxonomy): Eukaryota > Viridiplantae > Streptophyta > Pinopsida > Cupressales > Taxaceae > Torreya > Torreya grandis. The sequence goes on along the minus strand of JARHVA010000995.1, from coordinate 862,776 downwards.
CGCATGAGTCAAAATCCAAATAGTATCCATATATATATAATGAAGTTTTCAAAACATATACATCATATCACAATATAATCAATCATGGATGGGTGTCATACCCTCAATCTCAATCTCACTCTCTCCTCCAGTACTAGTTCCATAGTCTAGCCTAGCACTCAATGACCCCACTCCCATCCACAACAAAAAATGAGGTAAACAACACAACAAACGACTTCTACAGGAATGGAACACTAGACTATACTATAATTGATAATATCACATCACTATCATTACCTCTCTGATGTATGCCTAAGGGTACACTAGCAAAATATAGGGATGCATTATCAATAGCATCTGTACCCATGTCATCCTGCAATGTCACCTAATGTTAACCAACAAATGTAGAATATGATACATATCCTCTAAAATAATCATAATCTCCCAAGTAAGAAGCTATAAAGTACATGTATCTACATTATACCTCTCACATAAGGCAATAATTAGATACCTATCCCACTACATATGGCTTAGGTCACATACATGACCCAACCTTACTCTATCCATCACAACTCTCTCATCAACTGATAAAGGCAACAACTATAGTGTCTCCATAACCTAACCTCTATGAAACTCTCTCAACTGCACCTCACCCTACAAAAATACCCTAAGATAGCATATACATCAGTTAACCATATCAAATCAATAACCAAGAAAAAACATAGTAACTAGACTAAGTAACGGCTCAAAAAATCTAGCCTCTAGAACAATAGTATTGGGTACAAGATGGTAGTGCTAGATAGGAGAATTGTAACCTAGACAGTAGCACTGAATCTTGGACAACAGTGATGGAGGAGGGATAGGAGCACTAGAACTAGTTAAAAAAATCCTAGGCTACTTAAAACAACTCAAAAACATCAAAAAATAGGCTTCCAAATAGGCAAAAAATAACACATTTTAGCTACTTACCAAGGTAACATCCCCACCAACCTCTACTTGGGCTACCAACTACTCAAACTAGGTCATGGTAGGTGTTTGTCTCTTTGGCATATCTCTCACTTCAGAGATCTAAATCTTAAACTAGTCAATGTGAAAATGAATCAAGAATCAATCCAATTCTCTTATATCAAACAAATTTCTCATCTAAAGCAAAATACCATTTTTTCCATGACTAAAACCCCATCACTCCATTTTAAAAACCATTTTATTCCATGAAATCACAATAATGATACCTTCAACATCATGCAAGCTTTGCTCTCTTACTACATCATCCACATACTATGGCACACACATATCCATACCTATTTTATATTTAGACATACAATTTGGTCCTATCAATCAAAGACTCATTCAACTATAAAACAAATTTAGCCTAACCAATAAAAATCTCATTCAAATTTAAAACAAATTAGTCTAAGCAATCAAGTAACTTCGTAATCAATTCAAACTATACCAACTTTGCTTCTATCATTATGCCACTAGTCATCACTTTTGGCTCAAAATCCTCTATCATGAGATCTCATCCCTATCTCCAAAAGGGGGGATTCATTCCTACTATTCCTATTCTTAAACTTACATAGCATAACCCATCTACTCTCATAAGTGGATACACCATGGTTTTTACACCTTCAATAATCAGATCATCAGGTTCAACTTAGATCAATCAAAATATATAGTGATTCAGACTACATGGGTCACTCAACATGGTTCTTACACCTTTAGTATTTAGATTATCATATTAAACTTAGAATGGTCAAAATAAATAGTGATTCAAATTACATAGGTCACTCAGCATTACTTAGGACATTCAAGGGGATATACCTTCAGTTTATAGATACATAGACTATTCAAATATAGTGGTTCAGATCATATGAATCCATAGTGATTTCAGTTTACAGACATACAGACTAATCAGATACAGTGGTTCAAATTATATGGATTCATAGTATAAATTTTAAATTAGATACCATATTTGGGGCCATGTACATTACTACATGTCTCACACATATAACTTTATATAGCATGACATAGTTACAAGACTAGATAGTAGATTATAGGTATAGTGCAGATCACAGTGTTTTGATCTCTAGTTTTACACATGGGGCATGGCATAATATGTCATTTCACATGTGGTTATAAAATTACCAGATTGTACATATGCATCACTCACATACCAAATTTGGGGGTATGGCATAGATGTTCATGTTCTTCATCATCTAGGATTATACAGATTAGAATGGAAAGACATGCCATTCTCTTATTTCATATTTACCAGACTTTTAGATGACACCCAATTGTACCTAGTTTGTCACTAGGTTGGATCACATGATCATCTATAGTGTGTTATCCCCCAAAAATATCACTCATTTTTGGGACAACATTTGAACTATTTTGGTCCTACAGACCAAAATTGTCTCTTCCCTTTTCAAAATTTGTTTTGAGCATTCAAATTCCTCATTTTTCAAGCTTCTCAAAAATCTACAGACTCTACAGGCTTGAATCTATGGACTCTATAGGCTTGAATCTATGGACTCTATAGGCTTGAATCTATGGACTCTACAGGCTTGAATCTATGGACTCTGTAGGAAGAAAATCTATGAACTCTGCAGGCCAAGTTTAATGGGCTTCATAGGTTGATTTCTACAGACTCTACAGGAAAGAAGCAAGCTCTCAACACTTAGGGGATTTCAAAGTTGGTTCAACCAAAAGAGTTCATCAGTAAGCTTCTAAGCAAGGATTGAACCATTAAACCGTTGAACCTTGGAACTATTTGGTTTAACGGGTTTAATGGGTTCAAGGTTCAACGCCGTCAGCAAGAGTTAGCGCTTCAACAAAGGTTCAACAAGTTCAACCGCTTCTAGGTTCAATGGCTTCAAAACACTTATCAAAGAGATGGCTTGAACCATTAAACCACTTTGGTTCAAAGGTTCAATGGGTTCAATGGTTCAACAGGTTCAACGACCAAATGGTTCAACGTGTTTGGTTCAAAAAGATCAAAAGGACTTAGCCAAATAAAAGGAACGAGCTGATTGAACCATTGAACCTTAAACCATAAGGTTCAATGAGTTCATAGGTTCAAAGGTTCAAATAGTGTGATGAAGATCAAAGAGCTTAGAAAGAACAAGTTACAGGCAGAGGAAGAACCAATGAACTGATTGAACCTTGAATCGAAAGAGTTCAATGGTTCATAGGTTCAAGCAGTTCAAAGGCAGCCTCAAGAAAAGAGAAAAGCAACATGGATGATTCCAAAGGCAAGTTAAAATGAAAGTGATGGCTCAACCAAGGAGCAGGAAAGTGGTTGAACCAATAAAGCGATTGAAAAAAGAAAGTGATTGAACCAAGGAGCTGAGAAGGCCGCTCAAACCGTTGAAACAATCAACCAATGATGTCCCTGTGGATGTCAAATTTAAGGTAATGAAATATCTGCTAAGTTTCAAATGTGGTACACAACCTAAAAAAAACTCAGTGACCAGCTGAAGAAGGAGCCGAAAGAGCTGGCAAAGCTACGAATATAGCCCCGAGGGCTTAGATTCTAGGAAAAGACAAAATTGGAAAGGGGAAAAGATAGCCCAAGAGCTTAAATTCTAAGAAGAGATAAAGCTGGAAAAGACAAAAGCAGAAAGAGGGAAAAGCCCAAAATATCTATGCAAAATTAATTTCAGTAGGTGGAACAGTCCACTAAGTAGATATTTCAGCTTGCAAACATTAAAGGTGCGGCCTGTTGGTCTCCCTTGGAGTAAAGACAAAATTGACAGTTGCACAAACATCAAAGGGGACAGACCAGATGATCCAAACTTAGGAGAAGACATATGGGATGAAATTACATGCCATATTTAAGACAGCTTCCCTATTTTCAATGCATCCCCCCTAACAGAATTGAAAATGCATTCAAGGCATTGAATGCATAGCATGGACCGTTCTATGGAACAAAGTGCCAAGTCTTTCTTGGCTGTTATATATTGTAATCTCTTTTATTGTTTTAAGGAGAACTTCCCCTTTCCAAAAGTGAAACTCTACCCAAATTGAAAGGCATTACTGAGACTTTGAGCTTAGATTGTAGTTCATATTTCTTTGATTGAATGAGAAAGCAAGTTACTTACAAACTTTGTGCTGTTATAGCTTGTGCTACATTAGGAGATTGTTCTTATGTCTATCTTCTAAAAGCATTCTTTTTTATTTGATTTAACAAGCATAACTATTGGAGGTGATAAGGAAGGTGTCTTGAAGCCAACTACTTTCAGACTTTGCACTGTCATAGTTGTCTTTAGTGTGTGTTTTTCTTTTCTATTTCTATATAAAAGACCTTGGGATGACTTTGTACCCTCATTGTCTTTTGTATCTCCCTCTAGGGCAGTCAAGGTGGAGACTTTGTGCTACATCTTAGATTTTTGGTTACTTTAGACCCTGTTACCAGTCACTTGTTACCAAAAAGAGTCCCGTTGTTTGCAAGAACAAGCACTTCTAAAAGAAGAGAAGTGCCTTCTATTGCTTCACTAGGATTTCTACTATCCAAAAAGGGATCTGGCTCTTGGCTAAAGTTACTTCTAAAAGAAGAGAAGCACCTTCACCAATCACCCAGGATTTCTCCTCTATTTGTTAGCATCATCTCTAAAAAAAGAGAGATGGATGGTTCATCCCACCCCTATGTCTTACTTTCTACTTATATATATAGTATATAGCCTCTATATATTTTATAGGGGACCTCCCCTTGATGAGAGGAGAGATTTGTCCCCTGTTGATGTAGTAAAATTGCACACCTAGACAACCAATCTCCCTATGCTATGGTGATAAGAACTATTTTTCTCACCAGTTAGCTGGTCGACAAAATATTCACCCAACACAGTGGTTGGTCCATAGCATTACCCAAACCCAGACTACACAAGTTTGTGTGGGACAAAAGACAGGCATTGGTTTTGGGCTTCTAAACACTTCTCAATTCTAGTTCAGATTATTCATAGTAGGGGCATGACAGACTTTGCTCTTCACAGTACACAAATTCTATGGACACAATTTAGATTACATGAGTTTATGTGGGACAGAGGATAGACATTGGTTTTAGGCCTCTAAGTATTTCTCATTTCTAGCTAGATTCAGCATAGGGAGCAAGCATTATCATCCTTCTCCATGATTACATGGATTCCATATTCAAATTTAGTATAGGGGCATCCATTTTATATATTCCTTCTTTCTCTAGACATTATTTGGCTCTCCATCCACTTCCCTAGCCAGGAAGTGAGTTGGACCCTTTTTTAGCACACTTATCTCAACGCAAGTAGGTTCAGGTATGCATTTTATTTTCTTTATTTTACTCTAATACTTCATTTTATTGCATCACTAGAATAAAAGGGGGGGGGAAATGTATACACCCTAAATTGGTTAAGAAACCATACATATCATGTTTTTTCATAGTCTTTTCACAAGAGACTCCGACTAGAGAATATGAGCTTTGTTCACATTTAGCCATGTCTTTCATTTTATTCATTTAGGGTTAAGTTTTATGCTTGAGTTAAATTTTTTTGCCTATTTCTAATCATCCTGATCCTTTCAAATAATCATTCAACCTCATCTAGGTTAGGTTTTCTATCCTCTTCCCATCCCCCCAAGTCCCAAGACTATAGGACAGGAGCGTTGGGGTTGGACTACAACACCGATGCCACTTTGGTATATTTCTAGCACTCTTGTCCAAGGTCATTTTGACCTCCAATGGTCAATTTCTTTCACTAGTTGGGTCCCAACCCCTTTCTTAGCTTCATCCCTAAGTTTTTCCATGTCGACCAACTACAAATAAAGCTCTCAAATTCAAAATAATGAATCTCTTATATAAATGACTACACAAGGCATTTTATATATAGCACTTACTACTTTGGCACATTACATAATAAAAATTAGTCAATAGTATAACTCATCATTTTGCATCACACACAGACTTGCATGGTTGATCAAGGAAGGGCCTAGGTGAAATTCATTCTTACATCTATCATGTATATTGATTATGCATGTTACCTAAGAGAGAAATACATTTGATTTGAGACCCTAGCTTGAGGGTTAATGTAGGCATCGATCAAGATAGCAAGGTTATAGATCATGTGATCATTCTTCCCCTAACCCAGTTTTCCCCCTTTTACTTTTGATGCATTTGTTTTTTGCATGTATGTAGATGAATACCAAGTTTGGAGATTGAAATAGAGTTACAGTGGGCTCTGTTAACTTCTAACATCTAAAATTTTATACACAAGCTCACACTGAGGTGGTGAACAAAACCTAAAAAGCTTAGATCTCCAGGATAATAGTGGTAGAGTTAGACTACAATGCTAGTTCCACTTTTGACACTCCTATCCAATCATAGAATTAATGCCAAATCTATATTTTAGATAGTATCCCAGTCTTGCATCTCAATTTATAGCTCTTAAATCATCCACTTTAGCACATTTTTAGATAAGTTTATTTCTCTTGCTCATGTAAATTACTTGATAAAAATCTATACTTTACCATATTAAACTCGATTTTCCCCTTATTCTAGACCTAGGGTTAAAATTTAATCCCTAGTTTCATTCATGGCTATGAGAATCTAATCTAACTTTTATGCTTGCTTAGTGGCAAATTGATTATGATCAAATGAAGGGTTACTATAATTGACATTAGAAGGACCCTCATTGAATACTCTAGATTGCACCATTCTCATTTATGGTAAACAAAAGGATATGAAAATGTTAGTGGACTAATTAGGTCTTAGAGTTTGATCCATGACTCTAATACCACATATAGCATCCCTACTAGTATCTACTTAGAATAATGTGATAAAAAAAATTTAAATCTATGTGTTCTTTTATTATATTTCATCACGAGAATCTAATTAGTGATCCAAGTCTAACACACCAAGCATGTTAACTTATAAAATAAACATGTAAAATCTATCTATCATTGATCACTATCATTAGATGAAACAAAATGTAAGTGAATATAAAAAGTAATTATAGATTTCTAACTATGGGTAGTCCACACATACAGCCATTATTATCAATGTATAATAAGTAAATAATTACATTTCATCAGGGATAATGTTTTAATAATAATAAATACAATACAAGATATAAGATACAAGGCTCCATGGAGTATGAGTTTTTCAAACTCTAGTATCTATGATAATTTCAAGTGTAGTCTCCAAAGAAGTACTATTATGGGGAGGGAGAGCATCATTCGAGCACTTATCCACACCAACCATGGTCCATCGATCCCTCACACAATCCCCTAATCAGGGAATGGCCCTCCCTTCATAGATGGGCAGATAGTGATGGTACGGGAATCCAGAGAGACAAGTTAGTACTCGTGTATTGTAAGATTTCTAATACATGATATGTACCATAAAGAAAATACATTATAACATGATATCACACAAACATGTAAATCATATATATGAAATGATAGTATCTAACTAAACATTACTTTGACCAAAGTTTTTGAATAGTTATTGATCTTTAGGATCAGTCAAATTCATACACACCACTTGATTGGATTACCTTCATCTAGCATTAGTGATACTAGTAAGCTAGTGAAGTATATCTCACTCCTTAGTACCATCAATATGAGATTTGGTTAATATAAATATAACCAAAAGATTCATATAGATTACTTCCTACGAGCAGGCATAAAACATGTTAAACACATGAATAATCAAAGTGCATACATTTAGTCCATCAAACATATGAATGAATCTTCACTATATTATTTATCACATAAATAACAATAAGCATAACAAGTATAATTTATACCATCTGAGTATAATCTATATTTAGATTGCATATTTATAATTTTTGTAAGTAGATTCAAATATAATTCAATCTATGATGAACATTAATATCATAGTCCATTGTTCATATCTACAACTACTCAATTACACAACTAGTCATAATAATTTTATAGAATCAAATCATTCATAAACTAAGCTACATCTCGTATGAACAAAATCTTTCATTTATATGTCTTACTATGTTTTTAGTAGACTGTATTCATAGAATTATAGTTTCATGTCTCTCAAGATCCTATGACTTAATTTTAACAATCAATATAACTATAGTTATAGGCACACGACCCAATACACCAATTTATGTTATATATTTATATGATTACCTAAGTCCACATATTGATATATTCCCTATATATATGCCCTTGTACATATTAACTATATTCATATTATGTTTCACATATAAGTACTCAACAATAAATATTGTATATAAAGGTCAACAGTCATTTATAATTCTAATCAAAAGACTTCATATGATTTCAACAATCATTATAATTTTCTTATTCACAAAATACATTGATGATCTATTATAAGATATTAATATTCTTAGAATATTAATGAATAAAGTATTATAGTTAATAGACTATTTATATCTATATTTTTCTCTTCTTAAATCAAATCGCCATCTAGTTATAACATACAAACACTCACACAATTTATACAAGTATTTAATCTTCTTAAGCTTAGTTAAGTATAAATCATAAGTGTCAAACCAATTACTCAATCCAATAGATAACTACAGGTCATATTATCTAAATAATACATATGTGAGATTTCAGTATGTTTCTATTTAATGTCAACATGCATTTCTAGTAAATGTTTTACATTCCATAATACATTATAAGACTACTAGCAGAACTTACAATTAATACTCTTTCAACATAGGTGGTATTCAATCCATATACTTTGTATGTATGTGTATGAGAAAAACTAATTATTTTATTTCCCTATTTGACACTATATTTTATTATATGGATTTGTAATTATGACAGTCACCCTTCTTTGCACAAAAATCATATACAATATAAAACTTATAAACCAAATAGACTTATAAATATATACATGCATTCCATGGTGTATATATATATATATACCATGGAATATATATGCATTCCATGGTGTGTATATATATATATATATATATATATATATGTTTAAAAGGATTATGTTTTAAAACAAAAATAACCCAAACCCCTACATATCTACTTGGTTTGAAGGCTACAGGTGCACAGTCCTGCTTTGCATATAGTTACAGTTTGGACAAATTCACACAATTCAAACTTATATTACTTCATTGTTTTAAAATGATGAAGAAACACACAATTTGTACATCTTCCCACTATTTGAATTAATAATTATGCACAGTTCAAATTTATATAAATCAGTTCACTATCTTACAGAGTTCATTATAAATCATACATAGTTTGTTATATATTATATATAGTTTGCTATATATACATAGTTCACTATATGTTGTCTTAACATTATACACATAGTTTAAAACTTGTATATTCTCATGGTTTTGATAAAACACAATATATAACATTGGTTACCCTATATAAATCATAGACAACCTCTCAATGTATATTCACAAGTTTTTTAATCCAATACACAATCATTTTTTATTCATCGATACATACACTTAGTCTACAATATATTAGAGTGCATTTTCATAAATACACATACCACAAAAGTCCACAATTTAAATATACTCGGTCTTTACATAAATACATTATCACAATTTGATTGTCAATACACACACAGTCATTATGTAGTGCTTTGTTTTAATATACATAGAATTTTTTCTAGATTTCAGAGAAAATTTAAATAACAATGCCTACCTTGTAAAAGCTCCTAATTTGAAATGGTACGGACCTAAAATCCTTTGCTTATATCTCTCTCTGTCTTCTTCTCTACATGTTGCTCTTATCTTCTCCAATTCACACTCCCGTTATCTTCTCCTCTTATCCTTCTATGTTGCCCCCCTCTTCCTTTTTTTTTCATTGTGTGTATATATTTTTCTTTAAAGAGTGCTCTTTCCTTTAAAGTTCATCATTCTCCTTTAAATCTTGTCATTTCCTTTTTGTGTTTTTATTTTTCCTATATATATTTTTCTTAATCATTACTTTATTCATTTTATTTCCTAATTATAAAAATCCATTATAATTTTTAATTATAACTAGCACTTCAAACATCATCATAGTCTAGGTACTAGAATATTTGACTAGGTTTAGTTTCAAAATTAGCTTAGGATAACAATATAGTTTTATTACTTAGTATAGATAAAAAATCAGCATGACTTAATGATAATATGATTAATATAAATTTAATTATATTCCTTTCAATAGTAATTTGTATTTTGAACAATTTTTATACCAATCCTAATGGTATTATAACAACATAATTATTATGGCATTACTATGTTATATAGATTATCTATGTCTTTTGTTTTATATATATACATATATATATATATATATATATATATATATATATATATATATATATATATATATATATATAACAAAAGACATAGATAATCTATATAACATGTTAAATGCCTTTATATATATATAAAGGCATTTAACATGTATAATGATATTCATGAATATCATAGAGATAACTATCTAATGTTCTTAAACATTACAAAGACATGATGGTTAGTCTACATACGATAGTACCAAATACTATTCACATAAATTTACGTTCTCAAAAAATATTAATAATCATGAATACAATAACATGACATAATCACACAGTAACATTATACATCCAAATCTATTTATAACAACCACAATGCAATCACACAAGATTAATTCTACATAAGCATTAAATTGAGCTAACATAGAACTAAAATGCATAAACAATTATCTAAATGCAGACATCAAAAATGTACTAACGCTAATAATTCAAACTATGCATATAATGAGTAACATCTAACGCGGTGTGTGCATGGGTTTTAGTTCTTCCTCTCTCATCTCCAAACACCTCCATATATGCCACTCTCTCTGATGATGCTCTCCTTCCATCATGCTCTGAGGGATGAATCTCTTCTGCATCAAACTCATGACAAGAAGGTAGTTAGCCCATAATGTCATGATATATATTATAAATTACTATTGTAATAATAATAAACATTATCATAATGTAAATATTATACAATATAGCTAACTTATAACAATGGAATCATGTAATCAAAGCAACATATAATTGTCACATAACAACATATGACTTACAGTTTAGTTAAATAACAATCAAATCAAATTACCAACCATAAAACTCTATGGATAATCAAATAAATTTACTTAGTGATAAATTGAGTTGTAACATGCAACCTTTTCCCAAGTGGGCCATAAACCCCTCAAGACTCAAAAGTTACTTCTTATCCAAAAGGTGTTCTAAGTTTGATGGCACATACCCTTGTATAGGTTGAGTATAACCACATTATAACTAAAAGTACACCCAAACATTATCTACATGCTCTACCCAAATATTTACGTTACCATTTAGTCCAACCATCCATAAACCCCTCACACATCACTTCTAATCCAAAAGGGGTTCTAATTTTGATGGCACATTGCCCTTTGTATACATAAAGTGTAAAAAACAAGAGTGAAAATTATGACATATGTAGATAAATATTTAACTTGGAAGCTTTATTGCCTTTCCATCTCCATGAATTTTGTAGTTATTATATTTAAATGTTTATTAGTTTATAAACATGGTCATAACTATTCATTTGCTTTACAAACCCATTAAACTTGGATATGGTTTTGAAATGATATGTATTTCCATTCTACTTAGCTTATGCTAAATATTAATCCATTCATATTTATTGACCAACACTTACTCCACCCATGAGATTATGTAATGAAATTTATCATCCCCACTGGTAATCCATGTGAATTTATTTATTTATTGGTAATCAAGCCCATATGACACACTAGTAAAAAAAATATAATACAAAAAGTGTACACCTCAATTCATGTGAAGCCTCGATCCACATGAAGCCTGAGACATGATATTGAATATTTTCTACCAGTCATAAGTCAAATAGCTATTTTTTAAAATTCCATTTATTTACTAGTAATCAAGCCCATATGACACACTAGTTAAAAAAATACAATATGAAAAGTGTACACCTCAATTCATGTGAAGCCTCGATCCATATGAAGCCTAAGATATGATATTAAATAATTTTCACCAATCATAAGTCAAATAACTATTTTTTAAAATTCCATTAAAAAATGAGCATTTTAATCATTGAAAAAGTTTAAATATTTTAATGCACACAAAACAATACAATTTCATTAACTAAATAATACATAGTTTAATTACATTTAAATAAAAATGAAAATATAATATCCCTTTGGAACTAATAATCACCAATGCCCATACATGAAGAAGAAGGTCAAGATTTACACCTGTTATACCTATCCATTTTTCCCAAAAAAATAATTAAAAAACATAAACCATTTTCCTTAGGTAAGAATAAAGGGCAACACAAATTAAAATGTGTCATTAGTCTTGATAAGTGTTGGGTGAATATTTTTTCATCAACTAACTGAAGACAAAATGGTTATATCAACCATAGTGTAATGATATAAATCTCTCCTCTCAACAAGGGGAGGCTCCCTATAAACTATCACAAAATTAACCTATACTAAATACTAACTCAAGGGTGAGATCATATCATCCATTTCTCTTTTTTCAGAAATGATGTTCATAAAACAAAAGGAAAACTTCCTGGGTAATAACTAAATCCACTAGAAACCCATGAAAGCACAAAGTCTTTTGTTGCTTCTCTTATTGAATTATGACTTATATCATAGTAGAATGAGGTGCAGCCCAAAGTCTTCACCAAAAACTACAACAGAGCATATGATTACAAAAGATAAAGGTAGTTCAAAGCCTTTCCAATATCTTTCGTTCTAAGACACTAAAACACAAACTAAAGACTATTATGGTAGCACAAAGTCTCCATAATCAAATTCAGAACATCTCCTGGATTATTTTCACTCACTCTACTTATTTGATCAAATAGATAAGATTATATTTAAGAAAAGGACATAAGAACAATTTCCTAAATAACACAAGTTATTTCAACACAAAGTTTGAAAGGTCACTTGCTTTCTCATTCACCTGATAAAATTTGATTAACAATCTGAGCTCAAAGTCTCAAAAATGTCTTTCAATTTGGGTAGAGTTTTGCTTCCAATAACTGAGAGATCCCCCCTTCCCTCAAAATGAGAGATTATAATATATAGCATCCAAAATAAATACTTTGGTGCTTCTTTCCACAAATGGCCCATGCTGCGTTGAATGCATTGGAAAGAGGAAGTCCTATGAAGGGGCCATGTTGGAGTAGATTACCAGCCTTAACTTTGGCATTTAAATCATATCAAATGTCTCTTCAAAATTATGGGTTTCTTGGTCCTTTGAAAGTCAAGGCCGCTCCTCTTCATGATACTTACACAACTGTCCACTCGTCTTTACTCAAATGAAGAAAAATGGGTTGTGCCATTAAATGCTTATGCTCTTTGATAACCACTTGGTGGACAGTTCCACCCACTAGAATAACTCTTCTACTGACACTTCTAGATTTTCTATTTTGTTCCTTCTTTCCTTGCTATATTTTGTCTCTTCCTGGTGATTCGAGCTCTCTGGGCTATCTTCTTGCCTTTTGTTGGCTTCTCTGGCTCCTTTCTCAATGGGTCATTGAGTTTGTCCTCAGATCTAAATCATTTGAAAACCAATGGTTATTCCATTTTCCTAAATTTGACATCTATGAGGACATCACCAGTTGCTTGAACCTTTTAAACCTCGAACCATCTTTTAGAGTTCACCAATTCAAAGGTTCAACGGTTCAAGGGTTCAACAGTTCGATGGATCAATACTTTATGTTTTGTAAAGAGTCGTGTTCACTCAGTCTTCTTATGAATTTAATGTATCGTTGAATCAACTCTTTAAACCTTCCACTTGAACCTTTTGCTTGAACCTTCTACTTGAACCTTTCGCTTGAACCTTTCACTTGAACCTTCTACTTGAACCTTTTTAGCAGAGTTCAATGGTTTAAAGTTTAATGTGACTATGGTCAGTCTATATAGTTCATTTCATATCATTGAACCCTGCCATTGGACCATATATCATTGAACCCTGATTTTGAACCATCCTTATCAATTTTTTAGGAAATGCCTTCAAGTGTTTTGAAATTTTTTCTTGCGAAAACCCACCTTTTGAACCTTGTTCATTTTCTTGACTCTAAACCCTTTAAAAATGAGCGATTTCCTCTGCTAAAAAAGCTTGTGCAATTGAATAACTTGACTGCTCAGAACATTTTTGAGAAAAAAGGAGACCATTTTTGGCCTATAGGACCAAAATGGTCAACAGGTTGTCCACAAAAATGAGTGATTAGTTTTGGGAATAGCAGCTGGCTCTAATTGGGGAACTTCCATTGATTGTATTTTGAAACGATCAAAAGAAGTAGAATCCAAACTCTAAGTGCCTTCATCTATGACATTGGGCCATAGATTCAAGCCACCAAAAAAGAGAAAGATGCCAAAAATTAAATGAACAACACAAAATAAACAAAGACTATACAAATGTACAAATGAACTTATCTGATACTTCAAAGATTGAAGTGCTTCAGATGTTGTCCACTGTGAGGCAATGAGAATGGCATTCTGTCTTGATATTTTAGCAAAAAACTATTTTCACCACTAAATCAATGAATGGAGAATGGACCTCTCCACAAGGATCAAATTTTCTATGCATTCCTTTTGGTTCTCTCCTCTTGTCCCATAACAAGACTTGATCTCCAATCTAAAACTCGCAAATCCTTGTTTTCTTGTCGAAGAGTTTTTTTACCTAATTTTGATGTTCAATAATACAGTCCATTACCATAGTTTGTTGCTCTTCTAACTTAGTTAGGTACATGATTTTTTTATCAATAGAATTTTCAAAAGTTGAATCTTCTACCACCTTTGCCAACTTCAGTGCTAGTAGTTCCAAGGTAATGGGTATTTCTGCATTTAGACCATACAAAAGTTGAAATGGTGACATACCTATTTCCCTTTTATGTGTAATCATGTCTACCCATAAAGCATCAAACAACACTTTATTCCAAGTTCTCTGATTGTCATCTACCAGTTTCTTGATAATAGTAACCAGATTCTTGTTACTCAATTCCGCCTGACAATTTCCTTACGGATGATAGTCTGAGGAGTGGAAAAGAATAATCCCATGATTGTATCAAAAGTTAGTAATCTCATGAGAAGAGAAACAAGTGGCATTGTCTACTTTAATCTTGTTTAGAATCTCAAATTGGGAAACAATATTTTCCTTAAGGAAATTATATACCACTTCAAAAGTAGCATGCTTAATTGGAATGGCTTCCACCCACTTATTAAAATAGTCTATTACAATGAGAACATAGCTGTGTCTGGCACTTGAGGATGGGTTCACGGTGCTGATGAAATCAATACCCCATTGCTGAAAAGGTTATTCAATCACCACCAGATTGAGAGGTGATGCAGCCAACTTGGGTTTCCCAATGAACTATTGACATAACTCACACTTATGTACCTAATTATACGCATCTTGAAATAGTGCAGGCTAATAATATTTGGCTCATAGAATCTTATGAACAGTCATGGGTATAAAAAAATGTCCTCCACAAGCCAAATTATGGAAAGACTCTAAAATTTTACTCTATTGTGCTTTATCCACGCAATGAAGAAATACCCCATCAAGGCTCTTTTTGTACAAACTGTTGTCCCACAGGACATAATTAGTAGCTTTCAACTTAGTATTTCTTTTTTTTATAGGACAGGTGAGTATGACACTCACCATAGGCAAGAAAATGAGTGATATTACAATACCACTCATCAGTAGTAGTGACAAAAAGAATGTTTGGCACGTCTTCAACTTTTGCTTCTTCATAACCTATTTCTTTTGGTATGTTATCAGCAATTAATTGACAGAGACCTCTTCCCTACACCAGCTTAGTAGGTTTGATATCAAGATCAAACTCTTAAATCTGAGAAATCTAATTCCCTTTTTTAGTACCAAACTCTTATTGAGTTAAAATAGACTTTACTATTGTATCAGACACTAGAACAATAGTGTGTGAATTTAGGATATAGAATCAAAAATGTTTTATCACCTTAACCACAGCATAAGCATGCTTCTCCATATTTGAATATTTCAATTCATGAGCTTTGAGAGGGCAACTCATAAATGATATGGGAGATTCTACACCTTCATTCTGCTAAACCAAAATGGCTGAGAGTGTATGTTCAGAAGCATAGCTGTATACTATGAAGTCTTTAGCATAATATAGAAAAACCAAGATTGGGGCATGAGCAATAGCCTTCTTGATATCTTCAAATGTTGCTTTGCCTTTTATAGTCCAACAAAAAGTATCTTTACCCTTCATCATGTCAACAATGTGGTGAGTTTTCTCTATGAATTAAGGAATGAACCTTCATAGAAAATTCACCTTTCCAAAGAAAGAATGAACTGCAGTCTTACTAGCAGGTAGAGTAAGATTTTGGATAGATTTGACTCTTTTTGAGTCAATTTTTCTTCCTTCTTAGGATAAAATGTGCTTGAGAAGTTTACCTTTTGTAACCCCAAAAATTGACTTCTTTGGATTGAGAGAAATACCATTTTGTCGACAGTGTTCTAAAATTTGTTGTAAATGATGCACATGATCAAGATGATGTTTAGAAAAAATAGTAAAGTCATAAAGATACACCATGATGAACTTCCCTAATTCATCTCTGAAGGCAAGGTCTATTGCTCTCTAGAATGTGGCACCAGCATTGATCAAACCAAAAGGCATTCTGTGATATGCAAACATGCTTTAAGGTGTAATGAAAGTGGTTTTATGTTGATCTAGTTCATTAACTTCTACTTGATTATATCTATAAAAACTATCTAATATTGATAACATTCCTGATCTGGTTACTATTTACAATACTTGATCCATGATGGGTACAGGGTAGTTATCCTTTAGTGAAGACTGATTGACATTCTTGAAATCTATGCAAATATGAATTTCTCTATTCTTTTTCTTACAGGAACTATATTTGTGATCTAGGTGGAATGGTGAATTGGAAAAATTATTCTGGCATTCAACATCTTCTAAATCTCTGAAAGGATGGTACCTAATATTTTGGGATTGTATTGCCTCTATTTTTGTTTGTGAGGTACTAACCCAGTCTTAAGGGGAATTTCATGTCAAATTCCTTTAGGCTTGAAGGATTTCAAGTCATTATAATAATATGACAAAACATCAATGTAATGGTGAAGAAGAATAATGAATTTGAGCTTTTCATCAGTAGTGCAACATTTCCCAATGTTGACCATTTTGGGATTTTCTTTCATACTCAAATTTAGTTGATCAAACTCCTTAGAGGAACTTGAATCTATTTGTTGCTGCTTGATATACCTATCATACTTATCAATAGCTTCTCAAGAGAAACCAAATCTTTCAGGATTTTATTCCCTTTGAGTTGAAGAAACTCTTCACTAGTTTGCGAATCTCTTTCAGGAACTGATTCTCGTGGTGGAGAGTCACTACCTTCCAAATAAAGCTCCTCAAAACTATCCATATTTTCCAAAAAAGTGAAAATTTGATTATCATCATTAAACACCTACCAATGGTAGACATTATTAGGTATACTTAGTCCAAAGACCAACTCAATAGTGTACTTGTTCCCTTTAAAATCTTTATGAGGAACCATGAGGGTTGCGGAGACAGCCAATGAATCAGCATGATCATCAAACTCTCTTGGTACTGTAGAAATATTGAAAGCATCAAAATTTTCAATGCAATCCCATACACTATTGTGATAATACCATATTCTTTCATTTTTGGTTTGGTACAGACTTCTTACTTGACAAACCACCAATTCAGCATCTCCCCGAGCATGGAGAATTTTAACACCTTTAGCATGAGCAGCTTGTAATATCAACAGAAATTATTCATATTCAGCAATGTTATTGGTATTATCAAATTAAAACTTGTATAAGTAAGTAAAGATTTCTCCTTGTAAGTATATCAAAATAATTTTGGCTCCAAAACTGGTAAAAGAATAGCTACTATCAAATTCTAAAATCCAAACATCATTAGAATTTGATCTTCTTAAAGATTTGTCTTCATTAGTGAGGGAAGACCCCTTTTTACCTAAACTTTTCTCCACAAATTATTCTAATTTTCTATATGAATTGTCACCCAATGAACTTTCTTCTGATGAAATAGAAACATCTTCAGTGGATAGAAAATAATTACCTATTCCTGAGGATTCAAAAAAAATTTGAGCTTTGGGGTCTGACATTTGGGTGACTATATTTTGACTCTTTCTCAAGAAGCAAATTTTTCATGATGCCTTTAACAGGTTTCTTTACTTTAGATAGATCCATATTCAACTCTCCACCTACGTCTTCACAAAAATTACGTCCAAGCAGAATGCCATAAGAGGCTGGAACATTGGCCACTAAGACTGTCATTTTAATCCTCTTATCTAGAAAAGCTACAAATACAAATTGAGCATCTCTGATTTGACCCAAAAGAGGCACTTGCTTATTTTCCATAGAGAAACATCTCACAAAAGTCTTAGTTAAGGTAAGATCAAGAGAATCTGCTACCTTGGTAAGCATAACATTATTAGAGGCTCTAGAGTCTATTATATAGTTTCTCAACTTATGACCATTTATCAATAGAGAAACATAGAAAGGTTCCATTTTCCTAGGGGAAACAAGAGGAGTAGTGACAAAATGATTTTGGGTGGATTTGTTCTTTGGGAGATCATGAATCACTTTTGAAAAATCTTGTCCTATAAGGACAGTTTTGTTTTTGATGCATTCAACCAATCTATCCAACTGCTCAAGGTTGGCTTGTAAGTACTCAAACTCAGACATTTAGATCTTGGTCTCCTAGCATGATCAATTATGTCAAATAACTAGAATGAACTAGAAATAGAGGAAGGAAGTCCATCACTCTATTTTTTATTTGATGTGTCACTGGTATGAGGAATAGAAGTAGAAGGTACATGATTGTTTGAGGTACTTAATTTCTTATTGGTCATCGGGTCCTTTGATTGGAAACCCAGTGAAGTTTCATGTTTAGCAATTGAGATCACTGACTAAGATTCTTTTACTATTTTTCCCCTATTAGCTTATTGAGTTGATGGGTTTTGGGACCTAGTAAAAACAACATATGCTCCATCAAACACTTCTCCCTTTTTTCTAGCTTCATCTTGGTAATTTAGAAAACCAATATTAGAGTCGCCAGCTAATTATTCTTCTCCTTCTATAAAGAGATTAGCATCCTCTTCTTGGTCCAACTTAGGTTGGAAAGAAAAATCTTGTTCAGTTTCATAATAACTGACTGTTGAGTTGACCGGTGCTACTTTCATGGCAAGCTTCCCCTGTGTGGGAGGAAGATGATTGGGTCACCCTTGATTTTTGGTAGTATTGCCTTAATATGAATGGTTGGAAAATGTCCTTCCTAGTATATCTCAATAAGGAAGATCAAACATACCTTGGGACATTTACCTTTTTAGAGCTATCAATTCATTTGCTAACTTTTGCACCATAGGATCAGTGGTGCTTGTGGAAGAAATTTCAGTACATGAAGAAAATTTATTTCTATTAGAATCTCTTCCTATCTTACCTACAAGGATAAGATCATCTTCAACCTTGGTAGCCAAAATATAAGCTGCAGAAAGATTTATATGGCCATCCCACCTTAACAAAAAACTCACTTTGGAAAGTTGAGAATTGATGAAGAAGCACTTAAGATTTTCTAGTGTTGGCTGAGCAATTGTAGGAATCTTGTTCCTCAGCTTATTGAATTTAGCAATAAAGTCTCACATAGGCTCATGAGGCTCCTTATTCATTTGTGTAAGCTAAGCCAACAAGGCATATGCATCTTCTACAGGTTTGAACCTAGCTTCAAACTTGGCCTTGAGAGTGTTCCAGTCAGTTATAGTCTGATCTTGAAGATGATAAAACCAATCTGCGGCAGTGCCTTATAATTTTTTTACAAATAGTCTTACTGTATATCTTCATATTCAACACCTATCACGCCATAGGATATGCAGAAAGTTGTAATATGCTCATCAGGATGAACTTTCCTATCACCATAGAACTTGAAAAAATTCTTTCTTGAACTATGAGGTAGTTCATGTAAAGGTGGGGTTAGATTTAGGGGGCCAAAAGTGTTACCCCAAGGGCCTTGGGCTGCCATGATATGATGATTGAAAAGAGGGACAACAAACCTTAGTAGAATATGTATAGACAAAGCTTTGCTAGTAGAGAAAGGAGAAGCTTCCCTAGTATTAGAGACCTGACATTGGTAGGAGGAAAACTCTTAGTTTGTTGAAGGCGAGATCATGGAGGAGAAAGATCAAAATTATTTTGCTGCACAAACTCAAATACAGGATCAACAATACCCTGAGCTCTTTGGCTTCATGTATACCATGGATCTACCAAGATGTAGAATGGAAAAGAACTAGAAATGCTTCAATTTCAAATGTGAAGCTTTAAATTGCATGTTCTTTCCCAGCAGAATCACCAAAAAACTATTGGGTGAATATTTTGTCATCAACTAACTGAAGATGAAATGGTTATATCAACCACAGTATAATGAGATAAATCTCTCCTCTCAGCAAGGGGAAGCTCCCTATAAACTATCACAAACTTAACCTATACTAAATACTAACTTAGGGGTGAGATCATATCATCCATTTCTCTTTTTTTAGAAATGATGTTCACAAAACAAAAGGAAAACTTCCCAGGTAATAACTGAATCCACAAGAAACCCACGAAAGCACAAAGTCTTTCATTGTTTCTCTTATTGATTTATGGGTTATATCACAGTGGAATGAGGTGTAGCCTAAAGTCTTCACCAAAAACTACAACAGAGCATATGATTACAAAAGATAAAGGTAGTTCAAAGCCTTTCCAATATCCTTCGTTCTAAGACACTAAAACACAAACTAAAGACTATTATGGTAGCACAAAGTATCCATAATCAGCTTTGAAACATCTCCTAAATTATTTTCACTTGCTCTGCTTATTTGATCAAATGGATAAGATTATATTTAGGAAAAGGACATAAGAACAAATATAACACAAGTTATTTCAATACAAAGTTTGAAAGGTCACTTGCTTTCTCATTCACTTGATAAAATTTGATTAACAATATGAGCTCAAAGTCTCAAAAATGCCTTTCAATTTGGGTAGAGTTTTGCTTCCAATAACTGAGAGATCCCCCCTTCCCTCAAAATGAGAGATTATAATATATAGCATCCAAAAGAAAGACTTTGGCACTTCTTTCCATAAATGGCCCATGCTGCATTGAATGCATTGGAAATAGGAAGTCCTGTGAAGGGCCATCCTAGAGTAGATTACCAGCCTTGACTTTGGCATTTAAATCATATCAAATGTCTCTTTAAAAGCATGGGTTGCCTAGTCCTTTGAAAGTCAAGGCCATTCCTTTTTTATGATACTTACATGACTATCCACTCATCTTTACTCAAACGAATAAAAATGGACTGCACCATTGAATGCTTACGCTCTTTGATAACCACTTGGTGGACAGTTCCACCCACTAGAATAACTCTTCAACCGATGCTTCTATATTCTCTATTTTTTCCCTCTTTCCTTGCTATATTTTGTCTCTTTCTGGTGATATGAGCTCTCAAGGCTATCTTCTCGCCTTTTGTTGGCTTCTCCAGTTCCTTTCTCAATGAGTCACTGAGTTCATCCTCAAGTCTGCATCATTTGAAAACTAATGGTTATTCCATTATCCTAAATTTGACATTCATGAGGACATCACCAGTTGCTTAAACTTTTTGAACCTCAAATCATCTTTTAGAGTTCACCAATTCAATGGTTCAATGGTTCAACAATTCGATAGATCAATACTTTATGTTTTACAAAGAGTCATGTTCACTCAATCTTATTATGAATTTAATGTATCATTGAATCAACTGTTTGAACCTTCTACTTGAACCTTCCACTAGAACCTTCCACCTGAACCTTTTTAGTGGAGTTCAATGGTTCAAAGTTTAATGTGACTATGGTCAGTCTATATAGTTCATTCATATCATTGAACCCCACCGTTGAACCATATATCATTGAACCTCAACATTGAACCATCCTTATCAATTTTTTAGGAAATGCCTTCAAGTGTTTTGAAAAAAATTCTTATGAAAACCCACCTTTTGAACCTTGTTCATTTTCCCAACTGTAAACCCTTTGAAAACAAGTGATTTCCTTTGCCAAAAAGGCTTGTGCAATTGAATAACTTGACTGCTTCGAACATTTTTGAGAAAGAAGGAGACCATTTTTGGCCTGCAGGACCAAAATGGTCAACAGTTGTCTACAAAAATGATTGACAGGTTTTGGGAAAAACAATAAGACATGTTTTTTATTTGTTTTATATTGGTAGAATCAATGAAAATCAATGGTTGAGATATTAGTCATAAAACCAAACAATAGTCAATAAAGGCTTACTGTTATATATTTTGGTCTAGTTCTATAATTATACAAAGATGAATATTTATTTTATCATCAATAAACAATCTTAACATGTCCTTTATATGTTTTATGGTTTGTATTAAAATAATCTATTTTTTTATAAGGGTTAAATACTTTTGATTGAAGCTATGAACCATGAAAAAGTAGTTTTTTCAAAATATAGAGCTATAAACAAAATCGAGAACGCAACGAGGGGCCTAGTCCCATAAGACCACAAAGTGTACAATAATATCCAACTCAACGTCCACAACCAAGGACAAGTAATTAAATAAAAAAGCCCACACCCTTAATAAAAAAGACATATATGACCCAATAATGGAATTAACCTTCCAAAGTGGGATAAATAACAACCTGAACCAAAAGAAGGTCATATATATTTAACAAAATCATAGTAAACAGATAGTCAATAGTCAACAAAAATATATATTTCAGGATAGATAAATAATCCATTACAAAGAAGTGGATCTACCCATGAGCATAAATTAGTCTTATCACTCTAAGAGAGAAGATCTTCCAAAGTCTAATGTGAACCATCATTAATGGCATCCACCAAATCTATCCTTAGATGTTTTGCTTTTCTCATTCTTCCTTTTCACTTGGTAGATAGACCATCATTAAGAATGGTGAATTATTGCTGAGAACTACGACCATTAAGAGGTTTATGAAAAAAACCCAAGTTATCTATACACAACCCAACCCTCAATGCCCCAATACCAAGAACTCCTTGGTAAGGCTCCTCTCCATGAGTAAGAAGGGATAATGATTTTTTTTTTTTTTGTTGAGCAGAGGATGAATCAACATTTAAATTGGAAAGAAAGACTCATAAATTAATTTCCCATGATTTTACCACATAAAAGCAGCATTAGGAGAGCCATACTTCCTTTTCATATTTGTAGGAGTATGAAAATAGGATGGGCTTGAGAAGAAAATGTAACCACTTGATGACCAATCTAATTGCACCAAAAACATCTAAATGGGAGACCTTCATAGTAAAGAAATTGAGTCCATGAGTTAAGAGAATACATGATATGAATCGAGTGAGCAAGAGGCTTGGATATATATATAAAGCCACATCCACACATGCAAACTTAATACCCATAGAATCTACATAAATCTTGACAAAAGATACTGATTTGTTTAGGATACCTCAACACTAGGGGTAAATTGTACAATATAATCCACATTTGAGAATTAATTATTTTAGTCATTGAAGTATCAAAGAATGGGTACCAAGGGAAAAAAAGATGTGTTTTCCATGAAACCAAGGCCTAAAATACCCGACATAATCTTTATCAATAATTGATTTGAAAATAATGAAGAAAAAACCTCTAATGAATAAGGAGAAGGAGAGCTTAGCAATTTTGGTCCAATAATATTTATCCCAATTATATACATCTTAGTCCCAATACATTTACCAATAAAATACATGTTGCCATGATCTAATTCCATTGAGATAAGAGAGGGATCAAAAATATTTAGAACAAGGATCTCAATTGAAAAAGACACAGGAATGTCACCCATACAAGAAACCTTATCTTCAATTGAAGTGGTTTCTAGGCAGGGTGAGCCATAATGTTGTTGAGTTAGAATACATCTTCTTAGGGGACACTCCATCCCCACCAATAGTGGTAGTGACATCAAAGGAAGAATAACTAAACAAAGAGCTCTGATGAACTAAAAATAGTGAGGCAGAGCTACCAAGAAAAGAAGAGATTTAATTTTATAGAACTCATCACAACTATGGAAGATATTTCCTCTATTTCTATAGTCTATAAACACTAAGGAGTCTACATGTAGCATTATCTATAGATCAATTTATCTAATAAATTCAGCATTACAGTCCTTGATTGTACCTATATCACATATATGACCAACTTCCTCTCATGTTTTACCTCTATCTTTGTTGGATTTTTCATAGAGTTTGTCTTTACCGAATTCAAGGTCACGTGCTCAATATTTATTATTTCGTTTTCATCTACTAAAACACACTCTACAAGAGAATATGACTTCTTCTCACACTATTCTCCACTACCCTTGTCAAGGCTTTTCTTGGCCAAACCATTGCCTACATCCTCAACAACAATGTTCCTACAGAGCTTACTATTTAGGGAGTGGGAACAAGCCAACCATTTCAATTTAAATTTTAGACGTGTCATTACATTTTAATAATCAATTTACACTAAAGAATAATTTTAATAATTTTTAATATCAAAAATAGTAACAAGTGTGTTTTATGTGAGAATAATTGTTTGAAATAAGCATTATCTTATTTGTACTGAAATATGGACATCTATCCATATTAAAAATATAATGGAAGATAGCTACATGTTGTTATACTTTTAAAGACTACTTGGCCATGTGTTTAGCTTTGTACAATCCAATGGCAACCATTTGAATCTGATTTTTTAAAACTGTAG
This sequence comes from Torreya grandis, assembly GCA_037957365.1. NCBI lineage: Eukaryota > Viridiplantae > Streptophyta > Pinopsida > Cupressales > Taxaceae > Torreya > Torreya grandis. Next base: position 838,026 of record JARHVA010000995.1, on the reverse strand, counting down.
ATTTCTTACCATAATTACAACAATGGGTTTGGTTGGTCTTTTTCATTGTATAACCACCTTTCAGTGTAATTATTCCTATTACAAAAAAATATTTTTTATATAAATTTCAAATTAAAACATATGTATAAATAAAAAGTTCCTTCCTATAATAGATAAGTTTAATCTTAATATAATTTTTACATTTATACCATATTTAATGTTTTCCATGTTTTTAGATTTATTTAGTATATTTTTTATACACAATATTTTTATAAAATGTTGATGAAAATGAAGTTCTCCTAAATTATAACAAATAAATTACCTAAACATTCAAAATAAGAAGTCCCCTAATTAATTTACCTTGCTGAAAATTGTTACAAGCTACTTCATGTCTTCCTCGACAACTCCTAACTTGTTAACATATATAAAATTATATATACACTACTTTAAAACTTCTTTACACGGTGTTACAATCTACTTTGTGTTTTCTTTGACAACATTTGATTTATTTTTATATTTGAAGTTGTGTGTACACTTGATTGTATTTACATTATAAAAAAAATTTAAAAAAAATTATAATAAGATTATTTGTACTAAATATTATTTGATCCGATATAATAATTTTTTCAACTAAATACTTTTTATAAACAAGGGTTACATAGTAGCTAGTCCCTGCTTTATTATTGTAAATTTTTAATGGTTTACTTTGTATGTAAATTTACAATATAAAAACTTATTGTAGTAGTGAATTGTAGGTAGGAATTAATAAGAGTAAACAAATAAAACATAATAATATATGGGAAAGGAGTAGTGACTAATGTTTGTAACATATAGATATTAATTACATAAAAATATAAAAAAAAGTTATTAATGTTTTAAATATGCTAAGATGAAAATATAAAAATTAAGGGAGGAATAATAAAGTAGACAAAAAGCAAATGTAAAAGATGATAAAAATAAGTGATCTAGAAGGATATATATTTTGAAGTCGTTAAATTACAGGATGATCATTGTCACGACGACAAGCTCATTGAGAGTTTCTTGGTGTATTTCATAGTTTGTAAAATGGAGTCTGTATGCGCAAAAAATTGCATGTTGAAGAATGAACAGGATAGAAACATGATTTAGATAGAACCTCCAGTAGGACAATGATAAGTGGCAAATAACAAGTGGACTACATGGTGGGTCTTCTAGCCACCATGTGGCTTTCCACCACATTATTCCTCCATAAGATTAAAAAAAATTGTCAACCCAAGTCCACGTTACAATGCAGTCCCGAGTTGGAATAGAGAGAGCAACTTCCAATTGGGATCGAGTTGGGAAGATGATCGAGTTGAGATGTTAGTCCAATTTGGAGGTGAGTCAACATGGAGACCTGAGTTGGGATCTAAATCAACACATGTATCAACTTTTAAATTACCTTGGATGAACCTAAGTTGGATGGTAATCCAGATTAATGGAGCCCAAACATGAAACTTGAGCACAAATGCCATGTGATTTCCATAGCTTCTACCAAAAATTCCATATGCCTCCACAAATTTCTACATTAATGCCAAGTTTGGATGTGACAACATAACCAACTCACCACATGGACAAGCTATCACCTAAGTTAAAGTTTCCAAAGACAAGTGTGAAAAATGTGGCGAAAGCCACAAGCGTATCGTGAAGGATAAGGCTAAATAAAGCCTTTGTAATTTCAAGAACCCACGAATGTGGGATAAAATAATTTTCATAAGCATCTATGAGAGTCAAAATGTGCTTAATATGGTAAAAGATAAATTACCCCATCGATAAACCCATGCACCCCAATACTATTAAAGTGCTCGATATGGTATTTGAAGACATAAGTTTAAAGGATTTTGAAGCGAGGAGTTAAGGGATTCAAATCTTTGACATTCAAGTAAAAGTTAAAGTGCCCAACTACTATACCATGTGGGATATAAGTAATATGAAATAAGCAATGTTGTATTTTAAATACAATGAAGAAGCTAAGCAGTCATTGTAAAAGCTAAGAGCTAAAAACTTGGATGAGTTGCAAAGAGAGTTAGAATCACGATCGAGAAAAAGTTTGAAAAAAGACTAGTAGTATTTTTGCTTGAAGAACAACTTTGTAGTTGTTCACTTATCATTTTAGAGATGTTTGTAATTAATTTTTGAACATTTTTCCTAATATATATCAGTCGATATATGACCTAGAGATGTAGGCCATAGTGTCAAACTCCATTATCAATTGGGTGTTTAATTTTTTTGATTTCTTTTGGTAAATTTTTATTAAAATTAGTAAGTCAAATATATTTTTATTTCATATTATATTATGCAAGTGTAATATTGCTTAAGTTTACAGATCAGGTTGGTATCAAAGCAATTAGTGTGTTGGGCTAACCTTAGTGTAAACATTGTTCTGAAATTTCAAGTTTTGATATCAGAATTACAAGTGAATTTGTGATTTTGTTATTTAACCAAAATCAATTATTGTAGAATGATAAATCCATGCTAGCTCAGATTTAGTTACTATTGAATTCCATTATCACTATGATAATGCAATTCCTACAAGCCCAAGATCAAAATTGACAAGTGACTCAGCAACTATAAAGTAGCAAATCAAGAGGCCCCAATAGCGCATTGATGCACTATGATCAAAATTGTAATAGGAACATCAAAAGAAGAAGATGAGAGGAAATTCAGAGATTTATGGACATTGTGCTCGGTAAGGTCATATTGCTGAGCAACATTGAATCTTACATCCCAGTTAGGCTCCAACATGGTTTAGAAGGTGGAATGAGGAAAGAGGCAAAGCACCAGTCATGTCTAGTAGTAGTCAATCTATCTGACCAATAGTACCTCATCAAACAACTCCAGAGTCTGCAATATGATAGTTGTTGCCAATGGAAGTACTAGATATTAAGCTACACTTCAAGGAAAGTCAAAGGTACAACTATACTATTATAACTGAAGGGAAGTTCAGGCAGATCTATTTTAATTAGAGTTTTGGAGCTAGTTATATTATTGAAGGCCTTGTACGACATCTGTAGATAAAAACTCTTCCATTACCTCACACTAAGATAGTTGGAGGAGTTGATGGCATAGTACGAGGACATGCAACTCATTATGTCAATCTACATTTTGGCATCAAAGAGTTACTCTTTGACCAAGTAGATCTTGATATAGTTCTAGGAGAAGCTGTGGAGATAACATTGGGTCATTTTTATCTCACATCTCAGCATTGCTAGAAACACTGCATCAAGAGAAGGAATCCAATTGATGACCAATCATGCCTATGAGATTCAGTTTGGGATAAGTTAGACTATAAAGGTACATTTTGGTTATAGTAGTGATTCTTCTAATTCATATACTTCTGCTAGTCCTATCAATGAAAATGGTATTGTAAATTTGGAAGCAAATAATGCTTTGATTATTGATTTATCTTCTAATGTAAATTCTAAGGAAGAGAATAATGACATCAATTTTTTTAGACATATTGACAATGTTAGGGATACTAAATATACTAACCCTAAACATTTATCAAAGTCATTTGAAAAGCACACCAAGGGAATAGGTTCTAAGATGTTAACAAAAATGGGATTCAAAAGAAAAGGCCTTGGCATTAATGGTCAAGTAATTGTCCAACCTATCCAAGTTGCAAAGAGACCACTTCATGCAAGATTAGGATATGAAGGTGAAGGACAAATATCCCAAGAAGCTGAGCTGAAGGATTACTCAAGAAAAAAGCTAGAACATCTTGAAGAGCCAGAAGAAGTAATCTCCAAAGATGTGCTAGTGACATTGGATTAAGAATCTTCAAATTATTCATCAAGGTATGCAAAGAAGAAATACTCAAATGTATTTTTTGATTATGCATGAGAGAGTCCTAAAAGGAAGTTTAAGAAAATTGACGAAAAGAAGTTGCCTAAGGAAGAAATGAAGTTAGTATTTTAATTCAATGATAAGGGGAAAATGTTGAAGGAAGATAAGCAGAATCATCCATAACCTCAAGCAAAGGTTGTAATGGCATCTTTAGTCAAGCAAAATACAAAGCCTCCTCAAATAGAATCTAGTCAGTCAGAACCTGAGATAACATCAGCAAGGGAGATGATAGTCAATGAGATGCTGATAGTTCAGATATTGTCACCTTGGAAAGGTAAGAAACATTTCTTTAAAATAATAATTTTCAAGTATTCTAAAGTAGATGTTATTTTTGATATAAATTATCAAAGAAATTTGATATCTGAAGATGTAGAAGCCCTGGGTTTGAAAACTAGGCCACATTTCAAACCATATTCATTAAATGAGATAGATGAGGGTAATGATGTACATGTAAGTAAAACCTATAAATTAGGGTTTTCAATTACCACTCCCTTTGTAGATGAAGTTGAATTAGATGTGGTTCCACTTCAGTTTAGTGGCATTATCCTGAGTAAACCATACTTGTCTCTGAGAAAGGCAATGTTTTCTAAAAAGGAAAATTAGTATAGTATAGTAAAAGATGGGATATAATATCTCATATGAGCACATTGAAAGTAACCATCATAGGTAAAATGGTACCTTTAGTGTTATTTTACTCATCTATATTGTAGACAGGAACACTGTAGGGTAACAAAAAGATGTCATCATGAGAAGCATCAGGTACAACCCAAAAGATAGATTATATATTTTAAATTGTATGTTTTAGAGTGTGCAAGCATGCATATAAATTTGTCTTATGTTTGTAAGACCTAAATATAGGCATTATGCATAAGACCCAATATGGGAAATGTTTGTAATTATTATTGTGTTTGTAAAAAAACAATAAGGGTAATGTTTGTAAACTATGTTGCTAGGTAAAACCCTAAAAGGGCAATTGTAAAATGTTGATTGTCATAACACCAAGTGATAGGAAGTAGTTTCATATTTGAAGACCCATCAGAGTACCTCTAGAAACAACTGACATTTAGGGGATCCTCTGAGCTAGAGCCAAAAGCTAGAGCCATGAAAATATCCTCATATGAAGTACTAGGTCCAGTACTTGATTTTTGAGGACTAAAAGCTTTCTTAATGGGGAAGATTGATCTAGAAGGATCTATATTTTGAAGTCATTAAATTATAGGATAATGATTGTCATGATGACAAGCTCATCAAGAGTTTTTTGGTGTATTTCACAATTTTCAAAATGGAGTCTATATGTGCTAAAACTTGCATGTTAAAGAATGAATAGGGCAGAAACATGATTTGGATAAAACCTCCAATAGGACAATGACAAGTAGTGAATGGCGAGTGGAACACATGGTGGGTCCTCAAGCAACCATGTGGCTTGCCACCACATTATTCCTCTATAAGCTAAAAAAAAATTGTCAACCCAGGTCCAAGTTTTAATGTAGACTCGAGTTGGGATAGAGAGAACAACTTCCAATTGAGATCGAATTGGGATGATGATTGAGTTGAGATGCTAGTCCAAGTTGGAGGTGAGTTAGGATAGAGACCTAAGTTGGGATCCTAATCAACACATAGACCAGGTTTCAAATTTACCCCAGATGAACCCAAGCAGATGGTAATCCAAAGTGATGGAACCCAAGCATGGAACTTGAGCATGACTGCCACGTGATTTCCACAGGTTCTACTAAAACTTCCATATGCCTCCACAAATTTCCACATTAATGCCAAGTTTGGATGTGATGGCATAACCAACTCAACACATGGATGAGATATCACACAATTCAAAGTTTCCAAAGATAAGTAGTGCAAAACATGGCTAAAGCCACAAGCATATTGTGAAGGATAAGGCTAAATAAAGCCTTTGAAATTTCAAGAACCCACGAATATGGGATAAAAGGATTTGTATAAGCATCCATGGGAGTCAAACTATCCTTAATACGATAAAAGATAAATGTCCCCACAAATAAACCCATACACTCAAACATTATATAAAGTGCTCCATATAGTATTTGAAGACATAAGTTTAAAGGATTTCGAAGCGTGGAGTTAAGGGATTCAAAGCTTTGACGTTTGAGTAAAAGTTAAAGTGCCCAACCACTATACCATGTGGGATATAAGTAATATGAAATGAGTGATTTTGTATTTGAAATATAACAAAGAAGCTAAGCTGCCATTATAAAAGCTAAGAGCTAAAAACATGGATGAGTTGCAGAATAAGTCAACAGCAAGATCCAAAAAAAGTCTGAAAAGAGACTAGCAGTTTTTTTTCCTAAAGAACAACTTTGTAGTTATTCACTTATCATTTTGGAAATATTTTTACGTACTTTTTGAAAAGTTTCCCTAATATATATTGATCGATACATGACCCAGAGACATAAGCCATAGTGCCGAACTCCATTATCAATTGGGTGTTGAATTTTTTTGATTTCCTTTGTTAAATTATTGTTACAATTAGTAAGTTAAATATCTTTTTATTCCATTTTATATTACGCAAGCCTAATATCTCTTAAATTTATCGATCAATAAGCAAATGAGCTCTATTGGTGACATGAAGGATAATGATCATTTTTGCCTTGAAGTGGATGTAGGGATTCAATTGTGAAGTTACATTTGTTGCAAATGACTTAAAATGGATTGAAATATATATTTGTAATTTTCAATGCTCCTTCCACTTGCACAAATACAAGTGGAAAAGGTTAAAAAATATGTCAATAAAAGTTGAGGTTTGTAGGGTATTATAATGCAGAACAAAAATAATAATTGAAACTAATATTATTTTCTTGGATCCATGACTAACTTCCTATGGTAGTTAAATATGAGAACAATAAGTGAATAGATATTTAATTGGGGTGGGATACCATAATAGGTCTATATTCCTAGAAAACCTAAGTGAACTACCATATAAATTAAGTTCATTTTTAAGTTATGTAAGGGGACTTGCATACCAAATGTTAATTTTGATATAGTTAAGAAAATACTTCATCAATAAATGATGTTATTTAAATGCATGTAAGTAATGTTATTTGGGAATATATAATATAAAAAGAAGAAGTTTAGAACTATGTATAGGAGCAATAAATCTAGTATAGTAATGTGGGAGACTTATAAAGAACACTGTGTACTAAGATGATGTGAACATAACTATGTTAATCTTATATCCTTCATGACATTATTTATTTTTTATTATCATCAAAATCACATGCATCAACTAGTATAAAATATTAAGATAGCAAAAAAATATTAAGAACAAATATATATGAAAGTAAAAAGTATAATAAAAATCTACAAAAGTAGAAACACAAAGCTTAAATTTCTGATGTTGTGTGTAATTATCCCATGTTTTATTATAAGTGTGTGCTTACGCACATGTATAATAAGTTACTTGTGTATTAATGAGATATTATATTTGTTGGCATTTTATGTAGGCTCTTCTTAAGTTTGAGGTTGTAGTCACATGTTTAAATAGAAAAGACAATAATTGCTCACAAAGTATATCATGTTGTTTTTCTTGGTTGTGATTGGTTATTTGGTAACATGTAAATAAGGTGAACACAAAAAAATATTAGGAGAGAATTATTTACGATTTTAAAATGTGTAATTAATGTTCATAGATATAGTTATAGGTCTAAGTAAAATATCCACACGTTACAATGTAGGGAATTAAGAAAATAACTATGCACCCAAGTTATTAATAAAAATGCAAAAATTCATATAGGGTTGCTTCTTTTTGCAAGTCCACGCTTAGCAAGGTCCTTGTCCCTTTCAAGACTTGTTGTTTTGGCCAAACCATGTGCTTAATTTTTCCTGTGTTGGTAATATTTATTTGTAACTTGTAAATTATAAATTAGATTGAATTCCAAAATAAAATGAATATAATTAATAATATTAGTTCAAACTCCAAAGATCTTATTAAAATAATAGTAATAAAAATTACGATAAAAAATAACCACTTTTCAACACGTTTTAAATACAATATAAAGCAATAATAATCAAAATTGAAATAAAAAGAGGAAAAAGAGTGAGGATGGAAAAAGAAGTAATAAAAAACCCTAGTAGGTGAGCAAAGGCTTATGGCAGCCATTGGGATCTACAACAGGTCTGTAGTGAGATCATCAACCGTCTTCCCCATGACCTATGATATGGCATCTAGGTTTTTTACAACCAGTGGCTCCATGAAACATAGCTTTGGATATTCCTTCAAATATGCATCTCACTCTAAATCTCCATTGACTCCACCTTTAGTTTCTCCTAGTTCGTACATTGTATAGAAGTCAAATGAAGTGCTTGAAGTGGAGATCTCTCTTCCTAAGGTAATTGGGTTGATTTCTAAATTTAAATATTATGTAGTGATTTTTAGGTTTAATGGATTCTAGCCTTGGTCAAAAGATTTACATTAATGGGTCTATGTTACATAAACTAATGAATTCATGATCCATTTATGTTCTAAAGGATTTTTCATAGTTCATCTTTTTGAACCTAAGGATTATCAGAGAGTTATGGAGGGACATTGGTTTTGGGGAAGAGTTGGGATCTTTGTTACCCCCTGGTTCTTTGATCTTGATCCCTCAATTATGGTGGTTTCCAAAATGTCAGTTTGGGTTTCAATTCCCAAACCTCCCTCTTCCCTTATATCACCCCTTAGTATGTGAAGCCATTGGTAACATGCTGGGAAAATTCATCAAAATGGATATTGAATAGTTTAGGGAAGGGTTGTTTACCTCTGTTTATATTTGTGTGGTGTGGACCTTAGTAAAGGTTTCCCAGATAGAATCCATCTAAAACATGAAAACTTCCTTTGGATCCAACCCTTAGATTATGAAAACATTGCCTTTAGATGTCATTTTTGCCACCAAACTAGTCATCTCCAATGGGTCTATTCTCATGCAGAGAAGGAAAAAAATAAAAATAGATCGATCTTCTCATCCTAAATGTTGGCAATAATATGAAGACATTTTTTTGAACAAAGATGTGGTAAATTCTAAAGATGGCACAAGGAAGAAAAATAACTCAGAGTTTATTAGAGAATTAATCATGGTAGATTCCTCTTGACAAATGACATTTGTAGGTAATGTTATAGGGGGAGGCATCAATATATCACATGAATCTAATATTTTTGAATCTAATTAGGATCAACCCCTATTTGAGCCTTAACATAATCTTATGCTTCCAATGGTTATTTCTATTCTGACATATATTGGTCATTTAGAGGATTCGACTAAGGTTCAAAAGAAAAAGGGCAAAAAAGGACATATTGTGGATATGAGGCTTGGCCATCTATGATTTGTTCTTTTTGTTTTCTTGGCTTGCCTAGCCTGGTGTGGCTTGGTTTCTAGGGTGTGACTTCTTGACCCATATTTTTTTATATGACTAGCATTATACTATAGATTTTTTAATCAATAAAAGTACACTTTTTAATTTTAAAAAAACACTTTTTCAAGGTACATTAATATATATTTATTTAGAAAAACACATTATAACCACTAACCAAAACTTACTTCTTTAACTAGCATACAAAACATATGCCATATGATATTGAGGATAATTCTCATGTCCAAAGAAGCAAAAATATTATTTTAATGTCTATCTAGTTGCACATTTGAAGAGTAAGCTTAGAAATGAACATTTCTAAGACATAAACATATGCATGGTGATTTGAATGCATTCACATTGTTTCACACAAGTCAATATAACTAGTACAAATATCAATACCCTATCACAAATACATTTGGGGTGTCTATGTAACTTGAAATACATAGTATTATTATCCACCCACGTGAATGGGTGCTGATAAAATGACCACATAAAATAAGCTTTTCAAATTTGTTTTTAACAATTAAAGAGTTTTTTTTGGTTTTGTATAGTGTACGTGTGGCTTTAGTCTTGCATTAAATGATTAAGTACCTTTAAATCTTAAAAATTTCCTAAATAACACCAAAATAATATTCTAATATTTATATAGCAAACCTTATGCAACACTTTACAATTGATAAAATAATTTTTTTTTATAATTTTTCATTGGTTAAATAAGAAGTGGGTAATTAAAAAGTGATTGCATTAGTCCTACCTTAGCAAGGACTAATAATGTTAATATTATTGGTTTTGCAAGCATTAATAGAAGTAGGGATAAGAATAGAGATATCAACATAAACTTTAAAAGGGGAGACATCTTCCCATCATTTTTTATGCTAAAATAAGAGATTTTGCAAGAGTATATGGGCATCCATACGAAAATAATGGAAGTATTTTTTTTAATGAAGACAACCATATAACAATGAAATATATTGTTATAGTACCATGTCCATGCTAGACAATTCTATGCCAAAATATGGGTGCCTCTATTATTATTAGTGTGTTGGTAAACTTAAAAAATGATACATAGATGGGTTAGATTGGTATAATATGGATGGTTTGGATTTATGCAATGATTTTTTGAAAAAATGATAAAATAATGAAATATGAATAAGTTAAATGACACATAGATGATGAACACCTATCCTTTGTCTATATATCTCATTCTAGACTATAGAGAGCACATTGGAAGGTAGTTTGAAAATGTGTATCGAGTGGGAAAAATCTGTGCTCATATTTTAGAGAGCAAAGGCTGTTAGTCCCATTGAATAACGTGAGGAGGAAGGGGATGATGTCCCATGTTGGGACCCTCAAGATCTAGGTGGCTACTTGGATGCCAAAAAAAAAGGAAAAAAATGACTTCTTTGACTAGAACCAAAAAGGGGGGAAACTTTTAGTGTTTCCTCTAACAATGCCTATAGATCAGAGTGAAAATCATGGGTGGATCTACTCAAATGTAAGAATCTTACATGATATTTTGTTATTGACATTGAACATGTTTTTGATAATGAATGTCTCCTTCTTCGAGTCCTTGGCTATGTGGTAGATAGATCATTTTTTAGATTTGTAAACTCTCTCATAGGCAAATTTTCTGATTCTAGACCTAATATCGATATAATTAAAAGTTGGGCTCAATGAAAATGGAAACCAAAAAGGTGGTGTTGAGATGTTAACACTATCTAAAGGATTTTTCTTGATTTCATTTACAATCCTTGAAGACTGTATTATAACCCTTATGGATGGACCATGGTTTCTTGGTGAAATAAGGCTTTTCTTGAAAAAATGGAAACTAGGCTTTAATTTGAATGAAGAAGACTTCAATTAGATCCCCTTATGGGCCAGACTTTTAGGTTTGCCTCTTGAACTTTGGGAGGATGAAGTCCTTAATGGCATTGTTAAAACCTTCAGTCATCTCATCATTATTGATGCAGTTACTAGATCAAAAAAATGTCTGATATATGCAAGATTATGTGTGAATGTTAAATCAGGGATGGATACTCCTTCATCCATCAGTTTAAATTCTAAGTTTTGTAACTAGATACAAAAGATATAAATTGAGAATTCTTCCATAGCATGCCATTTTGCCATAAGTTAGGGCACTATGTGCAAACCTACCCTATTAAGGAAAATAATTAGAGGACATGAAAAAAATAGAGAGGCCCATCATAAAATAAGCTCAAACAAATTTTTTTTGGAGGTTTGTCAATTATGTCTCTAAGGTGACCAAGGATGTTGATAAGGTGGCATGTGTGTTAGAATGATAATGACAAAGTGTGCTTCAATGTTCTTCAATAGTCTTGCATGTTTATTCAGTGTTTGAGTTAGTGAGGCAATTGATGGATGTTATTGATGGTATGGGCATGTTGCAAAGACCCTATGGGGTGTTATGAGTACTTGGAGTGTTTATGGAAGTGAATGGAGTTCATCAGATTAGTCATATGAGTGTCTAGGTTCAAGTAGTCATCTTGGTAGACAAGGTTGAGTAAATAGTTTGATAACATAATATTTCACACATATGAAAGTTTCAGGAGTAGTTTGATACATGGATGGATTCCTCTATGAAATTTGATCATGTTGTTTGAATTTTAGGTCATGAGGTTGAGCGTAGTAAAAGTTATTAAGGTGCAAAGTTGGCTTTCCAGGCAGATTACAGTGGTTCCCATACTTAGCCAAATTTATATTATCAAAGATCTATGGTGAGAATTTAATTGGGTGATTAATATCTAAAAAAATCAATTAATCTAACCAGATAAAGATCTAGTAGAGCATGTGATCTTGTCAAATAGTGATCTAATGGCATGCATGAAGTTAATATGTCAAAGGTTCCTAAGATTGCATGCATTAGTGACATGTGTCTCAATCATGATGATTTGATAAAAGATCAATGACATGTGGGTATTCATGCAGATGGAGATCAATGATGCAGTTTGAATCAAATAATCAAATGTGTAGAACACATCTAGGGCTGCCAAGTGGGTTGATCTTAGAAGTAAGGATCTAAGATCAATAGTGAGCATTAAAGAGTTAAAGACAAGAAGATCATGATGAGATCAACGAAGCATATTTATTCAAATTTTCTAGGGGGCACGAGATGATGACAAGATTTAGATGTTTGTATTTACATAGTGACCATTGGAATTTGAATATTCAAATTAATAAAGGAAAAACCAGTCTATATTGTTTGAAGAGATAACTTTGGATATATGCAGAATTTCATAATGGTATAAAAGGTAAAGTTGCAGATAATTTCAAGTGCTATTTATCAAAATAGGTTTGGACATTTTACTATCCATATAGATGCATTTATTGTAGTTGGAATCTGACTATTTATTCATTCATGATGTTTTGATGTACATAATATTGTTTAAGTAATTTGTGCTTTAGAAGAAGAGTGTTTTGGTGGGATTAATCAACTAAAGATGTCATAAAGGTTATATGGAGTGGATTCATGTATTTTAAAGTGATATTATGTTCTTAATTTTCTTAATGAAGTGCTAAAGGGGTAATAGGTCTCCATAAGACCCATACGGGCTTCTAAGGCCTAATTGAAAGGTGTAGTTGTTTAAGGGTGACCCATGGATGCTATGGTTAACCTGTGAGGATGGTATTGAGTTATGTGTTAGCATGATAGAATTTTTAAGGATTAAGGCAAGTATTATGGCTGACCTAGAAGTTGATATTCATGAAGACTCTATAAAGAGTGAAAGTTAAGGTAATGGTTTCAAGACTAGAGGAAGAAGTGTAGAGAGAGCAGAAGATAGATGCAAAGGAAAGAAATTAGGAGTGTGCCCAGTAGATGGACTAAAGAATAGATCAGGTTAAGGATGAGCAAAGAAGTCTAGAGTGATCTAAAATGGGTGTTTGGATGCATTGCTTGTATGAGCAAGTTTGAGTGTGTGTGATGAGTTGAAAGAGAGGTGCTATACATTATTTCTCCAATCAGATTGAAATGCAATCAGAGTTCTAAAGTTGTTGATTTCATAAGGTGTTATGTGTGTGATCAACATCTAGAACAAGTGGATGCTTGTTCATACTTAGGGGTGGGTGCTCCTTGTGAAGTGGGTGCTTCACTAAAAGGTCTCATGTTTGTGATCATCTTATAAGACAAGTAGTCCATGTGTTTTTAGGTTTGAGAGTGGGTTTTATTCCCCATGAGGATTTCCCACATAATTTATGTGTTGTGTTTTTGATCTTACATCATCTTTCTTATTCATTTTTATGAATATCTTGTATGCTTTATGAGTGTTTATGGTATTTGATTAAGAGTTTGAAAGGATTACATTTTAAGTTTGAAATATCTTGTATCACTAATTCAACCCCCCTCGTGATTGTACCTCAAATAATTGGTATCAAAATAGGTCTTTCTGTGTAAGTTTAACCACTTGAAGGTGATCCAAGGTACAATATGGGTAGTCATCAAATGCAAGGAGGTTTTTAAACTAAGCATTTACTGATGGTCAATGGGTCTAATTATGCTTTTTGGAGTGTGAAGATGAATACCTACATCATGTCAATGGAGCTTGACATTTGGCAATCTATTGTGGATGGATATTCAACCCTCTCAACCCCTCCAACTAGTATAGCTGATAAGAAGTTGTGTGAGACTAATTATAAGGAAATGAATGCCATCACTTGTGGTCTTTCAGAGACTAAGTACACCAAGGTAATCTATTGTAAATCTACCAAAGAGATATGGGATAATTTATAGATCATTTATGAAGGGGAATCAAAGGTTAAGTTGGCCAAGTTACAGACTCACCAAAGACAATTTTAAAGTCTCAAGATGAAGGAAGAGGATTCAGTGACATCATTTCTTCATAGAGTTGATGAGATTGTGAACATCATGAGAGGTTTAGGAGACGAGATTTAAGAAGATATTATTGTGCAAAAGGTATTAAGGCCTCTTACCCTCAAATTTGATCCAAAGGTTTTTGCCATAAAAGAGAGATATGATCTCACAAAAATGAATATGGATAAACTGCATGGTGTTCTCATATCCTATGAGATGAGAGTCAATGATGACAAACCACCAAAGAAGGAAGCAACATTCAAGACAAAAATAAATCTAAAGAAGAGAACTCAAGGTAAGGAAGTCAAGTATGATGATATTGATGAAGATGAACTAATTGTTTTGTTTACAAGGAAATTAAAAATAGGTTCAGGCAAGTATAAGGGTAAACTACCCTTCAAACACTTCAATTGTGGAGAGGTAGGACACTTTGCCAATAAGTGCCCTCTTAAGCATAAGAAGTATGATGATGAAGAGCATGATGAAGACCTAGATAAAGGCAAGAAGGCATTCATGTCTGATAAAAGGAAGAAAGGATTCAAGAGGTATAATGACAAGAAGATTCTCTACACCAATGAAGATTGCAGCTCATCAGATGAGAGTGAAGATAGTGACTTTGAGTTTGATAATGAAGATGATGGTCTTGTTGAAGATGAAGTTCTCTACATGGTTGAGGAAGTAAGTTGATCATATCAAAAGGATTTTATTTAGAGAGATATAGAAAACGAAAAAGACAAGGAGTACTATGAGACTAAGTTGATAAATATCCTTAAAGTTTTAAAGATTGAGAAGAAGAAGACCAAGAAGTTGAAGTTACATATGAAGGACTATGTGAAGCAATTCATTATGTATGAGGCTAGAATGAATAGAGACTCCAAGGAGAATAAAGGTATAGTCAAACATCTAAATAGTCAATTGGAAAGCATGTCTACAATCCTAAAATCTAAAGAAGATGAGTGTTCAAGGTATGTGATTTAAAATGAGTCATTGAAAACTGATTTAGAAAATACATCCAGTAAGATGAAGTCATTTGTGATGTTTGAAAAGAGCTCAAGTGAGCTAGATAACATTCTGAATAGTCAGAATCATGCTAGTGATAGAACTAGATTTGGTTGCAAATAAGAACAAAAGATTACAACTCAAGACAAGGTGAATGCTAATGTGAACAAAGACAATAAGACCTTGAGGGTCAATAATTAGTCTTAGAATGAAGATGTTGGCAGAATGAGGATAAATCAGATTAGACAACTAAATGCCATGAGGTATGTAAATTTTAATGGTTACTACTATACTTGAAATCATTTTGGTCATAGGGCTAAAGAGTTTAGAAGACTTGATAAAAATGAGTGGAATTATTAGTCAAATAGCATGAACAAAGTTGAGTGCTTTAGTTGTTATGACATAAGACACATTACAATATTTTGTCCAAATTAGGTAAGGCAAGTTGAGTTCACTTCAAAAAGAATGGTTTGCAACAACTATAATTAGAAAGGTCATATTACCAAGAATTTCAAAAGATCATTTTGTAAAAATGACATACAAGTCATTGACACCATCAAATGGTTCAAAGAAACTAAGCCTAAGAAAGAAGAAGAAGAAAATAAACAAAACTCTTACAATACACCAAAGGAAGAATCAATGTTTGTTCAAAAAAAATTTCACACTCAAGAAGATGAGAACAAGAAGTGGTACATAGATAGTGGGTGCTCTTATCTCTCTCAAGAAGACCAATCTAGGTATAGTTAGATTTGGTGATAACAAATCTGTTAATATTATTGGAAAAGGTATTGTGAGTCTTGACAATGGCCATATTAAATCTGAGAATGTCTTATATGTAGAAGGTCTAAAGCATAATCTTTTAAGTGTGAGTCAAATGTGTGAATAAGTAAATATTATAAACTTTCATGACAAGGAATGTGAAGTTAAAAGGGCAAAATCTAGAAAAATAATTGCAAACATTCATAAAGTAGAAAATAACATGTATATCTTCCATGAACCCAAGAAGGAGGAATGTTTCATAAGTCAATTGGATTAAATTTGGCTTTGGCATAGAAGACTTGGACATATAAATTTTGACAATATGGTAAGGATTAGTTCAAAGGGGTTAGTAAGACATGCCAAAAATTACCAAAATTCCTTATTCTCTCTGCAAAGCATGTCTTCATAGGAATTAAATCAAGAAGAGATACAAATCCAAGGAACATTCCACTACAAGGCCATTAGAATCAATCTATATTGATATGTGTGGACCTATGAGAACTCAAAGTATTCAAGGTAACAACTATTTCATGCTTTTCATTGATGATTTCACTAGGATGACTTGGATATGCTTTCTTAAAGAGAAATATAAAGCTATTGCAAGATTTACAACTTTCAAAACACATGTGAAAAATGAAAAATAATCTAAAATTAAGTGTGTAAGAACAAATAGAGGAGGTGAGTTTTGGTCTCATGAATTTGATAAATTCTATGAAGGACAAGGGATAAGAAGACAATATTTTTCTGCTAAAACACCACAACAGAATGGTGTTATTGAAAGAAAAAATAGAATTGTTCAATAAATAAGTATAACTATGCTTCAAGATGTTAAACTATCAGATGGTTATTGGGAAGAGGCAATAAACACTTTAGTTTACATTCTTAACAGGTGTCAAATTAGAGTAAATGGTGATAAGACTCTATATGAGCTGTAGAAGAATAGAACTAATAATGTCAAATATTTTAGAGTATTTGGGAGCAAGTGTTATATCAAAAGAGATGAAGAAAATCTTGGCAAATTTGATTCAAGATCCAATGAGGGCATCTTCTTAGGCTACTCTTCTATCAGCTCTACTTATATATGCTTTAACAAGAGACTTCACAATATTGGTGAAAGCTCAAATGTGAATGTAGATGAGACAAATAGAGTCAAAAAATCAAACTTGCAATTAAGTGATACTATTCAAAATTCTATTTCAAATAAGGATGGGTTATCTATTCAAATAGATGATGAAGATGAAAAGGAAGAAGCAAGACTTGACACTAAATCTCCATATAAAAGAATACAAAAAGATCATCTTGCCTCCCAGGTAATTGGTAATATGAATGCAAGGTTTCAAACTAGAAGAAGAATGTTGATCAATCAAAATTTGTGAACTAGGAATCTGACTAAGAAGAGGAGATTAGTATGGTATTAGTGAATGAAACCAAATCAAAAACACACTAAGCTAACATCTTCATGCCTAGTTACTAGGGTGAGCTTAGTAAAAAAAAATGACAAACACAACTAAAAAGTAAGGAAAAACAACAAGATTCCTTCACCTTCCTTGGATGCTCCAAATGCCTTTGTAATAGTGGC
This sequence comes from Torreya grandis, assembly GCA_037957365.1. NCBI lineage: Eukaryota > Viridiplantae > Streptophyta > Pinopsida > Cupressales > Taxaceae > Torreya > Torreya grandis. The sequence continues at coordinate 820,663 of JARHVA010000995.1, read as the reverse complement.
TTGCTTGGATTTATGCTCATGAAGTCCTAGGCAATGGAAGATTGGCTACCTCCATCTCTCCTTGGCACCTTATGGCTTTGGCTTGGCTTGGATTGAAATAATTCTAGCATGGTAACACTAATTGCAATAGCTTTTAGAATCATTTGTGCATTATAACTTTGCATTATCAATACTTTTTAAGCATATTTGAGCATAATAACTTTGTACCAAAATAGCTTAGAAATGATGTGGTAAGGCCTTCTATTTATAGATTTTTTAGATTGATCAAAATCAACCTGAACCATCCATCTCAAGATTGAGATGTGTGGCTAAGGATTAATCCAATTTTGCAATTAAAATTGTTAAATAGTCTCATTAATAATTGGGATAGAGGAGAAATTAAAAGGCATGGAGGGATTTAATGAGGCATGAGAGGCATGAATCCTAATATTTGCGGCATCTATGGCTTAGGGATGTCTTCCCAAGAAATGAGGTCACCTGATGATGCATATATTTAATATTCATTTTTAAAAACAAGTTTTCAACAAGTTTCTATGGAATTATTAATTAGGCCTTGATTTGGATTAATTATCTCTTAAGCATGGTTAAGCACTATATGCACAAATTACTCAAATTGATCAAATTGCCTTGTTATTGGTCCAAATTTGACTAGATTAGAATTGGAAGGTGATGTCAAATGCATTAGATCCATTATCCCATTTAGGATATTATCAATAACAAATAATAAAGGCACGTGTCTTGTGTAAGATATTTGATTGGAAAGAGCAATCCAGAGCACTTAGGTGTAAAATTGGCATTATGACTCAAAATATACTGATCAAAGTTAGCTGGTCCATAAATTACACTGCCCCTTAATGATACTCTAGCCAAAATTGGCACTTGAATACGTCAGTTTCACATCTTTTAGCATGTTTTAGTGTTTTTAGGCCAAATTGTACATTTTAGGTGGAAATTGGTCAAAAGCCTAGTTAGAGGTCATTGGTGGCTAGATTTAGGTGTCTAAAGTTTGCCCCTATTTGGGAAGGCATTGCAAGCCATAGGCAAAATAATGTCTTCTCAAATAATGAGAAATGGCTTGTATGCCAACAAGAAGATGATGATTAAAGAAAAAAGCTCTAAATGATTTTGGGAAGCCTATGATGATGCCCCCTCAAGGGAGTGGTTGTCACATATGTTGATGGATGATCCCTCGAAAAGAAACAAGAATAAAGGTGGAATTAATTTGTGGTTGAGATTAATCTAAATGAGAAAATGCCTGCATGCATTGATTTAAAAAGGATGTTGATTTGCCCAAAGGCAGTTATAATCAGAAATAAAAGTTAAAATAATGATTTGCCCATATGTGGTTATAATCATTAAGAGGGCCTAGATTAGTTAAAAATAATTATGCCCCAATTAGGGCTGATAAGCAAGTGTAACTCAAGGATATAACTTAGAATATAGATTAAAGATGAGTGGGCACAAAGTGATGAGAGAGATGGATAGAGGAATGAGATTGATTAATGTGAATGATTCAGGTGTACCTACGAATGAGGAAATGCTCATCCTAATTAGCAATGATACAACTAGAATGGTTAATGGGTTGATTTGATCAAGGGTGGGATGGAAAGATTTGCCAAGGTGCCAAGGAGAAACTTATGTAGTTCCATTGATTTTAGACCTTTTTGAAGCTAAATTTTGTTGTAGCATGTGACGGCAGGCATCATGATAGAACAACATGAAGACTTGGTTGAAATATGCATAAGGACTAACTCTCAATCCAATAAACACTCTAAAATAATGTACCAATGATAAAAATTATGATGACAATGTTGAAGTATGAATATGGATGGACTCAAGAATAATGTGCTCGAGGAATCACCCAATGAACACTTATAGACTGAGTCAAGGCAATAGTGTTGAATGCAAAAAAATAGGCAAGAAGACAAAAAAACAAATAAAACACATAAAAAGCACACAAACAGACAAACAACATGAAATAAATAAACAAATAAAAACACTGAAAACAAAATCAAAATAAAACATCCTAAAAATGAATTTGCCCCAATAAGGTGGATCGAGGATAACTAACTAGGACTATACAAGACAAATATTTTTAGATTTTGAAATATTATGAATGTTTTTTAGATTTTTGAGGTATCTTAACTCATTAGAGAATGACAAGATACTTGCAAAATGGTGAGAGTGTTTGGCTTAGGTTGCTCACAAAATGATGAGAGTATATGAAAAGGGGGACTAAGGTGACCTCAACATAAATTAAGCATGACCCACATAGTCCTAAAATGACCTCAAGTCATAGTAATTCCATCCACACAAAAGGTGAGGAAAAACCAACTAGGTCCCAATAAGTTCTCAAATCTGGTAAATGGCCAGTCAAATGAAAATAGTGATGGTAAGGTGATGTGACTGATCAGAAATTGGGTTTTGAAAAAGGTTTCAAGTTAGAGTTTCAATGGTGGCACACTGTATAGCTCATCGAGAGCTTTTTGACACTCTTTTTGGTTTGCAAAATGGAGTCTGGATGCTCAAGATATGGTCATTTAAAGATTTGTAAAAAAAATCACTTGTGACATTTGGCACGTGATTCAAAAATGTATCGACATTTGGACCTATCAAAGGTCGACATGTGGCACTGTTGAAAAGCCAAGTGTGCCAATAGCCATTTAACACGTGGCAAAAAATTAGTTGCAAAAAAATTGGCTTAGGTGTTTTTTATTCACATGTCATTTGATATTTTCAAACCTTTCAAAGGTGCCAAAGGAGGAACCTCCATGCCACCCAAAGAAATATTCAAACTTGGCACCCAAGAAGGAGTCAAAGTGCCTAGAAAGGAGAGCCTGAGCACCTAGAATGGAGGAAGGAAGTTTTGAACCCTTGACCTCCCATGTAAAAAGGATAGGCCTTGACCACTTCAGCCACAAGTCTTGAAGTGTTATATAAGGCACTAATTTTTACTTGAATTTATCAAGTTCTGGACTGTGTTTTTTATTTTAAGAGGCTGAGACTTTGTAAAAGCTTTGAGAAAGCTTATGTAATGGATTTTTATCCATTTTTTGGCCATAATACTCAGTCTTAATACTCTTTTTATCTAATTTACATATTGGAAGAGTATTATTAAGCCCATAGAGGAGATTTTTAGGACTTTTGAAGCAACTTTGGAGGTGTGAAGACTCACGAAATTCGAAGGTGTTGGGCTTGATTATCAGTCACAGTGAAGGTGCATTTTTGCATTAAGAGATCAACTTGTAGAAAAGTTGTTTATTGTTTCCAGGTTTTTGAAATGCCCTTAATGGAAACGGTCCACTCCTTTGGAGAACTCGAGATGTAGGCATCATTTGTTGAGCCGAACTCTGTTATCAATGTCAGATGGTAATTTGTCATTTGCTTGCATGTTTTAATTTAGTTTTTTCTAATTTTTTAATTATGAAATCATGCAAAGATTAAATTTTGATAATTTACGACATTTGATGTAAAAAAACAAAAAATGGTTCAATAACCAAGAACATTTTATGCCAAAACATTGAGATGCAAGTTCTTTTGAGTTTTTTAAGAATTTGTTAAGTTTTGAGAAATTCATAATTCGTAATTAAAACTTCACATTGAGTTGATTCAGTGTAGTTTATGGATCAGTGACAATGCATGGTAAATAAGTGTTACCCCTAATTTTCCCATAAGCAGTTATAAATAGGATACAATGACATAGGTAAATGATACTAATTTGCCCATAGGTAGTTATAATTAGTAGCAAGACTGGTGAGACACTGATTTGCCTATATGTAGTTATAATCAAGCTCATATAAACAAATGTGGATATAGGATGAAAGATATCTTTCTAGATCAACTGTCACACTACTTTCATAGACTATCATTATAAACACAGATTAGATTGATTGTTGAAACTTGATTGGAATCCCCCCACAAAAGGTGTGGGAAGAACCAAATAAACCAAGATCAAAATAGGATTGGGTAAGATGAATAAAAATAAGCTTTGGTCTAAATAGGAATGGAATGATAGGATGATATGGTATTGTTATAGATAATGATGGTCTAGATAGATTGGATAAAATTTTAAGAGGGTTTCCCCCAAGTTATGGGGTGAATGGCAGGATCTGTGATAATGGCAAATAGGCATATGTAATAATGGCAATGTGAAATGGTATGGTATATGTTGTTGGCCTGGGTGTGGTTTTTTATTCTGTTATTCATGTTGATGGGGAGATGCACGTCTGAATCAGCAAATGACATAAATAGAATACTTGATCATGTTAATTGATATCCCACACCTCGTATAAAAAGCTACTCTGTCAAGAACTCGATCCATATCTTGGATGCCAATAATGTTATTGTGCTCTTCCTTGGTCATTGATTTTGATTCCTTCAAGCTTTGAGACAAGGTATCTTTGTAGCCTCTACAAAGGAAAGTATGGCCATGGATGGTAAACAAGGACAAATAATGGATGATAGGTTTGATTATGAAATGGAATGTGTAATGGTGGGGAAACAAATGAAGATCAAGACTTTCAATCACACATAATGTTTTTGATGTCAAATTAGACATAACTTTGGTTGTGGTGGGGTCGAAGACTTGTTCTCTCAATAGGAACATCAAATTTTTTTGTTATTTAGGCCTGAGAGTAGCTACCATTTGATTAGGCTGTAAATAGGAAGTTATTTTGATTTGATCTTTGATTTTGTCGTCATCAAGTAGTAAAAAACTTTTATGCTCATCTATTGGTGAATCAATGAAGTTTTCACTAATAAAGTTTTTTTGATTGTCCCATAATGATCCAAGTAGCAATTTAGGCGACAATTTGGGTGATAGTTCCACCCCAATTGATGACAGAACTTTTGGGAGCCATAACTTTTTCACCATAGCTACAATTGACTCACCATTTGAACTGTTGGAAAGCTAAGATTGAAGATAATTCTATGAGATGGCATTGAGCTCTATTCAATGAAGTTTGACCCCTAAAAACCTAATGTAAGTGCCCCAAATTTCAATTTTAGGAATGTAGCCTAAAAATGGTAATTCCTTGAATTTTGTATTGTTTTAAAGTGTAGAAGTCGATCCACTTAATCTCCCTTGAGATTGGTGACCTTCCACATCCTCCCCCTAATTTCAAAATAGGTATAAATAAATATGTAATCCAAAATGGAAAATTAGACATCTCTTCCCAGAGATAAGCATATAGTTGTATTGCGATCTTGAGTAATAATACATCTCTTCTCAGAGAATTCATTATTACTGTGTTATTTCTTTGTTCTTGAAATATTTATCAACTAGAACTTCTAATTTTTGGATCATGTAGCATCTCTGAAAAGGTTTCACTAATGAACATTGGCTTTTGGCTTTAATTTTCTTCTAGCACTTTTGAAAAAGTTTCACTAAAAGATGTTGAGTTCTGACTTTGATTGTCCCCTAGTGCCTCTAAAAAGGTTTCACTAGGAGAGTGATCTTCTGCTATCTGAATGTGGTCTTGGCCTCCTTGCTCTTCTTCAACTGCTATGTCACCATGGATGCAGTTCAACAAAGTGTGATTTTGTTAATCCCAATCAACACTTATGGGAGACTAAATGTCAATGATATGGCTATTTTGGTTGATGGTAATGGACTATGGAATGGTAATAGAATGGGGAGAGGCTACACAATCTTCGTATAAGATACTAGGATAACTTATGTCAAAGCTAAAGTACTTATCCTCAAAAACTATAAAAGGATCATAAATTATTTAAATTGATTTACGAGGCATGCATAATTAATATTGTAATAGCCATGAACATATTCTTCTTCTGAATCTGATTCTAACTCAAGGGAATCTAAATCTGATGTTGATTCAGATTATGATGGTAAATTTGATGTCAGTTCAAAAATAGAACCTGACTCTAACTTTAATTTTTCATCTGATGGGTACTTTGTTACAATGATGTCTTATTGAATATTTGGTTTTGGACAAGTAATGGCATGTGATAGCATAATGGGATCCATAAAAATTACTTTCTCAAAGTAGGACTCCTCTAGGATGGGAAAAAGGTCAAGATACAACTCCTTAAAGATTGGCTTGTTAATAAGAGGCTCTTGAAAAAAAAGCACGTGGTCAAGGTAATAATTTGCCTAAAGGTGGCTATAATCATTAAGAAGTGACTCGACAAAGATTAGATCATCAGTGTGAGACTACTTGATAACAGGTATAGGATTAATAGGCAATTCATCACAGGTTGACTTATCACAAATGGTTGATTCAACAGAAACATCTTGGATTAGTCAGTTCTCTTGGCCTTGGTTTCTAATGAGTTGGAAAATACTAGTTTTGATTATAGCTTGGTATTCAAATGATTGGATGGGTTGAGGTTTGGATGCGGTTGGTACTAGATGAGGAATGACTGATGGTTGGATAATGGTATGGCCTTGGGGATCATGATTGCTCGCACAAGCCAAAGGACTAGGTCTTGGTATGATGCAGGGGCATTGTGGAGCTTGATTGCTCACACAAGCCAAAGGACAAGGTCTTGGAATGGAAATGGTGTGATGTTTTAGTCTTGGAATAAAAATGGTATGATGTGGGGGAGCTTGATTATTTACATAAGCCAAAGCATCCAAGTCTTCCTCATAAACCATATCATCCCAATCGTGAGTTGGCTCATAAGCTGGTTCTTGATTATGTTCCATGTACTGATTATTACAAAGAGGGTATAGATCTGTATCCCAAACAACATTATCTATAGTTGGGTCTTTAAAGTTCTCCTCACAAGCCTCTTCATGCCAATCAAGGTTTCAATTTGGATTTTGTGGATTTTGACTATGTTCCCCATATGGAGTATTATAGGGAGAATAATAAAACTCTTTAGAAAATCTTTCTCTATATGGGTTCCTAGTGGGATTTTGTGCAGCCATTCTATCATAAGTTAGATTGTACATGACTTCATCATAAGTTTAGCGAGACATATTCATATAAATGATTAAATCTATGAAACAAAAAGGCTTAGATTTCTACAAACTCTGAAAAACTATCCAAAGGACAAATGGTTCAAACTTGGTCTCACTTGGTCAAAGGGGTGGAGTTATATCTCTAATGTGGTCTGAAGGTGGAGTTGTATCTCTAAAATGGTTGGTGTTAAAACTTGGCATAAAATAGTCTGATATCAAAAGTCTAATGTCAAATGTCATATGCACAAAAAAGTCAAGCATTTGAATAAAAACTGGCATGTCAAATGTCTAAGTCAAAATGTTTCAAACAAGGTCTAAACTATGAAAGGGAAAAGTTGAGTTACTAGGTCTTTTGTCTAAACATGGAGTCAAAATATAGGCTCAAAAAAACATGCATATGATAGGACATTGGCCAAACGGCATTAAAATCTAGACTTGAAATAAAGGTTGATGTGATTTGATTGAATCTAACAAGTTTGGAAACAACTTTGGCATAGACCCGACACATGAAATCAAACATAAACATGATTAGTTGGCATAAGGTATGAGGCAAAAGGCTTTTGGAAAAAGGATGTGTTCTCCCAAACAAAGGCACAAATAATGATGAGGATAGGCATTGAATAAACAAACCATCAATAGTTTTCAAAATTGGGTAACTGATTAATCGAAGTTATGAAACCCAAAAGAGAAAGATTTGTGTATCAGCCCCATGAATTAAGGCCTAAATAGAAATCAATCAATGTTTGAATCCAAACTTGACAAGGCTAATTGAAAACTCAATGTTGAATACTAGGATTTGACCAAACAAGCTAGATAAGATTAGATAACATGATGGCATAAGACAAAGGTCCAAATGGTATACATGACATGGTTTGAAATAATGGTTTTTGATATTAGTGAAACAAGTCTTGAAATAAATTGAGTAGCCTAACTGTGTAAGCATGCTCGAATGATGTGATATATGTTACGTTTCAAAAGACTCAAAGGCAAAATGTTTTGATATGATTTTGGCAGCGTAATACTACCCTCTGCAACTCAAATGACACACACAAACAAGTTTAGCGAAAATTTCAAGACACAAGTGTGGTGTAAAACAGCCAACATAACACCTCTTTAAAAAAAAGAGTGACGTATAAACAAATTGATTTTTCCATGGCTTTATGAACAAACAAACAAACAAGTTTTAGTCTCAAAACATACCAAGCAAAAATGACCAAAATACACAAAGTATAATTGTAAAAATCCTAGAAAGGGTATGGCAATGTGGGGTTGACTAAACTATTAAGTTTAGAACATTTCTAGGGGAATAAATTGCACAATGACTTTCACATCAAATGATTCAAAAGACAAGCATAGAAATTGGGTGGCCATGGCATTGGTTAGTTATAAAAAGGTCTAGTCATTTTTATAACCACTACATCCTGTTGTTCACTCAGTGTAGTGCGATGTCCAAATGCAGATACATCCTGTGTGCAACTCAGAAGGAGTAAGTGAAGTCAATGCCAGGAGATGAAACCCTAGGTTAAAGATTCCCTAAAGAACTGATGAGAGGTAATGATATCCCCCTCAAAATCCAAAATGTAATGAAATGAAAGACATAAAAAGAAAGACTTTAGGGTCATTTTCAAGGTCACCCAAACTTTGACAAGTTTTTGGGGAGTGCTTTAGATGACATTCTTTCTAAGCCTTAGACTAAGATTTTTTGCAATAGGAAAGGCACTTTTGATTCTAAGGGTTCCCTAAAGGGGATAAATGGAAGAGTATACACACAACACCCCTCTTTTGTCAAACAAAAATTTAATTTAAATAACTAAGTGAATACAAAAAGCTTGGAAAGGTGAGTTCATTTTTAAGCCCAAATGGAAAGGTGTAATGGTGTTCTTTTGAGCCCTTGGTTTTAATTAGAAAATTTGAAAACATTCACTTAAGCACCTAAATGTTTCATTAAGCACCAAAAACAATATTCCTAATTCATTTTAAAATCATGCCAAAGATGTCTTAATAGCATGTTTTAACAAGTTCCAAGTTCATTGGTTACCTGTCTACCCTTAAGACATCACCCCAAAAGTAAATATGTTAGATTAGAAACATTTTAAATAAATTTTTAAAATTTTGTGAAAAATATATGAAACTTTGAAGCTAAAATAATATTAAATTCTAAAAATTTAGGAGAAAACACGTGGTTTAAAAAAAATCATCCAAAATGGAGTCCATATGACCCCAAACTAAGCATTTTAAAATGGGCTACTAGCTCTCAGGTTTGTGTTCTTAAGAAAAATATAGTGACTGACATCAGTTCTATAACCAACAATAGTTACACTTACTAAATGATATTGGTTATCTAACTAACAAGGTTATACCAACAGTGATTGTGTAAAATTGTGACAAAGAAAAATGGCAAAACGAAGTTAGAAAATCAAATTGCAAGAGTTTTAATGATCCAAATGAAGATTTTAAATTTGCATAATGATCTTCTTCATATTTGGGATACGTTTGGTCCCACTACATGTGCCATTATGTGAACTAGGAATTTGACTAAGAAGAGGATATTAGTATGGTGTTAGTGAATGAAACCAAATCAAAAACACACTAAGCTAACATCTTCATGCCTAGTTACTAGGGTGAGCTTAGTAACAAAAAAAAATGACAAACAACTAAAAGGTAAGGAAAAATTAAAAAAATTCCTTCACCTTCCTTGGATGCTCCAAATGCCTTTAAAGTAGTGGCTTGCTCAGTTTTGTGCTCATGAAGTCCTTGGCAATGGAAGCTTGGCTACCTCCATCTCTCCTTGGCACCTTTGACTTGTGGTTTAGCTTGGCTTGAAATCAATTTGGCATGGTGACACTAATTTCAATAGCCTTTGGAATAATTTATTCATTATAAATTTTCATTATCAATACTTTTTAAACATATTTGAGCATAATAACTTTGCACCAAAATAGCTTGGAAATGATGTGGTAAGGCCTCCTATTTATAGATTTTTTAGATTGATCAAAATCAACCTGAACCATCCATCTCAGGATTGAGATGTGTGGATAAGGATTAATCCAATTTTGAAATTAAAATTGATAAATAGGCTCATTAATATTTGGGATAGAGGAGCAATTAAGAGGCATGGAGGGCTTTGATGAGGCATGGGAGGTATGAATCTTGTATTTGTGGCATTTATGGCCTAGGGATGTCTTCCTAAGAAATGAGGTCACCTGATGATGTAGATATTCATTATTCATTTCTAAAAACAAGTTTTCAACAAGTTTCCATGTAATTATTAATTAGGCCTTGATTTGGATTAATTAGCTCTTAATCATGTTTAAGCATTTTGTGCACAAATTAATCATAATGCCTTGTTATTGGTCCAAATTTTGACTAGATTAGAGTTGGAAGGTGATGTCAAATGCATTGGATCCATTATCCCATTTAGGATATTATCAATAGCAAATAACAAAGGCACGTGTCTTGTGCAAGAGATTTGATAAGAAAGAGCAATCCAGAGCACCTAGGCATAAAATTGGCATTTTGACTCAAAATGAACTGATCAAAGTTAGTTAGCCCATAAATTACACTGCCCTATTTAATGATACTCTAGCCAAAATCAACACTTGAATATGTCAATTTCACATCTTTTAGCATGTTTTAGTGTTTTTAGGCCAAATTATGCATTTTAGGTGGAAATTGGTCAAAAACCTGGTTGGAGGTCATTGGTGGCCAAATTTAGGTGTCTACAGAATCAATAAAATATTATCTTGTTATCATCAGTTGAACCCAAAACTTTCCTAGAAGCAAGCAAAGATGAAATTTGGTTATGTGCTATGGATGAAGAACTTGATCAAATAGTAAAGAATGAAACATGGGATCTGGTTCCTAGACTAAAAACCAAGAACGTGATATACACTAAGTGGGTCTTCAGAAATAAGATGAATGAGAAAAGAGAGGTCATAAGAAATAAAGCTAGACTGGTGTGTAAAGGATATGCTCAAGTTGAAGGGATAAATTTTGACGAGACTTTTGCTCTAGTGGCAAGAATGTAAGCAATTAGACTCTTCTTGGCATATGCTAGTTTTAAAGATTTTAAGGTATACCAAATGGATGTGAAATCTGCCTTTTTGAATGGCAAATTAGAAGAAGTGTACATTGAGTTACCTTAAGGATTCTTCTTGTCAAGTGATCAAGACTATGTGGACAAATTGAAGAAGGCTTTATATGGTCTTAAACAAGCTCATAGAGCTTGGTATGATAAACTAGAAAAGTATTTTTTGAGTCAAGGTTTCAAAAGAGGGGTAGCTAATAACAATTTTTACATTAATACTGAAGGTAGTCATCAATTACTTATAGTTATCTATGTTGATGACATAATATTTGGTTCTAACGATGACAATATGAGTAAAGAATTTGCAAATGTCATGAAGACTAAATTTGAGATGTCAATATTAGGGGAACTTTCATTCTTTTAGGATTGCAAATTAACCAACTAAATGTAGGAATATTCATTTCACAATTAAAATGCATCATTGATATGCTAAGTAAATTTGATATGATGGAATGTAAGCCAATAAGTACACCAATGATTATAGGTTACAAACTGAGTAAGCAAGATGACTTACCAAAGGTTGATCAAACCTTGTATAGATCCATGATTAGAAGTATTTTATACTCCACTGCCTCTAGACCTGACTTCATGCAAGTAATAGGACTTGTTGATAGGTTTCAAGCTAATCCTAGAGAATTTCACTTGAAAGCAGTCAAAATAATCTTAAGGTATCTTAAGGGCACCATAGAATATGGTTTATGGTATCTCAGAAGCAAACAATTCACTCTAAAGACATACATTGATGCAGATTGGGCTGGTTGTATGGATGATAAGAAGAGTACCAATGATGGTGTTTTCTTCTTGGGTAAATGCTTGGTATCTTTGCTAAGCAAAAAGCAAGCCTAAGTATCCCTATATACTAAAAAATTTGAGTATATATATGTTGCCTTATGTTGCACTCAAGCTATATGGATGAAGCAAACCTTGGAAGATTATAAGGTATGGAAAAAAGAAGCTTGCCCCATCTACTGTGAGAATATTAGTGTAATTAGTATCTCAAAGAATCCTGTAATGCACTCAAAAATGAAACACATTCCTATTAGATATAATCTCTTGAGAGAAAAAGTGAGCAAAACAAGTGAACAATCAATGTGTTAAGTTGATATATGTGCCTACAAAATAATAACTTGCAGACATTATAACCAAACCATTAACAAAAGCAACATTTGAGTATCTAAGACAAAGATTAGGAGTCATCTCCATGTCTACAAATCAATATAAGTTTCTTGGTTGGAGTAGAGAAATTGGTTCATGAGTTTGCTCTAGTAGTTTGTAGTAACATGCTTCAGGTAACTTGTTCAAGGGTTTTGGTCCTAAAGGGTCAAATTGGTTGGTTCCAAGTGTTTGAAGAGTTGATGAGAGATCTAGTTCATTGAGAAGACTTGTTGAAGATGCTTTTCAAATTGAGCATGGAGTTAGGGGGAGCTAACTCAAATAATTAGAGAGGCTTGAAGAGGGCATAATGTAAGGGGGAGTCATGGAGCATGTTTGAGAAACTCAAGGTAAGAAGAGGTATGCACAATGTTATGGGAATTATGTATCATCTCTTAGAGGTGGTCTTCCTATTATTGGTCTTTGAAGTCTTTTCAGGTCCACAAGATTAGAAGTTGAGCCCACTTTGTCATTATGTCAAAGGGGGAGCAAGTGCTTGAAGAGAGAGACAAAGTCTGAGCATAGGATTTATATTGGTGTTGACATCAATGACAAAGGGGGAGATTGTTGGAGGTTTTTCAATGATGTATCTAAGGTGACCAAGGATGTTGATAAGGTGTCATGTGTACTAGAATGATAATGACAAAGTGTGCTTTAATGTTCTTTAGTGTTCTTGAATGTATCTTCAGTGTTTGACTTAGTGAGGTAATTTATGGATGTTATTGATGGTATGGACATGTTGCAGAGACCCTATGATGTGTTTGGAGTGCTTATGGAAGTGAATGGAATTCATCAGAGCAGTCATATGAGTGTCTAGGTTCAAGTAGTCATCTTGGTAGACAAAGTTGAGTAAGCAATTTGATGACATCATATTTCATACATGTGAAACTTTCAGGAGCAGTTTGATACATGGATGGATTCCCCTATGAAAGGTGATCATGTAGTTCAAATTTTAGGTCATGAGGTTAAGCGTATCAAAATTTATTAAGGTGAAAATTTAGCCTTCCAGACAGATTGTAGTGGTTCCCATACTGAGCCAAATTTGCATTATCGAAGATCTATGGTGAGCATTTAATCGGGCAATGAAGATCTACGGTGAGAAATTAATCTGTCCAGATAAAGATCTAATGGAGCATGTGATATGGTTTCATGTTTGTGATCATCTTATAGAACAAGTAGTCCATTTTTATGTAGGCTTGAGATTAGGTTTTATTCCCCATTAGGTTTTCCCATAGAATTCATCTGTTGTGTGTTTGGTCTTGCATCATCTTTTTTATTCATTATTATGAATATCTTGTATGCTTTATGAATGCTTGTGGTCTGTGATTAAGAGTTTGCAAGGATTACATTTGAAGTTTGAAATATCTTGCATCACTGATTCACCCCCCGCCCTTAGTGATTTTAGCTCCAAAAAAAGTGTCAAGGTTGATTTTGTTCAAATAAGAAAGAAAAGATTCAGGATGAGGAAATTATTAAGAACTCTAACAACAGGCTAGGAACAAACTATGTTCCATACATAGAATCTTTAATAGATTCTTTGGCAAAACCTCTTATTAACTAAGAACAATATATGATATAAAATTAAATCAAGGCAAAGGAACCAAAAGGATTTTTGCAGGATAAGAAGTATAAAAAGAGGTCAAATATGAAGTTGATAAATAATAGTCTCTAAAGGATAAACTAGGACCATCTATGATCAAAGGAAGCATGAAGAATTCATAAAAAAGAGGGAACAAATCTATGAATATCTTTTCCTCTCTCTTAGGCACCAAAAAAGTACCCTTGTTATCTTGTGTAAGCTACAAGGAGGAATATTTTGGGGATAAAATCCCAGTTGAATAATAAATTATGCCCTAAACTCTAGATGACTAGTGCAAAAGGGTCACACAATCGAAGTGAAGAATTTATAAGAACTAGAGGAAGGCAAAATCTAATCTAATGACAAGTAAAATTGTGTTCCCCCTCCACTTTTCTTCTTTAGATATAAGTCTAATTCTCCCACTTTAGGGGAAGGTCTAAATTTTAATTAGTTGTGTGCAAGAATAACAAGGAGTGCTAAGAAGACAAAAATGTTAAACGTAGATTCTATGAAGGGTAGACCAAGTCAAAAGGAAATACATATCAAGGAAACAAGGAAAGAAGTTGAAAAGGGGAATCACAACATTTTAGAGTTAAAAGGACTTAAAGCTCTAGTTGATTCCAAAAATTGAAGACCTTTGCTTATTCTTTGGAGGATGAAAGTTTTTATTATACCCTTATCCTTTGTCCTTTGTCTATATTTTTATTGTTAGTTTGGCAAAATGTCAATAGATCTGTATCTGGTTGGTGTTTTAGTTATTTCTTCCTTGTTATTGTGATGTGGTTTGATAGTTTGAGCTATTGTCAACCTTGTCTATTATAGGATCCATGTTTTTTTGCTTCATCATCTTATCTTTTGTATCTTCTTATTATAGGTTTTACAGTCCTTTTTAAAACCCAACCTTGTTTTGAATTTATAGCTCCAGTCAAAAGAATTTTCCCTAATAAAAAAAATTACACATAGATGATGTGATCAACTCTAAATCATTGAGTTATAGAAATGATCTTCTAAAAATATGTTATATAGAGGGAAAACTTATTGGCATAAAAATGTGAGCATTTATAGAGGGAAAATATCCCCAAAGAGATCATACATGATTAGATTGAGGTTAAAAACTAAGGAAGGTTTAAAATGATTTGTAGATGGAGAAGACACATAAGGACAAGAAGATGTTAAAATGATCATGAGATGAGAGAGAGAGAATTACAAAAAAAATTGAAGTTCAATAGATAAATTATTAATAAAATAACATAATTTACTGTAACAACTAGAATCCCTAAAAAAATGTCAACTATTATTGTCTTATCTTACAAAATATCAAGAATGAAGATTTTAGAGTCAGAGAAGCAATTCTAAGATGTATTGAAGAGGCGTATCTGATGTTGGTAGTAAGGCAAGTAATAGAGGTATGTGATCACGATTGTTTTTTTTAATTATGAAACTGTAGAGGAAGAGATGGGAAGGTTGAGTAAGCATACATACTCATCCTACAACCAATCAACCATTGTGTTACTAGAAGGGCCACTTTGATTGTATTTACATTGTAAAAATGTGAAGAAAAGCCCAGAATAAGATTATATGCACAAAACATTATTTGATCCAACATAATAACTCTTTCAACTAAACCTTTTTCATAAATAATGCTAATACCATTGGTGATGCAAGCCTTAATAGAAGTGTGGGGATGAATAGAGATATCAACGTAAACATTAAAAGAGGTGACATATTCCCATCACTACCTATGCTAAAATAAGAGCTTTTGCAAGAGTATATGGGCATCCATGTGAACATAATGTAAGTAATTTGTTGTTTTGATGGAGATAACCATACAACAATGAAAGATGTTGTTATAATACCATGTCCTTCCAAGATAATTGCATGCCAAAAATATGGGTGTCTCTATTATTATTAATGTGTTGATGACCTTAACAAATGATACTTAGATGGATTAGATTGGTACAATATGGATGGTTTGGATTCATGTAATGATTTTATGAAAAAAAGAAAAAATAATGAAATATGAATAAGCTAAATGACACACAGATGATGAACACCTATCCTTTGTATATAGATCTCATTCTGTACTATGGAAAACACGTTGGAAGGTAGTTTGAAAACTTGTTTTGGGTGGGAAAAATCTGTGCTCAGATTTGAGAGAGAAAAGACTATAAGTCCCTTTGAATAACTAGAGGAGGAAGGGGATTACGACCCACATTGGGACCCCCTAGATCTAGGTGGTTGTTCAGACACCAAAAAACCAAAAAAACAATTATTCCTTTTATGAGAATTGTAGTCATATAAAAATGTCCAAATTGGTAGTTTGAATGTGGCTTGTGACACCCCATCCATAAGTCCTTTTTGCATGCTCTTGTGACCCTTCTAGGCACATTTTTGCTCATCACCAGTCATCCAAAACCTTCTGAATGGTCATTCCACATCAACTAGACAACATTCCTAGTACCAATCCTATTCTCCTAGGTCTTGATCTTGTAAGATAGGAGTACCCCATTTTGAATATAGTGCCAAACCCTAAAGTGTCCCATTTTTTGTGTTACTATCCATTTGCACTTTGAGCCCCAATGGTCATTTCCATATGATCCTTATCCTTTATTAGGTTGGCTTATCATGAATACATTTGACCTATGATCAATTTTTATAAAATCCCATTCAAAACTCATTTACAAATGAAGGTGATAAAAACTTACAAAGCAAGCAAGAATACAAACAAAGCACTAAGATAAACTTATGTATTATTTACACATAGTCATGCAACACAGCTGCATACATACTCAAATCTTCATTCCAATCCTTAGACACCTCAAACACTATCAATTTAGCATTTTACATCTGCATCACACTATTGCACAAAGCACACTAGGTGGGAGAACTACATATGACTTGATCCCTCTTCGAATTATTTGTATGTAGGTAGCATGCCCACACAAGGGGTGTGGATTGCATGTTCAATACATCTTACACACTAACCCCCCTTTCTCAAGTGATTCAAATATTATTTTATCAAGCATAATGAAGGATTAGGGTTTGAGGATTAAATTAGATCTACAGTGAGTTCCATCGACAACCAACACTAAATTTTTCATAGGAAGGCTCACATAGGCACAATGCAAATACCTAGAAAGTTTTAGATCTCTATGATTAGTTTGGACAATATTGGCAAGAACAGACAATAGCACCAGACTCCAAAGTGTCCCATTTTTGGCACTCCTATCCTTTCATTGAATGAGAGCCATAGTCAGGTTCATGACACTTCTCCTAATTCTACACATCCAATTTCAACCTCTGTATCAGCCATCTTAGTCCAATTTCAAGCTAAGTTATATTTCTTCTCACTTATTGCTATTTTTAGAGAGATAAACAAGTTGCACAAATCATAACTATAATTATTGCTATATTTTGTATTTATTTATTAATCCAAACCCTTAACTAAAATAGGAATAAAACTCCATTATTCCCAAAAAAAGTTAAATCATTTGGTAAACCCAACTTACTTCGTTTGCGCACAAAACCCTTGAAACCCTAGGGAAAATTCCTTGCTGATTTTAGCAATATTTTTTTAATTTTTTCCTCCATATATAAATCAGAATTTCACGTTTAATTTTTAAAATTCACCATAGTAATTTTTAAAATTATTTCTTTCAAACCCTAGTTGCCTATACTAGGTCCCAGTATTTTCAAACCCTAGCCTAGTATTTCAAAATTAAAATTTTGATTTTTACACATTAGGCTGAATATTCCAATTTTATTAATCATGATTTACTTATGCAAAGTTTTCTAGTTTCTCTTGCATGCTTATTTCCTTTTATTTGACATGAATTCAAAAATGACATAAATGCATATGTACATGCTATTTTAAGACCAATTCAAATATATTTCATATTTAATTACTTATTTAACATGATATCTCTCTATTATGTGTAATTCAACTAAGAATAAAATCCTTACATACTTAGAGGATCCATTACATAAGCTAACAAGCACCTGTCAAGTTTCAATGTCATATCTTATGCACATGAAAGAATTTCCTTCTCCTCCTCTCCCCCAAGAGGTTGATAACCACTTTCCCTCTAACTAGGTCCATGCTATCACCCCTCCAAAAGATGAGGCAGCCTATACTATTGTTCCTAATGCATACATTTAGCCTATAGCTTCTTCAAACCCTGTTCAACATATGTGCTTACATGTTCAATCAGAAGCAACTAGGATTTGCAGTTGTGAGACTCTAAGGGATAAAATCACTAGTATGAGCAAGTTAATTTCAGATTTACAAATGCAAAATTAGCTATTACATGAAAAGATCATAACATTGGAAAATTAGATTATAATACAAAAGCCTCAAGGCACCCTAGTGCTAATCATGTATATGCACATTCACCTAGTTAATTGGTTGAAAGCAATGTTACATATCAAAATAAGAAATCACAACAAAGTAACTCTACAACTAGTGATTCAAAAAGCATTCAAAGATCAAATAAGAGTTTAAGTGAGGTACTAAGGGAAATGATTAAATCTAAGTTGATCAAACTACCTCCTCTACATCCAGTGAGAAGATCCATATATTATTGTGCATATCATAGAATGCATGGGCATCACACAGATTCATGTTTGGCATTGGAAAAACATATACAACAGATAATTGTTAATGAGGACCCTATATAAGGTAAATCAATCAAGTAATCCATAGTGACATAAGAACACATTCTCAAAGGGTCAAATTCAAAAATAGTGTAAAAGTGGTTACCAAAGCATAACTCAGAACAACAAAAGGATCAAAAGGCAAAATTAAAGCAAGAAACAGTACCATTAGCATAGGTAAAGCATGAAAAAGATGAAAATCTACCTCTCCAAAATGAGGCTCAACTTTCAAAACAGTATGGGTTTGGTCAAAAATATCTACAATAGTTTGATTATCAAGAATAAGGGTTCAACAAACATGCTCAAAGCATCACTATTCCTATTCTAGCAGTTGATAATGTTTGTCACCAACGTTTAAGGTTTATTGAACATCCTAAGGCAAATCATTTACAGACACAATTTATCAAAGGAAAATATCCAAATACAACAAAATTCAACACTATCATTTTATTGGTTTAAAATCAAGATGATAATGATGAGTGGAACAATACAAATTATTATGATTTCCAAGATACCGACAATGAATCTAAATATTCAAATTCATATTTGTAACCATTCCCTCACGCTTCACAATCACACATGATTCCTTTGTTTGATATAGGACACCATGATAGGTGAGACTCATTGGTTAGTATCATTTTTTCTCAGCTTACTTGTATATAACTTCTTTCTACTTGTGCATAATTTCTCAACTTACTTGTACATAATTTCTGTTCGCTTTCTTGTACATAATTTCTTAGCTTACTTATACATAGCTTATTTTAAAATACCAAAAATGATGCAATATTTCAAAATACCAAAAATAATATGACATGTCAAAATACAAAAATATTCAAATAAATCAAAAAACCAAAATCTTTTCAATTATATGCATTATCCATGCTTTACATGTCTACTACCATGCTAGACTTATATTTTGTTGTTCTATGCTATTATTTATCGATTTATCTACATTACCATGCTTCACTTGATCTTCTTTGAGTGTGTACAATGACACCCAAATCCTTGATTGCTTCACTCTACCATTGAGGGGGCATCTTACTTTTACATTCGAGACATACATCGACATATCTACCATTGAGGGCATATTCACCATGACTACACCATCCAGGTTATGTCATTCCTACATCACACACTCTAGTTATCATGTTGATGTACATTACTTACTAACTTACATAGATTATTCTATTGACACTCACTAGTATATAACACTTTTGTATTTCTTAGCATCCACCTAGTCTTGTACTACATATTTTTCATACATTCCTTTCTTGATTTGAGTAACTAGATGTGATTGCATTACTAAGTTCATATTTTGTTACTTATGTGTGCCTTAGGACATTTGCCAATGTCCTTTAATTGTACTCTTTTATGTGCTTGTGGCCCTCATGCCAATCTTGCTTATTTGTAATTATATGTGTACGTAGTATTTGAACATGCCTTGTATGCTTGTTTTCCTAGTTTGAGTGATATGTGCTCGTGTCCCTTGTTTGCTTGGCCCCTTGGCCTCTTTTATATACTTCTTGCCTTGCATGCTTGTTTGCTTCTTAGTTGTTTACAATGTCATGATCCACATCATGCATCATCTTGCCTTCTTGGATGCCATGATGGACATCATGATCCATCCCTCCTTAACAACTAACCATATTTCTAGTTTTAGTTTAGTATACTGCACATGCTGTTACATTGTTACATCTAGCTAGGCATACCCCTATTGATCTAACAATATCCAATACAAACTATGCTATATCCTGAGACATCTTTTGGATTATCATTACTATATCATGTATTTCATAAAATAACACACTTGTAGGGTTTTTTCTTTTGAGGGCAGTCATTACAGGGTCTTCATTCCTACCCTTAGAAGAGGGGGCAACAAACATGGGTTTTGTCATAGAGATTAGAGCCCTCTACCAATCAAAATCAATTTTTAAAAATAATCAGAACAACAATAAAAGTTCAAAAAATGCAGAACAAACCAGAAAAATAGTGACGAATATAGAATAGTCATCATAAATATTCAAGGACAAGAGTGCCATATTTGGACTATAGCACTGGACACCAAAGTGTCCACTTTTTGGTGCTCTTGTACAAATGACCAAAAAGCTATTTTTTTTAGAAATAGACAAAAAGGTAAGGTCAATTATAGTTTTGTCAGCTATAGTTTAGTTTAGATTAGGCAATTTCAGTATAGTTTTACTCTGATTATCCAGATATAAAGGGCATCATGTATGACATGATGGCTCTCACTTCTAGGTTTAGATTAGGTAGTTGGTACAACTTCCATATTAGAATACATATTATAGACACCAGTGATTGAGGGCAATGTGTGTGACACATTTGCCTTCTTTTCTTTCTAGTTCATTGTATTACCTAGATATTCTTAGCAATTGCATGCCTTATTCCATCTGTAGGTGGTTGGCATCATTTCACAGTGGCTTTCATATAAGCCTAGTTCTCAATTTTGGAGTGGCTTTCATACAATCCTAATCTCCACCTTTTAGAGTGGTTAAGATTAGCCTAGTTTTTAGTACACATTTGGCTATCCATGTCACATTGTCAGATTTTAGAACATTCATGAGCTTCATGAGCCATCTCATATGACACATATTCATAACGGTATTAGTTCATGACTTCACACTTAGTGGGCAATGATGGAGCCAAATGACTAGCTAGCCTTTGTATTCTCAAGCCACCTTTTTAGAGGGATTGGACACATAGTCCAAACACAAGTATGATCATATAGCTTCACTTAGTGGGTGATGATGGAGCCAAAGGACCAACCTTTGTATTCTTGAGCCACCCTTAAGGAGTTGAGAACTCAACTTCATTTGCAATATTACTTTTAGTACAACACATACCTAGTATCACTCAACATCACAACAGGTTTTGTATTGGTTCACGTACCCAATTTATGCTTCATGTTGTGCTCTCTCTATACACACTCAACATCACACATCTTCATGGGCTTCACCCTTATAGGTAAGTTCAGGTACACTTTCTATTTTTACTTTATCCTAGTATTTTAATTTGCTACATCACTAGAATAAAGAGAGGCAAATATAGTCATATAAAATGTCCAAATTAGTAGTTTGAGTGTGGATTGTGACACCCCATCTATAGGTCCTTTTTGCATGCTCTTGTGATCCTTATAAACACCTTTTTGCTCATTACTAGTCATCGAAAACCTTCTAAACGATCATTCCACCTCAGCCATATAACATTCCTCGTGCCAATCCTATTCCCCCAGGTCCTGAGCTTGTAGGACAAGAGTGCCCCATTTGGACTATAACATCAGACCCTAAAGTGTCCCATTTTTGGTGCTCCTATCCGTTTTCACTTTGATCCCCAATGGTCATTTTTATTTGATCCTTATCCTTCATTAGGTCAACTTATAGTGAATACATCTGACTTATGACCAATTGTTCCCTATAAAAGCCCATTCAAAGCTCATTTACAAAGGGAGGTGATGAAAACTTATAAAGCAAGAAAAAATACAAACAAAGCACTAAGGCAAACTTCCCTATTCTTTGCACACAATCACCCAACCTAGTTGCAAACATACTCAAATCCTCATACCAGTTCCTAGCCACCTCAAACACTATCAATTTGGCATTTTACATTCGCATCACACTATTGCACAAAGCACATTATGTGGGAGAACTACATATGGCTTGCTCCCTCTTCAAAGTATTGGTATGTAGGTAGCATGTCCACATAATGGGTGTGGATTGCATGTTCAGTACATCTTACACACTAACCCCCTTTTCTCAAGTGATTCAAATATTGTTTTATCAAGCATGCTGGAGGATTAGGGTTTGAGGATTAAATTAGCTCTACAATGAGTTTCATCGATAACCAACACTCAATTTTTCATAGGCAGGCTCACACAGGTATAATGCAAATACCCAAAAGTTTTAGGTCTCTACAATCAGTTTGGACAATAACGATAGAAATAAACAACAACGTCAGACCTTGAAGTGTCCCATTTTTGGTGCTCTTATCCTTTCATCGAATGAAACCCAAATTTAGGTTCACGACACTATCCCAATTCTGCACATCCAGTTTCAACCTCTGTATCAACTATCTCAATCCAGTTTCAAGTTAAGTTATATTTATTCTCACTTATTGCTATTTTTAGAAAGATAAACAAGTTGCACAAATTAGGACTGTAATTATTACTATATTTTGTATTGATTTATTAATCCAAACCCTTAACTAAAATAGGAATAAAACTCCATTATTCCCCAAAAAGTTACATTAAGAACCATAAAAGGGGGAGAATTTTAGTGTCTCTTCTAACGATGTTGTTAAATTAAAGTGAAAATCATGGGCAGATCTACTCAAAGGCAAGACTCTTACACAAGATTATGTTATTGAGATTGAACTTGTTTTAGATAATGAGGGTCTCCTTCTTCGATTGCCTAACTTTGTGGTAGATATATCATCTTATAGATTTAAAAACTCTCTCCTATGCAAATTTTTCGATTCTAGACCCAATATTAGTGTAGTTAGAAGTTGGGCCCAATGCAAATGGAAACCAAAAGGTAGTGTTGAGATATTGACACTCTCTAAAGGTTTTTTCCCGATTTCCTTTTCAATCCATGAAGATTGTATTAGAACCTTTTGGGATGGACCATGGTTTTCTTAAAAAAATGAAAATTAGGCTTCAATCTTGATGAAGAAGACTTCAATGAAATCCCCTTATCGGTCAAACTTCTAAGATTTCCTTTTAAACTTTGGGAGGATGAAGTCCTTAATGACATTGCAAAAACCTTCAATCAGCTCGTCGTTATTGATGTAGTTATTGGATCCAAAAAATGTTTGATATATATAAGATTCTATGTGATTGTTAAATCTGTGATGAATATTCCTTCATCTATCAATTTAAATTCCAAGTTTGGTAACTAGAATTGGAAGACATAGATTGAGTAATCTTCCATAGTATGCCACTCTGCCATAATTCATGGCATTATGTGAAAACATGTCCTATTGAGGAAAATAATTAGAGGACATCAAAAAAATGGAAAGGCCCATCATAAAAGAAGCTTAGGAAGAAAATTAAATGTTAAGGTTAAATTTGTTCAGAATAAGAAGGTAAATATTTAGGGTGAGGAAATTATGAAGAACTTTGACAACAGTCCAAGAACAAACTATGTTCCATGAATATAATATTTGATAGATTCTTCCCCAAAACCTCGTGTAAACTAAGAACAATATTTGATATAGAATGGAAGCAAGGCAAAGGAACCAAAATACCCTTTATGGGATAAAGAGTGTAAAAATGAGGTCGAATAAGAAATTGTAAACAACAATCTCCAAAGGATAAACCGGGACCATCTATGATCAAATGAAGCATGAAGAATTCATAAAAGAAAAGGAAAGAATCTATGAATATCCTTTCCTCTCCCTTAGGCACCAAAAACAGTACCCCTTCTATCTTGTGTAAGTTACAATGAGGAATGATTTGGGATAAAGACCTGATTGAAGAAGAAATTGTGCTCTGCACTCTAGATGACTAATAGAAGAGGGTCCCACAACCGAAGGTGGAGAATTTCGAAGAGCCAGAGGAAGGTGAACTTTGATCTAATGGCAAGTAAAATTTTGTTCCCTGCTTCTCCACCAACCCCCCTCCTCTCCCCTTTCTCCCTTCACTTTTTTTCTTTGAATGTAAGTTTAACTGTCCCTCTTCAGGTAAAGGTATGAATTTCAATTAGTTTTATGCAAGAATAACAAGGAGTGATAAGAAGATAGAAAAATTAAGCATAGATTATATGAAGGGTAGACCAAGTCAAAAGGAAATACATACCAGGGAAATAAAAAAATATGTTGAAAGTGGGAATCAAAACATTTTAGAGTTAAAAGGACTTAAGCTCTAGTTGATTCCAAAGAGTGAACCTTTGCTTATTCTTTAGAGGACGAAAGTTGCTATTACACCCTTAGCCTTTGTCCTTAGTTTGTCTTTTGATTGTTGGTTCAGTAGAAGGTCCACATATCTATATTTGGTTGGTGTTTTAGCTATTTCTTCTTTGTTGTTGTGTTGTGGTTTGATATTTTGGGTTATTGTTAGCCTTGTCTATTGTCTGATCCATGTTTTATTCCTTCATTGTTTTATCTTTCGTATCTTCTTGTTCTTGGTTTTGGGATCATTTCGAAAACCCAATCTTATTTTTAGTTCATAGCTATGGTCAAAAGCATTTTCCTAATTAAAAAATGACACATAGATGATGTGATCAACTCTGAATATCTAAGTTATAGAAACAATCCTCTAATAAATATGTTAGAAAGAAGGAACACTTATCAACATAAACATGTGAGCATCTATAGAGGGACAATATCCTCAAATAGATTATACCCGGTTAGATTTAGGTTGAAAACTAAGGAAGGTTAAAAATGATTTGCAGATGGAGAAGATAAATAAAGACAAAAAATGTTAAAATGACTACGAGATGAGAGAGAAAATTATAAAGAAATTGAACTGCAATAAATAAATTATTAATAAAATAATAAAATAAAATAATTTATTATAACAACTGGAACCCACAAAAAATGTCAAATATTGTTATCTTATTTTACAAAATATCAAGAATGAGGATTTTAAAGTCATAGAAGCAAAGGAGAGGGGAAAATGGAGTAAACATACATACTCATTGTACAACCAATCAACCATTATATTATTAAAAAAGTTACTTCTATTGTAATATCACTTAATTGACATAAGATTATGATCTTTTAAATTTATAAATTATCGTAGACCAATTTACAAACCAAACAACCGATCAATTATTATGTTATTAAAAGGACCACTTCAATTATAATATCACTTTAATTAGCATAAAGATCATGATCTATTAAACTTTATAAGTTATTGTGGACCAACCCACCAACTAAATATCGAATTAATCATTATATTATTAAAAAGCTATTTCCATTATAGTATCATCTCAATTTAAATGATTTTTTAAATTTATTACAAAATTAAAAAACGAGAAAGAGAAAACCAAATAGAAAATATACATATTTAATTACTTTTTACAAAATTTAAACTTATAAACTCCTTTGAAAAGTACAAATTCTTGACGATTAACCCAATGCAAATGTGGAAATATCTTCTATTTTAATATTAAAACCCAAATAAAGAATAAATACGCTTTCGACAGATCCTAGAAGTTAAATTGTATTTTTTAAGCAAGAATTAGTCCATATTTTTGGATTAATAAGTAATTAATCAAGTCGGAATTGTTATGATCCCAAGAAGCGGCCGTGCGTCACATCGTTTTCCCCACCACCATGGCGGTCATTTTGCTTGCAAAACACTCCAATCTTATCTCAACTGAGACTCGATAAAAGCGATGTTATTAACATAGAAGACAGCAATGGAAAATAAGAGAGCGTTTAATCTAATATTTCTCCTGTTAACCTTTGTTCTTGTTATCTCGATCGCCATGGCGGACACCCCTAAACAGGAAGAGAATCCGAAACGGGAAGAGCAAGCCACTGCCGGCAGTGAAGGGAGCGTGCAAATTGTGTACATGGAGAGAACATCTGATGAAGATCCCGAATCTACCCATATCCAAACACTTGCTTCTGTTCTAGGAAGGTAAGCCAAATACCCATGGCTAATTTGCGATTTTTCTTTCCAGGCTGGGAAACCCTAATTCCACCGTGAATTATAGCTTTGGTAAACATTTAGTTTGATAATTAGGTTGTTTTCAATCTTAGGAAGGGTATACCTTCGGCTTAGATGCCACCGTTGATGGGTCTGTATTCACTTAAATTCAATCCGAACACGCCCCTGGCCTTGTCAGTTGAGGTAGGCTGCACCCAGAGTTGTATGCTTTAGGCTAATCACCCAGATGGGTTAGGTTATGTAATTTCCTTGTCCATTGAGATGGGGCGCACCTAGAAATTGGATGCTGTATATTACTCAATTTCGAAGCCCACTGAGGTCGCACACATAATTGTATGATCTAGACTGGCCCCACGCATATTTAGATGAGTGTGGCAGGCTACTGAAGTTCTTCGTCTGTTAAGGTTCACACTGCATACAGAATTGGTTGTGGTAGATAAGCTGCTTCAATAATTGGATCTAGTAGGTTACTGAATTCCTTCATCTGTCGAGGTAAGGTGCACCTCAGCCCATTTTTGAATTGTATAGATTAGCCGCATCTATCGGTTGATGCTACAGATTAAGCCCAAAATTGGATACAAAAGGTTCGCCGCACCCCTTTTGGATGTAGTACGTTACCCAATTTCATTGTATGTTGAGTCTCTGCCCAAAATGGGATGCAAGAGGTCATCCGCAACCATATTGGATGCGGTAGGTGAATCAATTTCCTGGTCTGTTGAGCCTGTGCCCAAATTTGGATTCAAGAGGTTAGCCGCACCCATATTAGATGTGGTAGGTTACTAGATTTCCTTGTATGTTGAGGTAGGTTGCACCTAAAATTGGATGTGGTTGATTATTCACACCCGAGTTGGATGTGTGTTAGATTACTCAATTTCCTTGCGCACTGAGACAGCCCAGAATTGTATGTGGGATGTTACTTAATCTTACACGTTAACACGTCTATCCAGGATTTGAACCTCGATCTTTGCTATGAAAAAATATTGATTTGAACCTTGGGTCCTTGCTATGAAAAAGCATTGACTGGAGCTCTAATAGCATTACTGCTTATATCATTAGGTGGAATTTGAACATCTAATAGGGTTGACTATGATTTTTTGTGATTTTGCCCCCTGTTTTAACATATTAAATTGAGGGAAACATGGATCGAAGTAACTGTGTTTTCTTTTATCTGAGTATGTAAAATTTTATACATTAACTTGTTTTTTCAAGGATTTGAACTTGGGTCTTTGTAATGAAAGCCCATTGATTTACTGCTCAAGCTTATCCCGAATGACTTTATCTCTAATAAAATTACTGCTTATACAAGTATGTGGAATTCCAACATCTAATAGGAATTGCTATGAATTTTTGTCGTATTGGCATTAAGTGGCATGGATTCTCTTAAGAACATTGTTTTTCAGCCCTTAACTCTGTAGATGGCCCATTTCTTTCTCACGTAGAATTTGAGGTGACATGGATCTAGGTTTGTCTAAAGAACCCGTGCTCTCTTTTATCCGAACTTTTATCTGGGTATGTTGCTTTTACATTCTGACATGTTATTCAAGGATATAAAACTGGGTTTTTGCTATGAAAGCCCATCAATATACTGTTTGAATTCATCACTATTGAGTGCTTTTTCTGGTATGTGCAATTCTAACATCTATTGGGAATGGCTATGCATTTATACCATATTTAAATGAGGTGGCATATGGATTTTCTTAAAACATAAACTTTTTACCCTTAACAACATACTCACCATCCCTTTCCCATGTAGAAATTAGAATTGAAGGCATAGAAGTAAACTTTTAATGTTAACAACATGGACACCTCCCTTTTTCCCATGTTTTGTTTAAAGAATCTGTGTTTGCTTTTATGCTATCCCATCTTAATGGTAGTCTGATTGGTTTTTATGTAATTTAGTTGAATATGATGACAGCATCCAGAAGAGATTATGCAGAAAATGAAGTGGAAATGTATTTTTTCACTAAGTGCAGTTCTCTTGTTCTTTTTTCCAACAGTAACGTATGAAATCAAGTATGTTGATCTCAAGATTTTGAAAATATGAGTGCCTTTTGGTTAATTAATAGGAGGAAAATCACCATGTAAATGCATTACAGGCCCAAGCCCCCCTCCATTGTTTCTCTGATCTGTTATGTAAAGGTTTACCTAAACCTTTTCTTGTTTAGCAGGCTGTGCTTGAATGGTGATGTAGAGCAATTGCAATATTGATGACCTAGGATCAAAGCCCTGCCTCATCCTATACGGGGCTGGGTGCAAGTGCCTGATGAATTTTAACCGAACACCCCTAGGGACATGTCTTCTAAGCCAAATGATATTCTTAGCTTGACAGCGGATTTCTTATGCATTAAATATTAAATATGATAGATAGTATTTGGCCCTACACGAAATGCTTAGTAGCAGCTATTGTGAAGAGCAGATTCAGTAGGGGGATATTCAGAATCCA
The DNA here is from genome assembly GCA_037957365.1 of Torreya grandis. Classification (NCBI taxonomy): domain Eukaryota; kingdom Viridiplantae; phylum Streptophyta; class Pinopsida; order Cupressales; family Taxaceae; genus Torreya; species Torreya grandis. The sequence continues at coordinate 792,194 of JARHVA010000995.1, read as the reverse complement.
AATCAGCTAATGGGAAACCTTTTTTTTTTCCAACTTATTCCATTCAATAACCAGTAGGTTGTGACAAGCACAAATTTTATAGGCCAAGGTGTTACTGCTTTGTTCTTTCAACCATTACACCCCACTGTCACTGATATTATGTAGGCATAACCTTACCTTTGTTGAAGTCGTTCCACAATAACATAAAAGTTTATCATGTAGATCATTTCCTCCCTTGACATTAAACATGTAAAGTTCATGTATATTCACGAGATAATAAAGATCCAGCATTGCAACCTTTGTTTTCGTTATGTTGTAAATTTCTCAATTTTTTCTGTCTTCAAGGCTTGTATAATTTAAGCACTTATATTTTTTCAATAAGTTCAGGTAAGAAGGAGAATCAATTACTAGTGGGAGTCAATTGTTTTTCCCTTTGGTTGTGGTAGACAATTGACCATAAATACAATGAAGTAAATAGAACTACGATATAGATCAGGCAGGTTACAAAACCTGCAATGCCCATGTCATTGGTGAGGCTCAAATGCTTATCTGTTAAGTTACAATGGTTGTTCTTGTTTGTGTAAATCTATAAGATTAAAATTTTAAAGTAAATATTTATAGATAAAAGTACAAGGCTAAAGCCAAGTAGCAATTCAGAGCAATACAAGCCTAAATTATGCTAAAATAAAAGGTTCTTTTTTAATCTCATGAGAGTATATCAGCTTCTTTTGGCTCAGATTCCAGACATAATTTACTGAAGATTTAAAGCTTCTTAGGATCACAACTCTTAACTTCATATTCCATGTAATACCTTTTGTACTTCTCTGAGTCCTCTCTATTGTTTGGACTTTCTGTTAATCATCAAAGTTGGTTTTTTCAAAATCTTTGTCAACTTATATTGAATTCAAATAACTTGCTTCTTGAAAGTGCTAAATGCTGCACCATGGACATGGAGATTACATTTTTTTAATTGAAAGGCAGAATTTTCTAACAAATAAATATACCTTGATAGTTCCTGCAGATTCATCGGGCCTAAAGGACGTCAAATCATCTTATCTCATTTCAATATTTACAGTTCTAAGTTTGATTGACAAATTTCCTTTTGAGAAAATAGAAATGCATATAACCAAAGAGGTCTCATATGATATCCAGATAGGGGCCGAGTAACCTGAAGAAGCTTGGTGGAGCTTTAGAAACTATAGATGCAGTGATAACCCCCAAACCATGGGTCTCTAGAAAGAATATTTTACAAGTTGCTTTGCATCTTAATTCCACTTTCAAATGGTTAGGGTTATGAATTATGGCTTTTCTTCACCAACCATTTCAAGGGCGAGTGACTTATTCCCTTAAGGCTAGCTCAAAGGGCCAAAAACCATTAAACTTGTGGATCATTTTTATTTGAAGGAGTAATCAAAGTCAAACATCACCTCCTCACCATCCGGTGATAAAGATGGTGACTGAATCCAAGTTCTCAACACAAAGAATGGAAAAGGAGTAAAGGAGCAATGAAAGGGAACCTTATCATGAGTGTTTGTTTCTCATCCAGAGAAGATCCTACAAAAACTTCTAGGGTATTGGGTAGACTCTTGGATTTTCTAACTAGAAATTGAAAGGAAGGCCCCTTAAATTATCTTTAGAGAGCCCCATTAAGAGATATTGGTCCTTATGGCACAATACTTGTTGAAGGTTTTGCAAATGGGGTAGCAATCTAAGCGGTTTTGATTGGGAGGGAAACTCCATGGTTAAGCGTGTTGGAGCCGGAGTAGCACTAGGATGGGTGATCTTAGGAAGTCAGGGTGCTTCACCCATGTGAGCATCACAAAGATGCAATGAGTGCCAAGTGGACCATTCTTGCTCATGAGAGATGGGTTCTTGTGAACTTGTACTCATGAAATATTGGTTAATGTAGATTGACATGAAACTATTCTATTGAATCCCGAAATATCATCACATAATTTGATCTACTGTGGAAACAACAATTTTATAAAAACGACCATTGATTTGTTTTCTCTCCCTTTCTCTATATTTTCTTGAGCTTCATCTTCGTTGTTCTTATTGTTCTTTGGTCTGTCTATCTTTACATTACCAATATCTGGTTTTGTCTTCAATAAATAGATTGCATGATCTTGTTTGTATCCAAAACTTTAAATCTTATTCTCTGATTTCTTCATCATTTTATTCTTGTGAGGATTCTATTTTTTCCTACTATTTTTCTTGGGCTTCATACTCTTGTAGTTGCTTTTCCTCATCGTCTTGAACGTTTTTAGTTGCGTCTTTTTTTATCATCCACATGCATCCATACAAACCTATGTTATTACCTGGAGTGCCTTGGTAACTTGTGCATCTTTGTGCAACACAACATTTTGAGCAACCTCGTGCAACCCCAACCCCAGCGTCGCACCAAGATACATGTCGCGCAACCCCAGCGTCATGTGCATCCTGCACAGTGTCAAGATCCATGTTGCAGAACTCTGAAGACAACATCGTACACTCCACGCAGTAGGCACATAACATGTAAGTGTTAAGGGGTTAGCCCTTGCGGGAATGTGGATAATCAAGCTCAAATGCCATTCAGTGACACATCCTCCAAGATCCACACAACACAACTATGCAATTCTGTGCAACACAACTTCACAATTCCGTGCAACACAACTTCGCAACACAACACTACACCAGTGCGCACCATGGGCACAATCCCAATGCATCGTCCAAAAACATGTGCACTATCTGAATTTGCACGCAAAGCTCAAATGACCATGTTGTGCCATGATAGATGGCACTCCTAGAGCTCATTCCATGACATAACAATGCATCAGGTGGACAAGCTATGTAATAGTTGGAAGGTGAAGAGTCACAGGTGGAAGCTTAACCAGTTTGACTTCCATAACGGTTATTTATCCTTCATGGCTTTGTAATCTATGTATATAGATCTGTAACATTAGATAGCAGGTAGATGGTAGTAAAGTAGACAACTAAACATCATTCTCAAGGGTATGTCGTGTACACAACACAGATTAATATAATTTTTGTTCCAGTTCTATTACTTTCTTTATTCTCCATCTTATTCAATATTGCTTCCGCATATGCATACAAACAATCTAATCCCTCGTTTAGAGTGTTGTCCCTTGAACCTACTGGGATCCAGATCATTGGTATTAGAGTGGTTCATCTTGAATGTGCCATCGAACGAGGTTGGAGTATCCAAAGCTTGGCTTCAAACCACAAGATCCCTCAAACTACCTTTCCTGTTGTTTCAGTAAAGTTCAGATGGCGAGAGATAACACACGTTACAACACAAGAGGATGTCCACACATTGATACAAAATAAGATTGTAAAGGCTCTTGAAAGAAGAAACAACATTTCTGTTCAACCAGTACGTTGAAGTCCTCGAATGGGTGGTTCCATCGGCTCACACATCACGTAAAGCTTTTAGTGTTTGAGCCTCCCCTAGGTTTCAAGTAAATCTAGACGTTCATTTGTTTGAGGGAAAAATAAATGCAGATGCAGGAGATAACTGGTTAGATTAGTTAGAGTCATATTTTAATATGATTGACTTTTCTGATGAAGAGCAGAAGATCAAGATTGCACTGTTGAAAATTTCTTCAACTGTCAAGAAGTGGTGGCAAGTATACATTATGTGTGCAAAAGACCAATCAGAATATGAGTTTGAGCCAACCTGGGATAAATTACTGGAAGCCTTGAAGAATGAATACTATCTTGAAGATGTCTGTGATGACTGCTACATTCAGTGACAACAACTATGGCAAGGACATGACTAGTCAGTCGAAGCCTACACCTATGCCTTCCACAACATGTATGTGAAACTGGTCTCTTCCAAGTCAGAGTGTCCTCAAGTACCGCATACCTGTGACCATTCATTTAGTCCAAATTGAATCTGGCTAAGATCAAGATGATGGGAGAAGCCTATCGCTATGCAACAACCATTGAGGAAGAGCCTAAGATGAAAGGCAAATGGGAACAACTACTATGCCAAAGAACATACTTTCTTCAGACAAGTTCAAACCATCTAAAACAAGTAATGGTGTGACAAACACAAAACTAGCGACCCCTCCAATGTAGAGTGCCATGCGAAGAAAAGTAAAATTGCGTGCATAGAAGCAGAGGGTCTAGAGTTTCAGTCATTTCCTGAAGCAATTGGTTTGAAGACTGATCTTCCGATCCAGTGTTAGTTGCTGCAGTGTTGAAGATTCCTATTGATTCTCTCATTTAGGTTATACATTAAGTTTGGAAATGTCAAATTAGTTTGAATGTCTTGTTGAGGTACACTTTGTTTCCATCAAACGCATCTTACTTGCTATAGTGATAAAGAAGCCTATTGAGTCCATCATCTGGTTCTACAGAGAGTTTGGAAATTTCAAGTTAGTTAGAAAAGTCTTATGAGATGCACTTTGATTCCATCTAACTCATGAAAGAGAACATAAAATAATGACCACATTAGGGCTTTGTGCATATCATTATGTGGGACTGTTAGAACTTTTTAAAGAGCTCTGTTATGGTTTTTATTTGCCAAGAATTTGCATGTTTTTATTATTATATTCTTCAGTTGGATTCTTTTCTTCTCTCTGACATCCTGTCTTTGAATCCTATTTTGTCAACAACAATAGTGAAGAAGCAGCTAAGAATGCAATCCTTTACAGCTACAAGCACACTACAAATGGATTTTCTGCCAAGCTTACTCCAGAGCAAGTTGATGCTCTTTCAAGTATGTACATTCAATTTTTCTTTTTGGATATCTATGATGTGGGCATCTTTTTTTTTCCTTTTTCAAATGAACATTTGTCCTTCATGCAAGAAGCATTTCTCTCAATATCACACCCTATCTGTTATGTTCTTTCTGAATATTAATAATGCAGGCATCCTGCTCTATTTCAAATTAACATTTCTCCTTTATATTATGCCTTTGGAAGTTGCAGCGAGCATTTCTCTCAATATCACAACCCCTATATTATGTTCTTTCTGGATATTTATGATGTGGGCATTTTGCTTTTTTGAAATGAATGTTTGTCCTTTTTATGATATGCCTTTGGAAGCTTCAACGAGAATTTCTTTCAATATTACACCTCATATATCATGTTCTTGAATGTGACAGCATTAAAATTTATAGAGAAGGTTTTCATGGTCCATAAATCATATGAAAGAAGTTTCTGGAAAAACAGTGTAGAAGATTTTAAGATCAGTGATTTGGATCGCACTCCATGATCCATCATCAGCATTACAATTCGCAATAGAGATATGCCATTTACTATTACTGCTATCCAATTCTTACACATTGACATTTATATACTCTGTACATCACGTGTAACAGACCCCGCCAACCTACCTTCACAAAGGGCAAGGAACTGTAGTTGTAATTACTCAATGAAATCAGCAGATGTTTTTCATCACAATCATTTCACAACAGGTTGGAGTAAATAAACAATACAATCTAGGGGATCCTTAGAAACATTTAATTCCTACTCCATCCAGAATATGCTGGTTTTGATGTTTTCATAATATTTGATAAGTGTGGAAGGGATTTACTTGTTGGAGGACAAATAAGGACAAATACACATCTTTAAGACAATCAGTGACTGTGGCCCCGATTCCTTGAAATTGTTAGAGGCAAATTAGGTGAATGGTATGCTCTCAGCATAAGCAAAATAAAATTATTGAGATGGCAAATGGATCATTTTAAGAAGTGCAACAGATGCAGATCTTATATCATGACAATTATACACCTTTTGGTGCTTATGACTCCTTGTTCTGTGCTACAATGATAGATGGTTCCAATTTGTTTGGGGAAGATTTTTTCATATTTCATTAATAAAACCAAAGTACATCTATTTTGCAAAAGAATGGAATTCCACTCACAGACCATGGTTCAATTCCCCAGACCCACAAAAACAAAAGATATATACATCCCATTCTTTGAACTGTGCTTAGGTTTGTAGAATCTTGACAGTTTACTGAAAAGGAATGGAACTATATTTAATGATGACGGCAGTTCTTATGGTATCAGACAGCATTTACCTCAAGAGACAATCATTTGAAATGATAACTTGATTGAAAGACAGCCCTGCTATCTAATAGCAGCTGTCTTACACTAGTAAGTTGGCTAATGAACCTTCAGGGAGTATAGGATGTTAGGAAGGGATCAATTGATAGACATCGGATGCTATTTATGTGTGCCTGCGAACCCCTGCCAACACGTCAGTCAGCACAGGACAATGTGGATGATAGGGAAGAGGATTAATTGCCACCAAAATCTCACCACTGCAGTTGCCAGACAATATGACATCCGGCATCCCTATTATGCTGTTCCAGAAAACTATCACATTCTTTCTCCTCACTGCAGCACCTCTTCAGTCCTATTTACTATAACAAGACCTCTGCAATCATTGTTCCAGGTTTAACATGAGCATTTTCAATCGATTGTTATTACAGAATATGGATTTTGGGAGAACACTTGATTTCCAACTTGACCACGTCACTTGCAAATGTACAGATATGGAAGATAAGAGACTACAGGACTCTGTGAAGTTCTGTTGCAGGAGCTAGAGCAGTTTGTAGATGCAAATTGACACAGGTAAAGGCAGTTTGTTAGTGATTATTTGTAGTGTTCTTAGATATCTAAGGGGTTAGTGGTAGACTTATCTACTTCGAGACCATGGTTTCCTAGGAGATTTCACTGTTGAGTCCTACAGTTCTTAAGGCAGTCAATCCCTCGTCCAGGAATTCTGTGTCTAAAATGTGAAAATGGAACAAAAATGGAGAGGTTTAGGCACCAGCTTTAAGCTATTCATTACAAACTTTGTCATGGAACTAAGGATCCTTTCATTTTCTAGCTGTTGTCTCTGTCTGCTGTCAATGAATTTTATTTAATTACGAACTCTTTGGCATAATGTATATATGGTCTGTCTTGATAAGCCATTTTGTTTCTCTCTCAACTCTTGGGGTTGTGATCTATATACTTCATTCTTTCTTTGTGGGTGTTATGGGTAAAATGGAAACTCTTCTTTCAGCTTTTTGGTCAGGGCTTTTGCCCACTCATTAATAGGACCATATGCATTTTCCTTTTCGCTTAAAAAAACACGTTCATGCTGACAGCAAGTGAAGAACACAAAATGACAGCACAAAATGACAGCCCCATAGAAATTTTAAGAATTGAGACACAGGCTAACGAATAAAGACAAACTTATACTCAGTATATAGGAATCATCCTCATTCAACACAAGGAATCGTGTAGGGATGGCATGGAACTGAGACTTAACAGAACAAATCTTTCGAGGGAACTGTCTTTTGACAATCTTCCAGGAACAAGGCTGGGGAGATTCAAAGCTTCAAACAAACAGCATGTAATGGTCACAACACTGAAATACAGTTATTATGATGTAGGGGTAAAAGCAGCCCTCTCTCAACCAAAGAATCTTCGTCCTATTGGGGGTAAAAAGAGCAAGCTTGTGAGTCCATTGTCATAATGATCCTCCTCCTGTGAAAAGTAAGCAAGCAAACTCAACATTGTCAAGAAAAGCAAGGTAACTCTTCTGATACACCACACCCAGGCAAGGTGCTCATTCCACTGTAGACTACCAAGAGTACCAACCCTAGTGCTGTGTCACTCTTGCGGAATCAAAGAAAACATCCCATGCTATAGATTAGAGGCGCTTGGCCTTCTCCCTCATTCAGGCTGCATCCCACACCTTGATATTCTTTGCAACTAGAGAGGCTGCTAGCTCAAACCAGCAAAACCCTAGCTGGTTTTGAGGCAGGAGATCACGAACTGGGAGGGTGATCAGAGCCTTGCCTTTATCTCTCCCAGTCTCGGGGGAATTTATGTTTTGGTTTCAAACTTTGCAAGTGTGACAATTATTCATTTCAATCTCTTTAATATTGCCTCATCCTATCTTTTCTGTTATTTAGACATCGATCAAATCTTGTGTTGTTGTGTCCTTTAGTGGAGACTCAGCTTTGGCTGTGAAAATTGAACCCAACTCTGAGATGCTTGAATTCTAGACTTCTTATGGAGCAGTTAAAAATGATGATCATGATTTGTATATCAGTGGCCTAGAGAATGCTTTTATGTTAAGCAAACTCTGGATGTAATTCCTTCAAAAACCTTTACGTAGGCATCATGTTTGTTTGCATGAAAATTGTCAAACAAAGGCCCCAACTACCAATGGCTACTGCATAAGCATACAGTATCTACTTTAAAAACCCACAAACTTTTAAGGAAAGTAACACAAACTATATACAGCAAAATGGAGGTGAAGTTTAATGCTGTGTAATGCATCCCTTCAGTTTGTCCAATCTAAAATGTATTATAGCTGCTTATCATTCACATTCTTTTTTAATGCTGTAGCTTTATGTTCTTGGTTATCTTATCTTTACCACTAAATGTTATAGGAGTTCAGTCTCTTGAAAGCTCAAGTAAATCACGTCTCCTCTGAGTTTATCCACTGTAAATGTTCTTGGAGGAAGTTTATTTGAATTCATATTTGTTGTTATTTTGCAGAACTTCCTGGTGTTCTTCAGGTCTTGCCAAGTAGGACCTACCATCTTCATGATGGGGCAGCAGGTCTTTCCACTTTGACATAAATCATGGTCACAAGAATCTTTCAGGGGCATCTGAATCCATGTACCTAGGAAAAATAAACGTCAGATGCTAATTTTCGTTTTTTGGTTTTGTGTAAATCCAAGTATAACTTTCTCCAGCACTTGAAATGGGTTATAGTATTTTATAATATATGGTGGATTAATGAACCATTCTTGCATCCGGTTATGGTTTTTTACAATATTATCATTCGGGGCATTCCTACAGTGACAAATTGAGGTGGGGGGGGGGGGGCACGCACGGGTGGCGATGGCCTGTAATGTCTCTTCAGTAAGTCTCTGCTATAATAATCTATGAGGTAATCACAAGTTTAAAACATGCTGTCAATTCAAAAATGAGTATTTACTTTTTACCCGGTTTGAATATTATAGTGAAAGATATTCCGTTTGAATATTTACTTCAGATAATTCAAACGTGGATATTCCGTTCGAATTTTTTACATGCAAGTTTTCTATTAAATTATGATTTAGAAGTGGGTTTGCCATTGACTCATCTTTAGTTGGAAAGATATTCCATATAAATATTTACTCCAGAAATATAAAAGACCAATATATATTATAATTGTCCTTTATATTGGTAGCATAATAGAAGACTGAAATATAAGACACCACGTATTAAATTACCATACATATATATAATTCTGTGTGTAATAGGTTTATATGCAAGTTGACGTGTTCATGCACATAGGACAAAGGAGGATGAATATATATTGTGTGTAATAGGTTTATATGCGAGTTGACATGTTCAAGCACAGAGAACAAAGGAGGATATGGATATATATAATTATGTGTGTAAGAAGTTTACATGTGAATTGACATGTTCAAGCACATAGGACAAAGGAGGATGAAAATGGAAGACATACAAAATTAATAATAAATGGTTACATTAATAGACCTCACATAATGGAACATGTGCTACTCGTTGAGACCTCCAATCCTAAAATTTGAAAAGGCAAACATTAGAAGTTGAGAAAAACATGTGCCATTGGGAGGGGATGGCCAAAGTTTTGCAACATCTCAGAACTAGAGGGTTAACAATTTGTGGAAATTTTCTGGTCAGAGATACTATTGTACAAACCATTTCGTGATATAGAGATAAACATTGGCCTTAATGATGATATGATATAATCCAATTGGGTTCGATTTTGGTACAATCCTTGGTATATAGAGTGGATTATTGAAGCAAATAATGAGATTCAACAAGGAATAAAAGATGAAATAAGGATAATAATTGACAAAACATCCCTAAACATGAATGGGAGATCATATCAAGCCTACTTTGATGATGGTTGTTGCAAGTTTATGAGATTAATATGTTAGGTTGAATGGATCTTCATAGGGAGGAACCTTGGAATAGAGTATACAAATGTAGAATAAACAAAACAAAAACTCTCAAATTCACAAGCATGGCAAATAACATCTTTCTTGCATTGGGAGAAACACTATATAATTTTTGTTATGAAAGCCTTAGTGAGATGCAAATAATAACATTTGATATAATTATTAGAATATTGCACTTACCGTGCATATGATAATCCAAAGAAAGGAAAGAACAATAACCTCTCATCTTATTGGAGGGATTTAAGCTAGCATTTTTAGAGTTAGCATGACCACAACATAGCCCCTTTACTACTTACTCTAGCTGAACTTGGAACATTCTACATTGGTGTGTTTTCAATATACATAAGCTTATGAATGCCTATTTCAATTTTGTGAAATAAGAACAAGGTGAACAAACTTTCAAAAATAAATTTAACATGTATTTCAATTTTGTGAAATAAGAAGAACAAGGTGAACAAACTTTCAAAAATAAATTTAACATGTATTTCAATTTTGTGAAATAAGAACAAGGTGAACAAACTTTCAAAAATAAATTTAACATGTATATTTAGATTGATAGGTCAAAAGATGCTTTGAAATATAGATTCTTGACTATGTTAAAAAATTATAGAAAATGTGTATATGTGCGTTGGTATCGTCGTTGGATATTTGGGAAAATTTTCCCCAATAATGGATAAATTGAATGACTAGGTGATATATCAAAGCACAATAAACAAATGTTGCACCTAGTTTTTCCATATGTAGTTATAACTAGGATAAAACTAATAGATCAATGATATCAATTTTCGCTAGTAGATAATATAGTTAGTATCAAGACCGGTGAACACTGATTTGCCTCAGCAGGTGACATAATTAGGGTCACATAAACAAACTTGATAAAAAGGGACTAAGAAATGAATGATGCAACAACTAAAACTTCTGTCATACTACTCCAAAATATTGCCTCTGTTTGAAATGCTTGAAACAATTGCTGAAACTGATCTGATTCTGTATGTTGAAAATGTGAAACCAATGGACGAACCAAGGTCAAATGGGCTAGGTTGATGGGATTCAAAACATGTTTGGTCGAGTAGGAATAGAATGGTAAAACGATATGATAGGATGTCCTTGCTTAGGATACTGATGGTTTGATTGATTGAAGAGAATAGGAGGGTTGCCTCCAAGTGGTAAGGCAAAGGAAATGATTATGCGATGATGACAAATGAATATGGGAAATTGAAATGATGTGGTACATGTTTTTTTGCCGATGATGGTCATTGGTTTTTTATGTTTATGGCTTGGATATGTGATTCTGTTATTCTTGCAGATGTGGAGATGCACGCCCTGATCAACAAATGATACAACCAAAATAGTCAATTATGTTAATTGTTAGCCCACACATTGTCTGAATAGTTGTTCTATCAATAACTGGCTACATATTCATATGCAAATGATGTTGTGATCTTCATTGATCATTGATTCTGTTTCCTTTAAGCATCGAGATAAGTTATCTTTATAGCATCTGCAAAGGAAAGTGTGATCATGGATGATAAATAGGGATACATGTTGGTTGATAGGTTTGTTTTTGAAATAGAAATGAGGATGATAATGGAATGAATAATGATGGGGAAACAAATGAAGATCGAGATTTCTAGGCACACATAATGTTACTAATTTTGGATTCGACATAACTTTGGATGTGGTAGAGTTGAAGACTTTTGAAGATGTTCTTGATAGGACCACCAGATTCTTCTTTTGTTTGGGCCTAAGAGTAGCTACCATTTGATTATGTTGTAGAGTGGAAATTATTTTGATTTGATCTTTGATAATGTCATCATTAAATAGTGAAGAATGTTTGTGCTCAACTATTGACACCTCGAAGAGGTTTCTACCAATGAAGTTGTCTTGATTGTCCCATAGTGCCTCCGAGAAGGTTTCACTAAGAATCATTGAATTTTGACTTTGATTGTCCCTTAGCACCTTCAAAAAAGTTTCACTAGAAGATGTTGAGTTCTAACTTTGATTATCCCCTAGCACCTCTGAAAAGGTTTCACTAAAAGAGTGTTCTATTGTATGATTGTGGTCTTGGCCTCCTTACTTTTCTTCATCTGATATGTCGCTATGGATACAATTCAACAAGGTATGATTATGTTGGTCCCAATTGACACTTGTGTGAGATGGAATGTCAATGACATGGCTAGTTGGTGGTAATGGCATGTGGGACGATAATGGGATGAGGGAACGCTGCAAAATCATTGTAGAAGATACTAGAACTTGTGTCAATGCTGAATTAATCATCTTAAAAAACTGTGAAAGGATCACAAATGTATTCAAATTGATCTGCTAGGCATGCATAACCAATGTCATAATAACCATAAATGTATTCTGATTCTGAACCTGATTCAGACTCAAGAGACCTTTAATTTGAAGTTGAGATTGATGTTGATTCTGCTTTTGATGCTAAATCTAATGTCGATTCAAGAGTAGAACCTGACTCTAATTCTGAGTCTTCATCTGATGGGTACTTTGTTACAATGTCTTGTTAGATGTTTGGTATTGAACAAGTAATGCCCTGTGATGGCATAACGGGCTTCACAAAGACTGATTTGTCAAAGTGAGACTCCAAAACAACAAGAAAAAGGTTAAGAGACAACTCTTTAAAGACTGACTTGTCAGAGGGAGGCTCTTGAAAAATAGGCATATGGTCGAGGTAATGATTTGCCCAAAGGTGGTTATAATCATTAAGAATTGATTCAACAAAGACTGACTCATCAAAGTGAGACTCCTCGACAACAGGGATATGATTGAAAGGTGATTCATCATAGGTTGACTTGTCACAAATGGTTGGTTCAATAACATTGTTGATCGGTTGGTTCTCTTGTCCTTAGTTTCCAATGAGTTGAAAAATATCAGTTTTGATCACAGCTTGGTCCTCAAATGATTGGTTTTGTTGAGGTATTGATTGGATGGGTTGGGGTTTACGCTGAATGATTGGTTGGGATCAAAATTGGATTGGTTGAAACGCTGGTTGAGGTTGTGATTAGATTGGTCGAAATCTTGATGGGATTCGTTGATATTTGGATTGGATTTGCTGATGGATAATGAAAGGGTTGTGGAGCTTGGTTATTCCAAGGAGGATGAGGTCTTGGAATGGTAATGGTGTTCCTTGGAAGTTGTGGAGCTTGGTTATGTGTATAAAACAAATCTTCTAAGTCCTCATAAACCATATCATCATCAAAGATGTCTCGATTTGGATTATAAATCAGCGCTTGTGTTTGATACTTGAATTGATTATTGTAAGGAGGGTATGAATTTGTCTTGCAATTATCCTCATCATAGAGGTCTGCACCCAATTCCTCTTCACTAATCATATCATTCTAGGTGGAGTCTTGATTTCGATCCCTGATTTGATTATTGCAAGGTGGATAAAAATCCATCTCACAAACCATGTTATCATTAAAGGGGTCTTGAACGAAGCCATAAAAATCAAAGTTATTTTGTATGATCATTCCATCATAAGTTGATTGTACGTGACTCCACCATAAGTATAACTAGACATCCGCATCAATGAAGAAATCTCCAAAACAAAAAGACCTGTGAGTTTTGCAAACTCTAAAAAATAATGTCCAAAGAACAAATGGTTCAAACATTATCTATCTTGGTCTAAGGTGGAGCTGAATGTCCAAAAAGTCTATGTAAATACTTGATAAAAACAATGTAGCATCAAACAACAAATGCTAAGTGTCTGATACATGCAAAGGTCACGCAAAATGACCTAAGAATCAAACTACCAAAGTTTAATGTCAAAACGTGTTCCAAGTAGGTCGAAGCTATTAAAGGGAAAAGTTGTTATTTCTTTTGTCCAAACTCAGAGTCAAAATCTAGGACCAAATAGGATATGTAAGGACTAATGGCCAAACAATGACAAAAGCTCGAGTTAAAAAGAATGATTGATTAATCTAACAAACTTGGAACAATTTAACATAGACAAGGCACATGACCAAAATAAATTGATTTGACCAAAATAAAAGCACAAAACAAAATAATTTTTTGAATTTGAGTGATGAATTAACCCAAGTTACATAATCCAAAAGAAGAAGATCTGGGTATGAACCCCACGAATTGAGGTCTAAATTGAAATCAACCAATATTTGAATTTGAACTTGTAATAATTAATCAAGGACTCAACTAAGGTAAATTAGGATCTGATGACAAATAAGATAAAAAATATTGAACAACGTGACTAGGCTTAGATAAAGATTCAACGAGGCTCAAATGATTGGTTGCAATAATGATAGTTTGTATGCAAGACAAGACAAGTCTTTTGAAACAAATTGGGCAGCGTAACGACGTTAACATTCTAGAATTATGATGTGACAAATGGCTTATGTTTCAAGACTTCAAAGAAAAGATTTTGAAATGATTTGGGCAGTGTAATGGTGCCCTCAATCAAGTACTACACCCAATGTTTTGACATAAAAAAGGAATATTTTATAAGTCAAATCAAAGTGTCATACAGACGGCTTAATGTCTCAAACAGTGGAGTGATGTCGACTCATGAATCATCAAATGACATGGTTTGAATAATACGAGTTTTAGTCTAACACATCAAGCAAAAATGACCAAAATACACTAGTATAATCGTTCAAATCTTAGCAAGGGTATGACGATGTGGGGTTGACTAAAAGTAATTGGTTTTCAATCATTTTGGATGGATCCCATGTCTATCGACTTTCACGTCAGCAAATAAGAGAAGTAGCACATCATTTGGGTCCATGTCATATGTCTTCTTCAGTGTAGTGTGATGTACAATATGCTCAAACATCCTAGGATTAGCTTCTATTAACGAAGATGGTTTAATTTCTCAAACTATCGTCCCAATGAGGGGATCTCAATTTATATACCTTCTGTGGAGAGGGGTTGAAGACGATGTCAGAAGATGAAACCTTGGGTCAAAGCTTCTCTGAAGAACTCGTGAGAGGTAATGAAGTCCCCCTCACAAGTCAAGATGTATTGAATAAATGACACAATAAAAAGACTAGTCATCTCAAGATCACTTAATACTATGTAATTTTTTGGGGAGGGATTTAAACGACATTTTTTCTATGCCTTGGACTAGGCTCAAAGTGCGATGAGATGATGCTTTTGATCTCAAAAATTCTCTAAAGGAGACAGATGGGAGAGCATACATGCATGTCTCTTTTTATTAAAACACACAATCAACAAACAAGTTTGCAAATAATTAAAGTGAGGTTAATTTTGTTGCACCAAATTGCAAGTGTTTGATTAGATTCATTACTAGCCCCTCGGCTTCAAGATGTGTAAATAGAAATAATTGCAAACCACCCAAAAAGAAGTTGGTGCTTTTGATCCTAAAAGTTTTTTAAAGGAGATGGATGGGAGAGTATACGTGCACAACTCTCTATTTATTCAAATAAGTTTAGACTAAACAAATAATGAAAAAAACTTGCAATTTTTTTGAAGTGTATTCAAATTTATAGCACTAAATGAAATGTGTGGTGGTGTTCTTTTAACCCATTGGCTTTAAGATGTGAACTTTGAAAAAAGAATCAAAACATTTAACACAAACATGCAATTTTTTTTTTAAAACCATAAGTGAAATGCCTAATTCATTTTAAAACATCACAAAAAAAGTGTGAAAGAACTAATTAAGCTTGTTTTGAAGATTTTTTAAATTGGCCCTACAAGAAAAAAGGTCAACACTTTGTTTAACCTTGAAGCTTATTTATCAAATGAGACAAACAACCTTGAAAAACAAAATCTGTCGATCTAGAGGCAAAACTTCAAGAAAACAAACGTGTTAGGTTAGACAAATATTAGCAAAAATTTCAAAAAAAAAAAAAAAAAACCTATGAAACATGCAAACAACAAGTTAGAAGGTTAAAACAAAGAAAATCAAACACAAATCATAAAAACTTATAGTTAGTATTTTAACCATAACTTTTAAAATATACATTCATTTGTCACAAATTTTTTGAAAGTTGTTTGTAGTTCTAGGGTGCACCTCTTTGCAAAAATTTAAGTCAAAATAGTGAATAAAAAAAAAGTTATTAGCTCTATATTAGCCATTTTTACCAAAATATATATATAAAAAAGTGACAATCACTAAAATAGTCATAACTTCTAAACTACAAATCATATTTTAAGAAAATTTTAGAAGATTTAAGATGAAACCAGTAAAAACATCTTAAAAAAATAGTGAATAGATTAAAAATAAGAGCTATTTTAACAACTATTTTTATTCAAAGATGTAGAGTGCACAATCGTATCTCATCGAGCATGTCATTTGTGATATAGGATTTTAACTCAAATGAAGAGGTTAGTATAGAGTTAGGCTCAAAAATAATGAAAATTGAACTCACTAACAATTTAACATATTTTAACCCTGATCATGGAGGGAACATAATGAATAAACCAAATGAGAACTCAACAAAAGATGAAAGGAAATAAAAAATATAAACATAAAAACACAAATTTCTTACCAAATATTTGATAGCTTTAAATGGTAATTCGGTTGACTTGCTCAATTTATGTATAAGAAGTTTTTATCAATGACATAGCTAACATCATCTCTTCTATGCACCATTGTTGAATGCTTGGCTTGATTGATGGCTTCATGGTTTGATTGATTCAATGGCGTGATGGTTTTGGCTCAATTTTGACAATTATAACACTAGACTTTTAGCTTCATGAATCTATTCCTGCATTATAACTCTACTTTGATTGAGATCTTTAAATGAAGAGCTCGAGATTTGTTTCTATAGGCTTTCAAATCTTTTTGAATGGGTTAAATCTGACCATGGTTGAGTTTATTAACTTTGATTGAGTTTGACATATTTTAAAGATATTCTTTAGATATTTTTCATTTGGCATATTCTTAAAATATTCTTTTGATATTTTTCATTTGACATATTCTAAGATGCTCTTGATATTTTAATTTTTTTTTTTAATAATTGATTTATTTTCTCAAAGATGAATTTATTTAGGCTTTGATCAAGTTTTGCACTTTAATTAATCTTATTTAAGCATTTGGTCATTTGTTATAATATTTGATTTAATTTAACGTGTGTTTACCCAAATTAATTGATTTATGGGCCAAGTTGATTTAATTACATGGTTATGAAGCCAAATTTGAGACTTATAGAAATTTTTGGGCCAAGTATTCAATGATTGGCAAGAATTGGTCTAAAATCAGATATGAATCCATTGGTGGCTAGTTTTACATGTCTATAAGAATCACCATGAACTATAAGATGTTGAATGTTCCATTGCATTACTTGATGAAGCCCTGATAAAAGCGATTGATATTCAACCATGTTATTAATATAAGGAAAACTGATATGAAACAATTTGAGAATGAGATCCCCTTGTGTAATAAATAGTAGCCATGTGCCTGATCCATGAGATATGAATGGCCCATGAAAATACGACGTCTAGTGTTGCCCCTCAGGGGGGGTTTCTATGATGGTCATGATGGACTTATCTGAGAATGCAAAAATGAGTAGTTTAGTATCTGAAAAGGGAGTTTCAACAAACTAATTTGCAACTATTTGTACCTTTATGTCCTTTTGATTGACATAGTCAATTTCAAACTTTCTCAACAACATGATCGACTCAGCCATGCATCCCTATAAAGCTGTATTTGACAGTAGATACTTGAGCGGATCTCCTTTACCAATGACTATGGTATTGTTGTTAAGCATTGACACAACTTTTGGGTTACAAAGCCCATAGCTAAACAAGATTTTTCTATTGACGTATAATTATGTTCATACGCTACCAGTGCACAACTTAGTACACAACATGTTCTTTCTCATTTTTATCATGCTGAGTTAAAATTTCCCTTAGGGATTTGTCAGTGGTAGATATGTATAATAGAAATGGCCTCTTTGAGATTGGTGGTAATAGAAGGGGATTGGCAATATATTCCTTCAGGGGTTGAAAGACTTTCTGACATTCTTCATTCCAAATAAATTTAACACCTTTCTTCACTAAGTGAGTGAAAGGATGGCATTTATCAACCAACTACGAAATGAAATGTCTGATAGACTGGATTTTTCTCTATAAACTATGGAGCTACTTCAAAGTGGAAGGTGGTGACATCTTGGTAATGGCTTGTACCTTGAGCAGGATCAACTTCAATGCCCTAGCAAGAGACAATAAAGCCTAACAATTTCCCTAAAGTAACATCGAAGATGCACTTATTGGGATTAACTTGAACCTTGTACTCATGAAGCCTTTCAAATATCTTTCATAATACGACTGGATGATCTGCACAGGGTTTAGATTTACCCAATATGTCATTGACATAGTCTTCGAAAATATCATGCATCATGTCATGAAATATAACGGTCATAGCCCTCTGGTATGTGGCCCCAACATTTTTTAAGCCGAACAACATACCCTGATAGCAAAATGTTCTACAAGGAGTGATGAATGTTGTTTTGTGTTGGTCTTTTGGTGTGATTTTGATCTAGTTATATCTTGAAAAGCCATCCATAAGAGAAAATATTTCATGCCTGACTGTAGAGTTAACTATCATGTTAATATGCGGTAGAGGAAAGTCATCCTTAAGATAGGCCTCGTTGATGTCTTTGAAATTAGTGCAAATTTTGATCCCTTCTAGCTTTTTACTAGTAGGCACAATGTTTGAGATCCACTCTGAATAGTTTATCAGTTTGATGCATTTCGCTTCCAAGAGTTTTTGCAAATCTTTCTTAACTAACACAATAATACGAGGATGTATCTTACACAATTTTTGCTTCACAAGTTTAGCATCGGGATGCACAAAAAGGTGGTGTACAACCAAGACAAAGTCTAAATTGAGCATGTGTGAATAGGCCCATGCAAATATGTCAACAAACTCCCTTAAAAGGGATATAAAAACTTCATGTTCCTATTCAGTGAGGGACGTGCCTAATTTGATCCATTTTGGGTCATTTGGAGTCATAATGTTAACTTTTATAGTATCTTCTACTAAGAGAGTTGAGCCATCTTTCAAAATAGTTGGCAAGGATGTAAATTGGCTTGCAATGGCAAAATCCTTTGGTCAGATTGGTTCTTCAAGCTCTCCCAAACAGGGTGAATCTAAATCACCTAATGGTAGCAATGGCCATGTAACAAATGATGTAGGATATTCTCAAACAATTTGATCAAAGACATGTTCCTCTGTACTGAAATTAAACCTAAAATCAAGTTCGTCATTGGTAGTCTCCTCAGATTCATTCAAAAAAATGTGAACACCCCTGTCTAGTGGCACCTAAAACAAGGTTTCACCCAAAGAGTGGTTTTTTTCTTTATTTTTACCTTGGTCCAAAAGTGCCTGAAATAGGTTTTCACTTTGGGACCTCAATGTTTTATTCTTTTATTTTTGGTTAAGAGTGTTGACTTGCTCTCCAAAATAGGCTGCAGGATCTAGTTTGATATAGAACTCTTGTTTGTGGTCTCCCAATAGAACATTGTCTCTTAGGTCTAAAAAATCACAAGAGCCCTCATCATTTCAAACTTGTCTAAAGGTACTATGAATTATTTTTGGTCCCAGTTTATAAGTTGGGGAAGTGTGGAATGTTGGATTACTGGTGTAATGGTGAAAATGGTATATGGGTTAAATAAGTTGGTACTAGAAAGGTATTCATATATGCTATGATTGAACTCTGATTCACTGTCGGCATCATTGTTGCTAACCGTTAGCATTAGAACATGAATAATATACGTTTGATAACCCCAGGGGGGTTTAAATTTGAGACCATAGGTTCCTTTGTATCTAGTCATAGAAATGGGCTCAAGAGTACCCTATTGTTTTGCCCCCAAGCGTCCACCTTCATATACTTGGTTATCCATGATCCTGCTAGGGATGGGATACTTTGCAATGTGGTAGTAATCGGCCAATTTGTCATTGTACAACCAAGAATCATCATTGGCAAGTGGGTCCTCTTCTTGGCTAGTGATCGGTGTGAAAATAATAGGTGCGGGGCCATGAAACTTTCTTTTTCCTTTTTGTCGCCATTCCATGTAAGCTGACTTAGCTTTAGGCCTTCCATAAGTCTTGGGATTTTGTGGAAGCTTGGTAATATGGAATGTGCCATGGGTAAAATAATCTCCTAGACCATCGTCCTAATTGGTGAAATGATTAGACATTTCAATAGGAGGCGTATGTGAAAATGAGGCAAGGCTATCTGGGTCTATCCAATTGGCCTCTGGTAATTCAACAAGTATCTCTTTGTCTTTGTCCTTCTTGGGTACCGAGTCTAGACCAAAATGGTAGTTGTAACTTTCATATTTGACCTCCAAATGCTTGCAGTGGTCATATGGCTATAAATCTCCATGGATAGTTACCTCCATCCTTGAGTGAGGAAACTTGATACACTGGTGCAATGTCAAAGGGATTGCACAAATTTCATGTATCCACGGTCTATCCAAAATTAAATTATATGATAGGTCTAGGTCTAGCACATGGCAGAGTGCATTGTGGGTTAAAGGCTCAATGAATACTAACAAACTTATGGTTCTTTGTGATTCTTGCTATTCATTGTCATAGGCCTTGATAGTAATAGTCTTCAACTGAAGGTCGACTGTTGTATATCTGAGATGCTTGATTAGCTTCAGATACACAATATTCATGCCCAATCCATTATCTATGAGGACACATTTGAATTTGTGCCATGTGATGACAACTTTAATGTATAATGGGTTACTATGGATAGGGACAAGGGACGACATATCACTTTGGTCGAAGGTCAATTGTTGGCTTGGGGCTAAGTGTCCAACCAAAGCTTAAAATTTGTCAGGGGTGATGTCATTTGGCACTTGGGATTGGCCTAGGAGTTCTATAAGGATATTCTTATGGATGGTAGATATACGTAACAGATCTAGAATAGAGATTTGTGTGGGTGTCTTTTGGAGTTGTTCCACAATGTCATACATCTTTTCCCTAACAATGGTAATTGGCTTACTCCTAGCTAGTATAGTGGGTTGAATAAGGTCATTGGCAGGAGGTTATGCACCTGGAATAGTAATCTTAGACCACCAAGTTGTGATTGTGTAATCTAGATTGGATACAACACTGTCATAACTAGAAAATGGAGATAGACTAGAGAGGATAATTCTTGGTTTTTGGTGTGTTTAGTTGCAGTCACGGGGTGATGAAGAGTTATTGACATAAGGTCCTGAAATGGCAATCCTTGGTTGCTTTTATGTTTGGTTATGTCAAGGAAGTATTAACAACATAGATAGGTCAATTGGCAATGTTAGCTAACGGTCTGAGTCTATTGGCATTTGGTCTAGGATTTATGGTAATGATAGAAACATGCCCACCCATAATATGGCCTACAACTTTATTATAGTCATGTGTAACTACATGGTAAGTATGTTGGTTGTTAGGGTTATTTTGGCCTTGGTTCCTTCTATTTAATTGACGTTGTTGTTGTTGTTGTTGTGGCTGTTATTAATACTATTGTCACTGTGGTCTTCGTTGTTGTTGTTGATTGACATTGTTATGCTATGGAAAAAGATTTTGGTAGATACCCAGGTTTTGATTGGAAGTGGACGTTCTATTATTCAATTGGATTTCTCCATTTTTCAACATATTTTCAATAAAGTGTTTCAACTACACAGAATGACATATAGAATGTCAATGGACATGATGGTATTCACATAACTCATTTTTTTTGTACCAATTTGGATATGGTATACTCTTAGGATAGTGTTTTGGAATCAACCAATTAATCATATTGACCATGACTAGTTTGCAAAACCCTGTTTCAATGGGCTCACTAAGGTCGCTGAAGACTTTAGGAGTGGGTCTTCTTATTGGAGGAGGGTTTTGTAAAGGTGGTGGTTGTGGCATTTGAGGTATGTTGCAAAGTAGGTTGTGTTTGCTGGATAGACTGCTAATGCAAAACAAGTTGCATTTACGGCATAGGTTGAGCAAACGGTGTTTGCACCATTTAGACATGATGTGACTCAGTTACTCCATTGACAACATTCTTGTTGCAGTTGTATGGTTTGGATTTTTCATAGTTGTCAGCTTGAGCTAGTGTAGACGCTTGCATTTGGATTGGGCTAGGGTTTTGACTTGGGCATGCATTTTGGTTTTGGATATGATTCTGATTTGAGGAGGTCAATTGATAATTCCTTTGTTGATAAAGGTCTTTTCAATCTAAAATCCTCTCTCAATAATCTCCTTGAATGTGTGCGCACATTGAAGCTCCAAGTGATAAGATATTTCACTATGCAAATTTTTGGTAAACACAGCTGCCAATTTTTTATTTGGTAAGTTGTAGACGAAGAGACTAGTAAGCGCTCTCCATCTCTGTAAGTAATTTGAAAAGCTCTCATCAACTTTTTGCTTAGCCTAACTCAAATCTACTACTAAAATTTCATGTTCAAGATTATAGGAGAAATGCTATACAAACTTATCTGAGAGATCTTCAAAATCATATATTGAATTTTTAAGCAACGTGATAAACTATTCCAAAGCCTGTCCAGCTAGACTTCGAGAAAAGATGAAGAGTAGGTAGATGTGACTATAGGATACTAGCTAGAAAATGATAAATAACTCTATTAGATGCCCTTTAGGGTCTCCTTTATCCTTGTCCCTATGAAATTTTGGTGGTTCATAGGAAATGGTATTTGAAGATACTCCATGTTAAATGGGTATGAAGACGCATCATCCAATTTGAATTTCTTGGTCTGCTTTCCTGTTTGAATGGCTACAATTGCATCCTTCATCTGTTACCATTCTTGGGCAAAAAAAACTTGATGGCACATTTGGTTGTGGTTGTGGCTAAGCGGTCAAAGGTGGATTACCTTGATCAAGGTATAATGGAGGTATGAAGTGCTATGGACTGTTGGTTTGATGGGTGAATCGACTAGGAATATGCATCCATAGATTGGGATGCAACTGTTGATTTTGCATACGTTGTTGGTAAGTATTCTGGTTCAGATTTGGAATATGGCCTTGGGTCTGAGGGAATTGGGGTTGTGATAGAAGGATATGGCTTTGTGGAGGAGTGGGAGTTACTTGTTGGGGCAAGAACACCTACTTCCCAACCACAACAAGTTACTCCTTTTATTGAATGATTGGGGTAGATTAGAGTTTTTTTAGGTGCCAAGGAGATATATCATGGCTGCATTATTATGTAGACTCCCTGAATTAATTTTTGTTGTAGAACATGATGGTTAGGCATCATGATAGAATACCATGATAACTTGGCTGAAATATGCATAAAGACTGACATGCAATCCAATAATCAATCGAAACCATGCACCAATGATAATTACCATGATGACGATGTTGATGTATGAATATGGACGTATTCAATAATGTTGCACAAAGAATCACCCAATGGATGCACGTAGATTGAATCAAGGCACAATAGGAAAGCAAAAAGTAGGCAAATAAGCAAATAAAAAAAACACCAAGAAAAGAAAGAAACAAAATAAAACAAAGAGAAACACCAAACAAACAATGGTAAATCACAATGTTAGTATAAACAACATGACACAAACAAGATGACAAACATTGTTCCTAAATGATAAGAGATAACGAAAAAAACAAAAATGGGGGAATGGAAGAAAAGGAAGGGGGTCGCTAAGTTGGCTCCAAATACACTAGGGAAGTGTATGTTGCCTACATAGCTCTATGGATGTAATATCCAACAAAAATTTAGGTCAAATGTAGTTCTCCCAAGAAATGGGATAGAAGAAAATGATGAGAAAGAAAACATGAGTGATGGTGTAGAGGAATGGGGGAATGAACTCGGAAAATGGCGATAGCGTGAGACTCTTGGCTAGTAAGGATGGGGAAACTAAATGCTAAGTGGTTATTTTTGAAATACGTAGGGATCCCATGATCCTTAAGGCAAAGAAGTGGTCAATGTTTGAAGATTGTTTTTGGATTTTCAAAATATGTTTAGAAATGTTTTTAATTTTTTTGAAGTATCTCAACTTGATCGAGAATGACGAGATACTAAACAGTCCAAGATAGAAAAATGGTGAGAGCATTCAAACTCAAGATGCTTGAAAAATGAAAAGAGTGTGGCAAAGGGTGCTCAAAAATTAACAAGAACATTCAAACTTAGGGTTCTCATAAAATAATGAGAGCATGGTAAAGGGTGACTGAACTGACCTCAACGTAAATCAAGCACTACCTACATAATACCAAGATGGGACCTCAAGTCACTGTAGTTCTACCTTTCAACGGAGGAATCTTACTAAGTAACAACCAATTCAAACAGAACAGACAAAGTAGGTAAATGGCATAGTACAACATAGGCATGGCAAGGTGGTACTTCATGGCACGATAAACAATATTATTCCTAATTTGCCCTTAGGAAGTTATATTTAGGAAATAACAACATAGGTCAATGATACTAATTATAATGACCTAACTTCTCATGAAGAAAATATAGAGTTCTCAAAACTCTTAAAACATGGTTTAAATGGCAAATGGTCCAAACTTGGTATGTCTAGAAACATGGTTTAAAAGGAAAACTCAATCTAAACTAGGCCTAGGAATGGAGTTGTTCTCCAAAATCATCAAATGATAAACTTGGTCTAAAATGTCTCCAAGGTCTACTGTCTTGCATAAAAATGGTCAAACAAATGGTAAGTTGAATCTTGATTTCGACAAAGTGTTTCAAACAACTCCAATCTAGGTAGAAAATGTTGCTAGGTCTTTGGGAACAAGGCACAAGCTAGGCTCAAAATGACATGAACGAAACCTAAAAATTATGGCAAATGCCAAGTTTTTGGAAACATGACACAAAGCTAGACTCAAAACAAACTTGGTTGAAGTAAAAACGACAAGGCAATTAATCTAACAATTTGAAACACTTGGACTCAAACTAGGCACATGGATTCAAATACAAACTTGACCATTGGTAAAAGACATTGGACCTTAGGCATATGCCTAAACATAATTGGAAAATTCAATCCCAAATAAGCAAAAATAAGCAAGATGAGTAAAGCATTCAAGCCCAAGTGATAATCAAGGCTCAAATGTATACTAACTACGCTTAAGGTTATACTTGAAAAGAGAGTTTTGACCTTAGTTCTATGCAAAAATATAGATGCAAGACACATGGAAAAGAGACCACTTCTTACATCTAGGCACAAAGATCTTCAAAGCAAGCAAGGAATTAGTCCAAGTTGCACAATTTAAAAGTGAGAGGTAAACACATAAGCCCAAATTAAGCAAGGCATAGGTATAAACCACTCAATGTTTGAATTTGAACTTCACAAGACAAATTTTGAAATTGGTTTAAAAGACTTGGGTTCTCAAATAGACAACAGTCTAGACCCAAATGGATGGCATAACGATGCCAATTGTAAAATAAAAGGCATAGATGGTTTCTAACTCAGTTTGACATAAGACAGTTTTTAAATAATACGATCAATGTAACAATGCTATCTCGCTCAAAAGGTATGACAATGGTCTTTGTTTCAAAACTTCAAGGCAAAAATTTGGGATAAAATGGGAAACATAACAATGACCCTTTCAAATAAGTGACACACAGATGTTTTGAAATTTTTTAAAAGAAAAGTGTGGTATCAAATGAACAGAATAACACCTCTTAGGCTAAAGGGGTGTACAAACATTTGATTGGTTCATGACTTGTTTTTGACCAAAAAAACAATTTTAGACTCAAAATAATGCAAGTAAAATAAATAGACACAAAAACACCTAAATGTATCATCCTATCTCTAAAAAACTGACAAGATTGCTTCGTATTGTCAAATTTTGTCAATATACTCCTTGAGAGGAAATAATTTTTTAATCTAATAAATTTAGATGCACATGAAAAGTAGGGTTTTTAAGCCCCCTCTTCTCTTAAGAGT
The DNA here is from genome assembly GCA_037957365.1 of Torreya grandis. NCBI lineage: Eukaryota > Viridiplantae > Streptophyta > Pinopsida > Cupressales > Taxaceae > Torreya > Torreya grandis. The sequence continues at coordinate 766,424 of JARHVA010000995.1, read as the reverse complement.
TCATATGGTGACATAGAACTTTGGGTTATTTTCCCTACATTTACAATATTTTATTGCGACAAATGAGGTTTGTCTAAAAATTATAAGTTTTATGCATTCTAGATGGTCCCAAGTGTAGTTAACACTAAAGATGTAATCATATCAATTGAGTTTATATCGGCTAACTTACTCTACAAGGGTTTATTCCTTACATAACGACTCCATCTGTGTACTCGAGTTTAGCTAAAACTGACTCGAGTTTTCATTACGATCAGAGAAGCTAGCCGCTCAATCCACTGGCAATCACACTATCCCGTGCCTTGATTTATATAGCCCACCGTGGAGCGGGGTTAAAATGATGTTGGAAGATGAAATTCCAAGTCAACGCTTCCCTAAATAACTTATGAAGAGGTGATGAAATCCCGCCCAAAATCCAAGTGCATAAAAAAATTAGTACTTTTAAGGGTCATTATTTTTGAATCACCCAAGTTATTTGAACTTGGGGAGAGCAGAGATGATATTCCTTTTAGACTTAGATTAAGAAACAAGACAATGAATGAAGTGCTTTTTGTCACCCAAGTTCCCTAAACGGGATGGGGGAGAACATATGTGCAAAGTCCGATTTGCAAGAATACACAACAAACAAAAACAATAAACTAAAACAACAAACAAAAATAACCAACAAAAACAATAAACAAAAACAAAGCTCTCAGGAGCACTTAGTCTATTTTTTTTTAAAGCACTAAGCGAATTGTGAAGTAAAATTTAGCCCCTTGGCTTTGTTGGCACTTGTAAAAAAGAATTTCAAAAAAAAACTAAGAGATGAACATAACTAAGTGGATTTTAAACACTAAATAAAACACATGTAAGATTTAACCATGCTTAAAATTTGCTCTCTCCACCTTAGGACCTGCAATTTGTTAGAAGGTTTTTCTGCTTATAAACCCAAAAGCAAATGATCAACTAACAAGTAAAATTGAGCTCTTAGGTTTCTTTTTTTTTTACATAGTGCAATACCATCTTTTTATAGTGCAATACCGACTCTTTGTGCAAAATTGCATGTCTTGGTGTAAAACTGCATTTCCATAGTATAAAATTGACTATTCCCTGCAGAATCGCATCTATTAGTGAAAAAATGCATGTCACAGGTGCAATATCGACTATAACATGCAAAATTGACTTTTGCAATCAAGTGCAATACTGGCTTTTACGAGTGCAAAACTATATTGATCAGTTGCAAAACCGCATCTTACAAGCAATACATAATCTAGTAATGCAAAACCGCACCTTACCAGTGCAAAAATGACTATAGCAAGTAATATCGACTATTGCAAATGCAATACCTACTTTTATATGCAAAATCTAATTTTACTAATAAAAAATTGCATTTACCAGCACAAACCACACTTTACTAGTGCAAAATCAATTTTTTTTGCAAAGCCGCATGTCCCAAGTGCAAAACCGCATTTTTGCAGTGCAATATCACATCTTATAGGTGCAAAACTGCATGTCCCTATGTCTTGATTGAGGGCTTCATTTTTTCACTTTTTTTGCCATGAAATCAAGAAATTAACATGAAAAATGTTAGCAAAAAGGTTCTAAAAGGCTATATGAAGAGCTTTGTGGGGTGCGAGTCCCACCGAGCTTGCCATTATGTGATCAATAGGAATCCAAAAAAAGAGATTAGTATGGTGTTAGCATGAAAGAAATAAAATAAAACACATTAATAAAAGCTTATACCTCTAGGCTAGACACTCAAAGAGCTAGTGGTCAATACAAGTAACTATCAAATAAAAGCAAGACAAGAGACTTTACCTTCCATAAAAGCAAGCATTGTACGTTGGTAATCAATTGATGTGCTCAGTTGTGTGACTAAGAATTTTTTAACAATAGAACTCCTTGCACCACCTCTCCTTGTCACCTTGGTAATGTTAGTTTGGCTTTGGCTTGCCTTGGCTTAAGAAATGGGCATGATAACACTACAATAATGGAAGCTTTCCATGTATTTTTGCATGATAACTTTACACCAAGAGAGCTTATTTATCAAAGGGTGAGACCTTGTATTTATAACCTTTCAAACTAACTCTTACCCAAGTGTAGTTATGTTAGAGTTAATTGCGATTGAGTTTGAACTAACCCTAATTGAGTTAAGGAGGGGACAAGCATTTAATATTTGAGATAGAGATCCCATTTATTAAACATGGATATTTATTTATTAATTTATGAAATTTAGGGAGATATTTTTAATTCCTTAACTTTGAGGATGATGACATTATCATGACTTCATTTTTATTGAATTTTCTTTCTACAAAATTTATTCTTACTAGTTGCACATGGAAATTTCACTTAAGCATTTAATTTGATTTGATTAGTTAATTCATTTTGCTTAGCATTTTTGCACTTTAAGAATTGTTTAAGTGATTTGCTTAATGGGTTCAAAGGTCAAACTGTCAATTTGCTAAGTCGCAAGTTGACTGAAGATGAATATGTGAGAGGTTACTGTTGCGTATAGGGTTATACACCAAATAGAGATGCTTTAACATGATTCTAAGCACTAATGTCCGATGTGTGGAAGAAATTGGAATATTCAGTGGTTCCTAAGCCTAATTTGCACTGTTTGACATAAATCAATCTGAAGTTTGGTTGAAAGTCGATTGTGGCTAAAATGGGGTGTCTATAGATTGAAGATTTCACCTTCTTTTACATATGACCATTTTGAGAGATTGAAGAGTGGAAATAGAGTAGAGAAAAAAAAGAGGAAGACCATAGCCAATTATTGGAGGAAAAAATACATGTAGGGTGATGGATATTTATAAAGTATTTTTCTATAACAAATATATCATATATGTATACTCATGTGTTACTAATGTTATGTTACTCTTTATTTTCTATTTGAATATTTTAGTAAATGAAATTAAATTTAATAAAAAAAATAGTTATAGTTATAATGATATATTTTAGTCTACATATAATCCACTATATAAAGTAATATACTAAAAATAAAATCTTAAATGTATTTTACTAAAAATAAACTCTTAAATGTGTTATCATTAGCAATAAATATTTACTTTTATCTTATGTGGCATTGAGTGCCTAATTCAAATATCTTAAATATGTATATGTTAAGTTTCGAGAAATATCAACTTCGTAGTGCTTGTATAATACACAATCTAACATTTAATATAAACATCTCAAAATTGACATCTCCCTACATTTAACAAATATGTATTAAATATATATGAACTAGTTATTGCTTATTTGTAACTTTTGCAAATTCAATCGAATTATTGCTAACATTATTATTATCTCTATAAAAATGATGGAGCTTATCAAACACGTATGTTAAAAAAAAAAATCATTGTCAAAGGTTAGCACCATCAAAATGAACAACTTAAGTTAATCAATCATGGTGCATTACAAAAATTGTTACAGTGCATTACATGTATGGTTGGGTACATTATATATGCATGTGGCCATTATGTATAACACAAAGTTTCATGCATTACATGACCAACTACACTTTTGACTTAGTGTTAGGGCATCGACATTAGATTCAACATATCTTGGGGTCAAATTTTGGTAGAAGAGTATATGGTGGACAATGGTTAACCTATGTTGACTATCTTTTGGTCGTTGAAATGTCACAAATCAAAGATAAAAGAATGTTCAATCATAAATAATAAAAATCTAAGGTGGGAGTTTAACTACTTGTTTAAGTGTAGTGTTCATTTTGTTTGTCATTAGTTGGGGAGAAAGTGGATGTAGTATCTTTTATTACATTAAATATTTTAGAAGCATCTATATGCTTCAATGTCAATACAAACAATGTTACATCAACAAAAGTTGAAAATGAAGAATATTGCAATACCTTAGATGAGATGTTAATATAAAAGTTGGTTTGAAACTTTTTTTGACATGATATCGAAAAATTACATTGGAATTGAGTTAACTTAAGGCTAGGGAGGTTTATTGCTCACAAATTGTAACTAAGGTCATTGTTAAGCAAACCAAGTGTGTTCTTGTTCTTTTACAATGGTACCTAGGATTTTTGTTATTTTATTAGTACATAGTATTTGAACATAGGAAAAATAATTACCATGTTGTTGATTCTAGAAAACCATCCCAAATGCTACACAATGGGATCTGTCACTCAAAAACAAAATGTATTATGTTTTTTCATTTCCGTAAGATTGCATTGTCATACAAATATATTTGTATGGTTTATATGTGGACAAATAATGCCCACTTTGTAATGTTAATGTTGGTCTCATTCGCTATCATTAATTGTAAGTTTTTTTAATGTGCATATGCTATTAGTTTCCATTTTCAAAGGTCTATGAAATGTAGTCTAGTTTTTTAAGGGGTTATCCTAATACATGTTGACCCAAAATCGAGTCCATAATACCTTTCCAATGCTACACAGTGTGATTTGTCACTTAAAAACAAATGTGTTAAAACACTTTAGGATATATGCATTTAATGTTTTAAATGTATTTGATGCAATACTTAATAAATGTTATGAAAACTATTTACATTTAATTTCCTTCGAAGTAGGTTCCATTTGGTATCATTTTAACACACTTGAGTAATCTATAAAAGGTGCTCTAGTTTATCGTTCTTACATATGTTTTTTCGTCATGATTAATCATGGTATGTGATTTGAAACATCGACCATCAAACATTTAGACAGTATTTTCCCCACAAAAAATACTTTCGTATAATTTGGACTATGGAAGGCTTATATATTTATAATATGTGTTATACTTCTTCATATTGCATCATCATACAAATAAATATTTGTATGGTTTATGTGGACGAATATAATGCCCATTTTACAATGTTAATGTCATCCTTTGTCTCATTCACTAGAATTAATTGTAAGCTTTTTATGTGTTATGTGCATGTTATTAATTTCCATTTTTGAAGGTTTTGATATGAGGTGAGATTACACCCTTGTGGAGGAGTTTTTCAGGCTCTCCCACTCCTAGTCATAATATGGGAATAACTCTAGGTTGTGGGTATCCTATGGTGGGATTGAACCTCTAGAGAAGGCCGGATTCCTCTTGATGATCACCTGAATTAATGTTGTCACAGAGGAAATGGTTAGAAAAGGGGAAAGGCCTCTTAAAAAAGGCCCTAAAAAAGTGATGCACCAAAGTTAAAATGGGAAACTCCCATAAACTTGAACCCACACTAGATCTGTGGAAGATAATGCTAGCTCACACAACCTCAAAATCAAGCTAATTGCATAAGTGTTTCATAGATTAGGTTCAAGAAGAAATGAATGCAAACAAATAAGAGTTTTAAGACTCACTGAGGGCTTACATTAATGGTATAAAGAACACTAATCCATACCTGCAATAGCAAGAGAACAACCTAAAAGAGGTCAAAAAGGAGGACAATGGACGAGGAAGATTCTCCTTCACTATGCCATCATGCACAACTCACTCAGCATAGATCTAAGGCAAGATATAGGTAAATAAAGTCTTTATTGCATCAATAGGTAGTTCTTACAAATGCTTGACAAGTTTTAGCCTAATCAAGAGGAGAATATCTTGCAATATCTCACAGAGTCCTTTGCTCTTCAATATTAAAGAGTCCTTATCTGAGAGAGAGCTTAAAAATGGAAAGAATGGGTAATATAGAGAAATGGAGAGAGAAGAGGGATCACGTTAACCAAGAACAATCAATGAGCTACCAGCTTTCAATGAATGCTCCACTATCTTTTTGGTCTAATCAGGTTTAGTCCTCATCAACAAGTTAACCTGCATTAGCTCCAAAAGTCTTCAAGCTTTCTCATTGGCTGAGAAAAGAACTAGAAGACAAGAGTGTTTTGTAGATGATGAGTCATGATCTTTTCAAGGAAGAAAGCTCCTTAGATTTGAATAACATTGAATGCTCCCAATGTGTTCTCCAATTCCGAAATCCCTTTGCTTTGATCTTTTATGCCATGTCCCACTTGCTTTCACTATAAGGACAAAGTACTTGTATCCTTGGGCTTGTCAAAGCCATGTCATGTCTGCTTTGAGAAATGGTTTGTAAGAGCTATGACTGTGTCGAAGGATGAGACACTCCACCATATCTCATTTATGTTTGCATTTGCTCCAACCTAAATATTTGAGCATAGGTTTTTTTTATTGATTGAAAACCGATCTTATTATTGGTTTTCCTATAGTCCATATATTGATAAATAGCTTACAGATTGTATAGCCTTGCTTGAACCATATTAGGTTTGAATAAACCTATTCTACCTTTGAATCTTATGGAAGTTGAGAACTTGTTATATGCATGGATCCTTTAAAACATAATGATCAGTTGTGAAACAATATTGTAACCCCAAAAGATGGGCTCTATATGTTCCAAATATTCAAACCACATGTTCATATTAAACTTTAATGGTGATGGAACTTCAACACGAATAGTCTTGACTGTATGGCTGCCTTTGCTTGTGACATTTGATCGAGCTCTAATGGCGACACATGCCCTTTGGAATACCTGCCTTGGTTTGACCTAAACTTTGTTCGACCTTCATTTGAAGTCCTTAGATTTTGAATTTTAATTTTAACTAATGATCTTAATCTGGGTTTCAGATGGTGCCACTTGGCAGTCCCATGTCCCTTCTCAGGATCCTATTGTCAGTCTATTTGCTTCACGCACTTGTGCCACATGGTGGCCTCATGTTTAATTTGAGCTCCTTGACTTCTTGACCCTACTCATATCTTTAAATCTTCTTCAGTATGAAATAATGTGAGCCACTCGATCTGCTTTCTTGCACAATATTGGATCTGCTTTATAGGATATAATGTGAGCCATTGATCTTGCCAGGACCCACTAATTCAAGCTCATCCTCACTCTGATAGATGTTTGATGGGATTGAACATAGATCGTTGATCTTGCTCTAGGCACTTTTTGACTTTGTGACTTCCCACATGCTGATGATCTATGATTCGATCTTCTGAGATCTTGACACCTATTAGATCCGTGTTAAACCTTGGAACATTTGAAATCAAACTGCTACTTTATGAGGCTTAAACTTGATGTTTGCATGCCCATCCCAAACTTCTTGTTCAACTTTGGAGCTTTATATATTGAGATAACAAGCTCATTAAGACACAAATTTTGTAGAGGATGATCAAGGCATGAAGGACTTCATGTCCATGCATTTATTTTGGCCTAAGAGGATTTCTAAGTGAACTTAAAAAATGCACGAATGAGATGACCAGTCCATTTATGCATGACATCCTATGATGGTCTGGTCCTTCAAAGCTTGTGCAAGTCATTCTTTTGATCCTTCAAAACTTTGCTTTTCTTAGCTTGTCTATCCAGGCAAAAACTTGGTATGTGGGCCAAAATTGGCCAACATGTCTATAAAATGTAGTCTTGTTGTTTAAGGGGTTAACCTAATACACTTTGATCAGGTTTAAATACGAATGACACCATAAACAGAAGGGTTGATAGAGACTACATAAATTGTGTTAGTAAATAAAATTCTTTTAACAAATATAGGACATGAAATAGTCATGGTCAGGGTCCTGTTGCTTAAGCTATAGATTTATAATGTCATTCATGAAATTCAACTCCAAGCGATATAGTTCAAGTCCAGCCAATTGTATTTGAATGGAAGTGTGTTTGATGCAGGAACATATAGGTTCACAAGCAATCTTGCATCATCCAAAAATATGGGTTCAGGTTCTTGTATGTAGCTATGCACATTTATTTTGTATTATGCTATTTTTTTCTCGTACAACAATGTATTTGAGGAATTTGACTTGAATTCATATTTATTGTATTTTTATAGAACTTGGTGTGTAGAACCTATCATATTAATAAAGGGGGAAGGCTTTCCTCTATATCATAAATCACGATCACCAAGATTTTGAGTGGTATTTGAATTTAGCATTAGATGCTGATTTTAGTTTTTATACAGTGTGTAAATCCAAGTATAACATTATTCAACACTTGAAATGGGTTATATTATGTTATAATGTATGGTGTATTAATGTGAAGAAAAAATTGGATGATAAATTAATACAAGAGAAGCAATACTAACATAATATTTAAGCTAAAATTGAATAGGAAAAATGGCATGTACACAATACACAATATTTCACCTAAGAAAACCTTTTTGGTAAGAAACCCAACACATGAATCTTATTTCTTATTGTATTAACTCAATCATTTACAGTACAATAACACACTTTTCTACTTCAAATTTCTACAAAGTTCTCTCTTCAAAGTTCCATATCTTTCTAAATATTGTACGAGTATATATGAACACATCAATAGGAAATTATTCACCTTTCTCATATGTGTAATAGTTCATCTTCCTTGTCAACCAATTGTCCACTTGTGATTATTCAACTTCCACCCATGATGTTTCATCTTGCCCCTGTGACGCTTCAGCTTCCACCCAAAACATATTCTAGAAGGTGTCACCTCGGATATCCTTGACAATGGGTTCAAATTCACCATTGGATTCTTTTTAGAAAAACACACACTTAAAAAAATGTCACTATAGAAAAAGTAGAATTAGATTTTTTGCCTTGTAATTTAGAGATATCTACAAGAAAGTGAAATCGATAAGTGAGATGAATGGCTCACAAAGGTGAATAAAGTCTTGTTGGTAGAGTAACTGCATTGGAATCATGCATGAACAACATGATGAAATCGAAGACACTATCATTAAACAAAAAAAGGTTCACAACTGAGAATCAAAAGTCCTTAGATGCTATGGTTCACTCTTTAGTAAAAAAACTTGGCATATAAGAGCCCCATGAAGAATTGAAATCTAAAAGTAGAGAAGAGTCCATGGACAAGCATGAAGGAAAACCTCCAATATATAAAAGGTAAAACTAAGGTAAAATTTGAACATGCTCCTTTCAAGGTTGAAAAAAAGGGTGAAATTAAATCCTTTGAAGGATGTTTTACCCTATTTTTGAAAAAATACTAAATGAATTGATGTTGTTGATATGTATATAGGTGTGAAAGTGGAATATATTAGAATAATAAAGATATACAATATTCAACTATTCTAATTTGAATAAATATTGAATATGGAAAGTTGTTATTTTGAGAAAATACTTAGCTCGCACACTAATCAATGTTCATTGTTCTAATTGTTCGACTGTGGAAATTAGAAGAATAGATAACTATGTAGGCTCAATATTAGGGACATAATTAGAAAAAGGATCTGGATAGGAGCGCAATAGGCAGACAGAGGCACAATGTACCCAAGTCCATTGACCATAGTCTTTTATATGTTGACTGTGACAGGGGGTAGACAAGAAAAGATAGAAAAAATAGAAATACAAAATTGACAACTCAAGGGTAAAAGTAGAAGATGAATATGGACATGAGCACAATAGAAAGATGATGACATAGTTTGCCTTAGTTCATTGGCAATGGACTTATCTGGGTAGATTATGCATGCAAACTAATTAATGTGCATGTTGCACCTATAGATGATGAGGAATTTGATATATGGCACTTAAGGTCTAGACACATGAGAATATTTGTTTGTCTTCTTATCTTTGAAACTTTAGGGCACTTTGAAAGCTTGAAAATATACAAGAAAAAAAGAAGTGTAATGGGTTGAGCTAAATTCAACCACCCCTTTGATGATAGACCGTTGCTTATGTATCTAATAATCTAAGAAGAGAAATCAAGTCCACGTAGTTCTCCCATCTAGAGTGAATGTGCGATTGTTTTCCTTTGATTGTGTGTATGCATTTAGAATATGGATTTGATACTTGACAATGATATCTCTTGGCTTGCTTTAGAGGGCTCTTAACTTGGCTTATGACTGTTCCTTATAAATATCTGAGTAAAGAACAATAATAATATATTATTCAGTTAACAAAAAAACTATTGCAATGTTACATTTATGTAAAACCTAATGCTCATAATAGGACCTACATAATAGTGAGCATAATAACCAAAGATCCCTATGAAATAGGTTTATGAAAAATACCTTCCAAATAACTCATAAGAGTTACAATCTAATAACAAACTAACCAATAATAATAAACACTAACAACCTACGTGAGTTTTATTAACTCACAATTATTTATACTAACCACTATGGTGAAATAACCACCATCTAGCTTATTTTAACATCACCCCCTTAATTCATCATAGTTTGGAGAGAACAAGAGAAAGAACTTCTGAATGCCTCAAATTTATCATGTGCAATTGACTTTGTGAAGATGGAAAATACTGGAGCTAGATGTGTTGTTGAACATGATCATGTATGAAATGGACTTGAACTTCAATGTGCTTTGTGGGCTAATGAAACATTAAATTATGAACAAATTTAAGAACACTCTGATTGTCACAATACATAACTATAGGTTGAGTTTGTGGTACTCTCATCCTAAGAGTATGAAACATAACCATATCACTTCATAGACAGTTCCTCCTGCAACATAATATTTAGCTTCAATAGAAGAATGATAAATAAAATTATGGTTCTTTTTCCCCCATGAGATTGGACTAGATCCCAAAAAGAACACGAGATTTTATATCATCAGTTTAACCTACATGATCTGCATTCATGTAACCTGTTAAGAAAAAAATATCATTCTTCTTGTATTCTAGGCCATATTCCATTGGTCCTCAAATATATCACAATGTCCACTTGGTTTATTTCTAGTGGATTACCTTCAGAAATTTCATGAAGCATGAGAGATAGTTAACAACGTAGTTGATATTCATCCTAGTGTAGGTTAAGTAGATGAGACTCCCAATCAATAGTTGGTAGAAATTAACATCTACTAGTGGTGATGGATTTGTAAGAGAGAACTGAATCTTGTCTCCATACATGTCACCATTGGTTTTTAATCCATCATTCAAAACTTCTTGAGCATTGTTTTGATATACTTCATTTGATACATAATTATATGGTTCCCATTTTGTCATACTTCTAGACCAAAATAGTAGTGCAGTTGCTTGAAATTCGTCATGTTGAACTATTGTTTGAAATCATTCTTTGTTGCATTTATCATCTTCATTGAACTTCCAATGATGATTAGATCGTCGACATAAAAAACTATCATAAAAACCTCCCCATATTACTGTTTGAGGTAGAGGTTTGAATCATATGGACTCCTCTGGAATCCATGTTGAACAAGATGCTCATCTATTTTTATGTACAAGGCTATGGGAGCCTATTTGAGACCATATAATGAGTTTATAAGTATGCACACATTCTATTCTTGAAGAGGTGTGACATAACCTTCTAGTTGGGTCATGTATACCTCTTCTTACATATCTTCATTTAAGAAGACACTTTTTATATCCATCTAATGAATGTTCCACCTAAACTGTGCAGCCATAACAAAGATCATTTTGATTATCTTTATCTCATTTTTGGAATAAAATATCTCCTCATAATCTATGCCTTATTTTTGAGTGTAGCTACAAGTCTTGTTTTGTGTTTATCTATTTTTGTTAGAGCAATTAATGTCTAAGTGGTAATTATTAATCCTTAGCATACATTGGTAATTAATTAAATAAATAATATTTTATTATTTATTACATAAAGTAGAAACCTGGTGAAAATAAATAATATTATTATGGTTATTTATTACTTAGCAAGTATTTTAATTAATTGGCTTTATCAGGATGGATGGACCCGTTATTTCACAATGGTCACCTCCCTTCTTGAATACTATAAATAGGGTCTTACCCCTATTGCAAATTCATTGCACCTTGATATATTTTCGGGTGAACAAGGTTTTTGTGAATGTCATTTTGTGAAGAATTGAGATTGAGAAGATTTTATGTATTGGGGGAATAGTTTCAACGTTGAATAATCACTATGAATTTTTTACCTCCATTAGAGGTTTTTCTACCTAATTCTCTATGTTTCGTCTTATTGATCTTTGTGTCAATTTGTATGTACTCTTTGCTTATCAATTCACATCTAGATCCTCTGTGTTCATATGCACTCTAAATTATTTCATGGTACCAAAGCAAAGGTGATGTGTTTATTGTTGGCAAGATCATTAGAGATCTCTTTGCAAGCTTCTAAAACTTCAAAGTTAAGAAAATAATCTATTTGATCAGCTTTGTACAGCCATAATATGACCTTGAAAGAATATTATTTTTTATAAATATCTTATAGAACCCTGTATATCAGTTTCTTGAGCAAACAATCTCTATTTAAGCATCTCAAAACTCCTTTCAAGAAACCAATATTCATTTTTTGAAGCCAGCTTTTAGTTTGAATGCCATTATTGGTTGTAATACAACACTTGTACCACTAGAACAATTTTTTAAAAATTTAAAATTTCATTTTTTGGTTGAAAAAACTCATTTTGAGGACCTTGGAGATTTAGTTTGAAGATTTAAAAATTGCTTGACAAATTTCAGAGAGTATGAAGGCTGCTTGAAGCTTTTGTGAAATTTTTATCCTCCTTGGATGTCATTGTACAACTGGTTCAACTATTAAAATCTGAAAAATCTATATTTTGTCATCAAATTTTTATTTTAAAAGTTTTATTTGCTTTGTGGCAAGATTTCAGAAAGATTGACAAAATTTATAGGTGTCTGGTGGCATATACAATTCCTTGTGAAATTCCAAACTTTTGCTTAGGTGCCATTATTCTCCAGAGTAAAAGCTACAAGTATGAAAAATTATTTCATATAATTTTGAAAAGTATTTTAAAAATAATTTATTTTTAATTTCTTAATTTTTCATGCAAGCAACCCAGGTCCCACATCAAGGGCTTGGTGTATTGGTGAGGTACAAGTAGTTTGTACTTATCAACCCAAGTTTCATTCCCATTGAATACATGAGGACTCTTTCAAAAAGTGACCATTTGGACATCTTGAGGTAGGTGTCACACTTCTCCTTGTGGACAACGCATAATACAACAGGTTGTTTTAGATGTGAATCATTTAGTGGATATTACAGACCCAGGCCTACTCACATGTCCCACTTTGAGAAGGTGCTCTCCCATTACTCCGGTTCATAGCTCCGTTATATCAAAAGTGCTTATCCCAACATTTAAGCCCTTGTGGTGGTGACTCAACGGTAAAGAAGGTGGGCTTTATCCAGTAAGTCCCATGTTCGAGTCTCCCTTGCCATTGGTAGTTGAATCTTCAGTGGCATTGCTCCCCATGGGTCTTCAAAGGTTCCCTCTATAAAAATAGTAAAAAAAAAACCACTTACCAATATCAAGACATATAGTTATTTTTTACAAAAAGTTAAAAAAAAGTAATTTTGATTTAATTTTAAAATTACATGCACGTATTTAGATTTTTATATATTTTAAAAAAATTAGATATAACAAGGTTCAAATATATCTTAGTGCATGCATATTCTTAATTGGTCTCCTAGAAGGGTTGGTAGCTTTCTTTTTGCTAAAAACTTGTAACTAAAGAGGTCCCAAGTTTAAAGTCCCCTAAATTTAATATTATTTGACTTGGTCAAGTTAATTTTTCAAATTTAATTACTTTTGAAATCAATTTTTTGATTTGCATGCCAACTTTTCATGTGTTTAAAACTTTAGTGGACCTGTTAAACTTGTTTTGACTTTCAACCTAGTTAATTTTTTTGACAAATATAATCATGTAACCAGTCGATCTCTAAGTTTTGACATGTTTTAGATGCATTAGAGTGGTCCATTTTTGTTTTGAAGCCTCTTATTAAAGTTTTTACACATTTTTTAAATAGTGTTTAAGTGGTCGTTTTGAGTGCGACTCTTTTGACACCTATATTTGTGCAACTTTAATTCAATGTTTTGCATTGTTTGACATATAAATTGTGTAATTAAATATAGTTGCATGTGAAATTCACTTTAGTTTAAAAATAGTTCAAAAATTTATTTAAAATAATTTTTTTAAAACATTTGTTTATTGTCTTGTTTAAAGGGAAGCTATGGCTTCACCTCTTTTTTACTTAGATAAATCTTAAATGCTTAATGAAAATAACTATAATATATAAAAAATTCATGTTAAATCCAAATTTATGACTCATAAATTATGAAATATTGTCATCAGGACTGAAAAACACTTTCTGAATGACATGTAACCCTTAAGCTTACCAATGTATTTCAACAAAAAATGCAGGAAGCTATGTTCATTATCTTTCAGAGTGTTAAGGATGATTTTTTTCTCCACATTAGTAATCAAGAGTCTCTTATCAATGCTTGGAAACTTATTGAGTCCATGCATGAAGACACTCTCCTTTTGAAGATCATTAAATTAATCCTTGAATTGCTAACTACACCTATGAAAAGTGATGAAAAAGTTATTAATTTTTTTGTTAAAATTGAAAAAATTAAAGATTAATTAGATGGATGTAATTATAGTTTGATTCAATATTAGTTACTTTATTTTATCATTCAATTAAATATTAATAAAAAATTTAAAAATGTTATTTCAATTTTAAATTCTAAGTATCAAACTAAACAATATATCTTTAACTTTACCACTTTGTCTACTCTCCTGATTCAATAAGAACAAGTGATGATCAATTTTGATTCTAAAGAGAATGCCACTCAAGGAAATATCACTCTTAATAATGTTTCTGATAATACTAAAAAGTAAAAATATAACCTTAATTCTATTAAATATAAATATGAGAATAAGAATTTTGGTAATAAAAATCATACACTTAAGTTTAATACAAATTATAATGTGGGATAAATTTGATCATAGAAGGGAACCCTATTATAAAAATAAAGATAGAATTAACAATCAACTTCTAACAATAAAAAAGAAAAGAAATCTAATCAAAACAAACAAAAGAATCAAAATTCTAATCAGAATAACAATCAAGATTCAAATATTATTGCTTTTTATATAGTTTTATGTGCTTCAAAAGAAAATGAATGGATTTTAGATAACGGTGCATCGTACCATATGATATGTTTATATGATTTTAAAGATATCTCTGAATAAATTTACTTAGAAGATAATTTATTTTTAGAAGCAACTAAAAAAAAAATTAAATGTTATTAATGATGTTTTTTATGTACCTAAATGTAAAAAGAATTTGTTATTTTGTTCTCAACTTACAAATGATAATTTCATTGTAATTTTACTTAAAAAAAAGTTGGCCTATTAGAAATCAATCCAATTCTTTAATAGTTAATGGCGTTCAAAAGAATGATTTATATATCTTTTTTCTTTGTTTTGCATATTTTTTTCATCGCATAGTAATAAAAAATCTCAATTATGACATGAAAGATTATAACATGTTAATTTTAAAAGTTTACATGATATGTCTACAAATAATTTTATTGTTGGACTTCTTTCTATCCTTTCTCATCATGAAAATTATGAGAGTTACTTACATGATAAGCAACATACTAACCCCTTTCACAAGAAACATAATGTAAATTTATCATATTTTTTAGAATTGATTTATAGTGATGTTATAAGACTTCGACTTTGTATCTAGTAATAGTTCTTTTTATTTTGTTAATTTTATTGATGATTACACTAAAATGATTTGATCATTTTTAATTAAAAAATTTGATATGTTATTTAAATTCAAAGAATTTAAAGTTAGTGTTGAAAATACATATGATTTTTCTTTTAAAAGATTAAGAATTAATAATGGTGATGAATATGTTAGTAATTTTTTTTTTTTTTTTTTTACATTAGATGTAGTATTCAAAGGGAACTAAGAACTCCCTATTCCTCTCAATAAAATGGTATTACTAAAAAAAATTGCACCATTATTAAGATGACCAGAACAATGTTGCATTCTGTAAATATTTTTTTTAGTTTTTATGGCTCAAAGTCATGAATACTACTATGCATATTCTGAATAAAAATATCTACTTAAATATTTATATTTTTTTACATAAAAATACATGTATGCTCATAGCTTTTCTTTTACTTTGATAATATTATTTTTACTTTACAAATACTAACTATATTAATAGTGTTTTATCTACATTGTATTTATTAGTAAAATAATTTAGTTTGACTCTTGAAATATATTTATTACAATTATATTGTAATAGATATATTTGTATTAGATGAGAAAGCAAAAAAAATATTGATTATTTTTAATTCATATGAGTAAGCATAGGGAATACATTATTTGTATAACATCATGCTTAATTAGACAAAATGATCATGTTTTAGTTGTTGCATTTGATAAGAAGATTATGCTCTGTGAGTTTAGATCTTTTGTGTTTCAATTGCTTAGATACTTTTATTTGATTGTTTTATTATGTATGTTAATATCTTTATTTTTTTTATGGGATATGTTAAGAAATGCAAAGTGTAAATGGAGTTTATATTATTAGCTCTTCATCATTTCATTTATTAAGCATTTTATTAATACATATCTAAACTTATTTGCTTCAATCTTTTATATTTTGATTGGATGATGACATTTCATGTTAAAATTATTTATATTTGATGTATGAGAAGTTATATCTCAATCTTTTGTTAAAACATATTAAACTTGATTTTTTTGGATAAAAATCAAATGATACAATGAGTTATTGCTAATATGATATCTAATGTTTAGTTAAACTTACTATCATATTAGTAAATTATTATGTATGCATCGCATGATAGTTGAGGATGCTCATCTTGTCAATATTGAAGACATCCAATAATGAATTGTATACAATAACTTGTATTTTTTCACTAACTTTTGTAATTAAAGTAGTGAACTTGTTTGCTTAAAATATGACATGATTATTTTAAAATGTGTTTTATCATAAAAAATCATATGCCATATTTTTATGTATGTGGTTATTGTGATGCTAATCATATTATGCTATCATAAATCTATTTTTGGATATGTGTTTAAGTTTTGTATAGGTGAATAACACCAATAATTTAAGCATATTGAAGTTTATGTGCATTTTATTTGAGAGAAAGTCTTCAATAGTGATATTGATTTGTAGTTCTGTCCTACAAATGAACAAATGGTAGATATCTTCACAAAACTATTTGGTGTTATCAAATTTTATCAGTTTCAGGTAATGATAGGCCTCTCAAAATTGTCATTGATAGAGAATGTGCATGACAATGCCACTTCCTAATGGGCATGTGTTTATTCTTTTTATCTATATTTATTCTTATTGTAAAGCATTATAAACTTCACGTGGAAGTTATGTGATTTAAGTAAACTTCATCTGAAATTTTTATTTTTATACTTCAATACATTAATTTTTTTTTTTTTAATGGAAGTTCTTATGTTATAAAGGCCTTCAAATATGCTTAGTGATTATTCATAAGAAACTATGAGATGTAGTCTCATGATCATGCTATCTTAAACCTACTTTCGAGTAGTTTATGGATTATAATTTTTTTGTTTCAAAAGGTGGTGTTTGACATGATGAAGGTTTTTAAATCCTTCAATCTTGTACACAGTATAATTTTTTTGAGGTGACTATGATATTTGTCTTCACTTAGCATTAAGAGGAAGTGTTAGAGCAATTAATGTCTAAGTGGTAATTATTAATCCTTAGCTCACATTGGTAATTAATTAATTAAATAATAATATATTATCTATTACACACGGTGAAAAATTTGTAAAAATAAATAATATTATTATGGCTATTTAATACTTACTAAGTATTTTAATTAATTGACTTTATTAAGATGAATGGACATGTTATTTCACAACGATCACCTCTTTTATTGAATATTATAAATAGGGTCTTACCCTTATTGTAAATTCATTCCAACTCAATATATTTTTGGTTGAACAAAGTTTTTGTGAAGGTCATTTTGTGAAGAAGTGAGATTGAGAAGATTTTATATATTGTGGGAGTAATTTTAACATTGAATAATAACTGTAGATTTTTTACTTTCATTAGAGATTTTTCCATGTAATTCTCTTTGTTGTTTTATTGATCTTTATGTCAATTTGTGTGTACTCTTTGATTATTAATTCACATCTAGATCCTCTATGTTCATATGCACTCTGAATTCTTTTAATATTACCATTTTTTTGTATTTGGTTTTAAAGACCCATGTGAATTCGATATATTTCCTCCCTTTTGGAAGATCAACAAGATGGCATGTGTTACTCTTCCTGAGAGATTGATACTCTACATCCATGGTGTCTTTCCAAGGTTTTGACTCTTGGGCTTCATGGACTATTGAGGGCTCAAATATTTTTGAAACTATGATTGTAAAGGCCAAATTTAACTCTGCACAAACCATATTGTAATTCATTGGTCCTGTAGTGATGTGTCAAGGATTCCATCCAATTTTGCATCTCATATAGTGCTTATATACCACTTAGGCATACATGGAACAATGGGTGGTGGTGTTGGAAATCCTAGTTGACCATTATCATTTACACTACCAAAATTACAATCTAATAAATTTTGAGGTATGATGCCTATATCAGGTACCTATTTTGAAGGTGGATTGAACTCATCTTTCACATCAAACACTACATCCCTACTAATAAGCACCTTCTTAGTCTCTGGATCAAGGGGTTGATATGCCTTCAAAAATGCATTCTTTGATTTTCTTATCCAATTATTTTATTTTATTTTTAGGGACATTCATGTATGCCTTGCAATCAAAAAATTGAAGATGATAGACTTTTAGTTTCTTCCCAGTCCAAGCTTCTTGGAGTGTGATACCATCAAGGCTTTGGTGGGTGACGTGTTCAATAGGTAGACCGCTATGTGACATGATTCTAACTAATATAAACAAAGTCATTGTGCATACTCAACCATGTTGTGAAACACACACACACACACACACACACACATATGATTATGTTATTTCGTAACATCATTTTGTTGTGATGTGTAAGGAGCGGTTAATTACTGGTGTATTCCATGATCTGCAAGGTAGGCAATGAATTTTTTACTAGTGTACTCCCCCCACAATATAAGTGAAGGGCCTTAATTTTTTGACCAAATTCATTTTCTACAAAGGCATTAAATTCTTTGAAGGTTTAGAAGGCATGATCCTTAGTATTCAATAAGTATACCCACATATTTCATGATTAGTCATCAACATAGAGCTAAAAGTATTTGTATCCTCTGAGGTTGGGAGTCATGTGCACACATAGATCAGTGTGCACCATATCCAAGGGATTAGAGTATCGATATTCACTTTTGACAAAACGAGCTCTTTGTTATTTTCTAGCTAAATGACTAAAACAAATATCAGATTTATGCTTGAGTGTGGGAAGGCCTCTGACCATGTGTTGTTTATTCAATTCTAGTAAATACCCATAACTCAAACAATATTTGTGATGCCATAAATTTTATATGTATGTAGCCTTTGAAACAAGGGATTGATGATCATTATGTACCACATTAGGTTGGAACATTTTGCTAATGCCAAAAGCTCAATCCATAATTTTGGAGCCTTTAGACTTGTTTATAATCAGATAAAATTGTAGACCATCTACCTTATCAAATCAACCTTCACATTGTGATCGAACAAGTGGTTTACAGACAACAAGTTTTTAGTGATCCTAAAACATACATGACATCTATGATTGTGAAAGAATTATTGCTGAGATTTAGAGAGATATCACCATGGCTTTAAACAATGTACAATGTATCATCACAAAGAGACATTACCCTATAATGTTGTTTGGTTCAAGGTGGAGAACTAATCCTTCCTTCCATTCATGTGCCTAACTATAGAATCCATGTACCAGACTAAATTGAGGAGAGGTTTCCTCAGTGTCCAAGTGGAAAATAGATGATCGTCATTTGAAGAATCATTTTCTTTCACAAAATGCTCATGTTGTTGTGGTTTGGAAAGTTTCTTTTTCCATTGACATGTTCACTGTTTCTTTTTGCTCTCTACTTGTGATAAATTTTGTGAAGTGGGCTTTTTTTTGGATGAGTCCTATGCATATGCATTATACCATCAATATTTTAATTCATGTCCTTGTCTACCACAAATTTTACAAACATTCTATGGATGGGGTTTGTTCCCATGTTGATGTCTTTGACTATATTACTTAAGAGATTATTTTGAACCCTTCATGGGATTCTTCCCCATCTGATGTGACACAACTACATGTTCCTCATCTATTTCCTTTGCATTTTACATGGCTTCTTTATGTTGCACATGTTAACCAATGTCTCAAATATTGGTTTTTGATTTGTGATATTTAGAGTGGTCACAAAACATTTGTATGCAAGGGGAAAAAATTTAATTAAAATTATACCCAAAGAGGTATTTGTCACAATCTCACCTAATGCTAGCATTGAGGCTTACAAAGTTGCAACATGATGTGGGAAAGCTTCCATTTTTTCTCTAGTTTTAATTTGAGACAATGTAGTTAAATTTATAGATGTCGAATCTGATTTTGATTCTTCACCTCATAGTCAGTTTGTAGCATGTCTTAAGCATCCTTGGATATAACATCATTGTGGATATGCATTTATACTTCATCTGAGACTTTGAACATGATTATCAACTTTGCCTTTTGATTGGCTTTGTCAAATTTCCTTTGCTAATTAGCGTCAATGGCATGTTGGGTCAATGTGTCATCAACAATTGGCCATAGGTTTTCAAATTCAAGATTTGTTTTAATTTTAGTTCTTCAGATTGCATAATTGTCACCGCAAACAAGCTAAGTGTTTGGTAGAACAAATATTAGTCCATTTTTTACCATGGTGAACAACATGACAAAATGACATGGATAGGTTCCTTAACACTCGAGATAGGTCTCATTTTATATATAACATCAATCTAATAAATTACAACTCTAGATATACATGCTCTTAATATATACTCATCAATGCATGGAATAAGATCATCCTTTCGATATACTTAGTGGTACGTGAAAGAGATGTTTACACATGTGAGATAAGAGTGATATGTGGTATCAAGATAGTACATGAAAATAATTCAACTGACCAATGACACATGCTTAGTCATAATATTTGTATGTTCTCATAACTTCTCTATATATTTAGAAATTTCATCTATCACTATTTTTGTTCAACGATCATGGTGAATGAATAATAGAGGGATGGTTTAATCAAATTTTTTGCACTTTTTTAGCCCCCCAAAATTTATAAGGATGATGCCTAAACATCATTTTTGTAGTTATTTTATGTTGTGGATGTAATACATCAAATATGATGGCATTGCCTTTAAACATGATTCAGAGGAGTCTCTAATACCAAACATTGTTAATTGAGATGTGAAATCTCATGTTTTTTTTTGGTTCACTGTTTGTAAATATGTCAGGAAATAGAAATAAAAATACACTTTGAGCAATTACAAATTTTGGAAGTAAAATTCCTTTAGGAGAGAAAACAAATACTACTCTCCCCTTTCATTTTAAAAATAACTCGTGCCTCACACCCCTTATTTGTATAGAAAAATTCAATTTTGAAAATATTGACCCTTTTTGTTTTTAAAAATTTCCCTCTATTTTTTGGGACCAAAATAACAATTTATGGGATTTGATCCCTAGACCTCCTCCCTATTAGATGACTTAAAAAATTATATTTAATTAGTCGAGCTATACATCTTGCCATGCATATAATGGAGGAAATTATTTTTTATGTTTCACAAACTCAATTTCTTTAATTTTAAAAAATAAACCCTTACCCAACGAGTCAATCATATCTCCTTGGTGGCAATTAAATACTTAGGGATGTGATTACATAGTATGTTACCTGAGAATAATTCAATCAAGCTTTGGGAGGAATTGGGAAAATCACTTTTAGCTTGGTTTGATGTTGAGATTATTGTGATTCCAAGCAAGTCATCAATGAGATATCCTTGCTAAAGAGAGATTGAATCAAAGTCAAAAATGAAGTCAAGAAAACCAAGTTCGTAGATGTTGAGTTGAGTGTTGATATTATTGTGCCTGTAGTGAACGGAGTTGAGTTGGGTCAAAGTAAATAAAACACCGATCGATGTGAATCTTAATGTAACTTTGATCGATGCAACATTGATCAATTTTGGATACAACTATGACAACATCTAAGTGTATTGTGAGAGGTATGCAAGCTTGGACTAATGTTAAACTTGATCTAAGCAGTTTGTTGAGTTGAAGGAAACCTAATGTGTTAGCAAGGGTAAAAGGAAAGGAGAATTTGAATAATTTAACATTATTTGTAAAAGAAAATAAATATATGTGTCAATAAGGATTTGAAGAGTCAAAGGAAATGAAGAGTTAAATGAGAATTTGAAGAGCCTATTTAAGTGTGTGAAGAAGAAAGAAGGCCATTTGTGTGAATAAATAAATATCATTTATGGTCTCATTCAAGTGTTTTTTCTTCTTCTTTATTATTTGGTTTCATCATTTATTATTAGATCTTACAAATCTATTATATTTCTTCTCGACACTAAACCATGCCAAGAATGTGGCTACTATAAAAGAACACACATGTTTCATCTAGTGTGGGTGTCATTAAAATATATCATTGGTCTTCCATTTTGGGCTATGTTTAGGATTGTTTTCTTGGGTTACGTTTAGGATTGTCTTCCATTTATTTTGTTTTTTGATGAGGTGAGAATAATTAAAGAATGCAAATCCATGAATAGTTGTCTTATTAATTTCTTTCAAGTTAGACCGCAACAAATTACTAGCCGGTTATTTTTAGTGAATGGTATAACACTGGATAAGAGCAATTTTAGAGGGAGTAGACTGATGTGATTTTTTGTACACAACTGAGCTCTGCCATGTCATTAAATATCTCAGTGAGATGCTGACCAAAGAATAACTGGATGAATACCTCCCTATTTGATGGTAAGGTTTGTTGATGGAGATTGAGGTTACAAGTTTGCTAAAACTGCCTGTGCACCACTTCTATTGCTAGGTGTCCTAACTTCTGCAAGCTTGTGGCTCAGGTGGGAATGGTCTTTGGTGATGCCAGTAGTTGCTACATTATCCTCCATCCTCTCTAAACCGTCCAGGGTGATAGGCTTGTTCAGGTGGAGTGCAGAGAAGTGAATGGTCATTGGTAGGTGAGGAATCAAACAAAGCCATTGAGATGTATGGAGAGTTTTAGAACCACATATTTTGAACTAGTTAAAGTCTGAGTAGAATCTATCATGCCTATTTTTACAGTAATTTTGGCAAGTCATTACCTAGCGTGGAGGAGGACCTATCCATTTAATTCTTCATGAGGATCAAACATATTACATTGGACAAGTTGAATGACATGCTGATTAATGATAAACACATATAGGATTGGTCTATTCATGCGAAAATGTTATGTAATATGGAATAATAAAAGTGCAGTAGTTAAGAGAGATGTAAAATGGAAGTCAAAGTCCTTTGTATATGTCAATTTCAAAGTTGTTGGAGAATTTAAATGATAAAAAATTCTATATATCAAGAGCAATATTTGAGCAACTAAGGAAAGAATGGTTTGAAAAAATTCAACTACATGTATTCTCTTGTTTAATAGTTCTACATGTCTTTCCTTCCAAATAGTTAGATTTTAGCAAATGAATTTATTTTGATATAGGCTTCATGCCATAATGAAGCACCAAAATATATAAAGACAATGGTAAACGAAAACTGATAGCTTTAGACACATGAGGAACAACTAGAAGTTAGATTTATTTTTGAGAAGCATTACATGTAGTTGAAAGGGAATCTAGTTTTCTTTTGGTAGGTAGGAATTTGGTGAAGGGTTTTAAGTATTTAAAAATGGCCATAAGGAAGGAGGTTCCTATGAAGAAGATATACCGACACATAATTATTCATTTTCTCCTTTCTAATGGGTGGTTATAAATTATTGTTCAAATTTGGTGATGTGATTATATTTTGGCAAAATTTCATGTCAAGTGGTTATAATTTTATAAAATTAAAATGCAAATGAGGTTGTTTAGAGTAGTTAGTTTTATAATGGAATGGAGCTCCGTCTAGTCATGGATAAATGGAGTAGGAGTAGTTTAGTTTCTCAAATATTTTTGTAATTAAACAAAATTTTAAAAACTTGATTTTTTAGGGCCTTTGCATCTCTGAACGGGACACTTGTATAAGTCCAGGTGAGTGTTAGCAAGGGTAAAAAGAAATGAGAGTTTGAATAATTTAGTATTTTTTATAAAATAAAATTAATATGTATGTCAATAAGAAGTTAAAGAGTCAAAGGAAAGGAAGATTTAAATGAAAAGTTGAAGAGCCTATTTAGGCAAGTGTGTGAAGGAGTAAGAAAGCTATTTGTGCAAATAAATATCATTCATGGTCTCATTTGAGTGTTTGTTGTTCTTATTTATTATTTGGTTCAGTCATTTATTGTTAAATCTTGTAAATCCATTATATTTCTTCTTGCACTAAACTCTACCAACACAATGCAAATTAGACTAGAGACAAAACCCATTAAATATAAATAATAGAAGTAGATGTAGACATCCAATTCCTAACACCATTTGTGTCAAAATTGTCAATCTTACTTGAATTGCACTTAAATGCACATTTTTGATCAAAATTCATAAGACACGCTAAATGATTCGAACTTGTCATTTACAAGTGCCAATTTAGGTCAAAATATCCCTAAATAAGGCAATAAATTTTGTGCACTGGTTAACTTTGATCATATCATTTTGAATCAAAAAGATAATTTTGCTATTTAGTGCTCTAGATCACTCTTTTCTTTTAATTCATTGGTACACAACACGCACCTTTGTTATTTGGTGTTGGCAACATTCTAAATGGGAATACAACTCCAATGCATCTAACATCACTTTTCAGTTCCTCTCTAGTCAAATTATGATCCATTAATTTGACTTTTTGATCATTTTGATTAATTGAGGGTCAATTTTCAAATAATTGCATAAATGTTGATTAACCTTGTTTACAGCTAATTAATCCAAATCAAGAGCTTAAATGGATTTTCTATGAGAGTTGTTGAATATTTTTTTTTGAAAATTGATTCCTATTAACTGTATCATCAGGTGACATCATTTTTTGGGAAGACATCCCTAGGCCATAAATACCACAAATATCAAGATTATGGGTCACCCATGCCTAGTTGATGCCTTCAATGCCCCTTCTTCCAAGGTCATGATGAAGATAATTATGGATTTAATTTGAAATATTAGGATTATCCATAGCCACACATTTCAATCTTGAGATGGATGGTCATGGTTGATCCTGACCAATCTCAAAAATTTATAAATAGAGAGGCTATGGACATGAATTTTAAGCTTGAATATTGCAAAGTTATAATGTTAAATTGTTTCCATAAAGTTTTGCATTTGATCATAGATTTTACTTGCAATATTCATTGATAGGCTAGTTCAGTGATTTGGAATCATGAGCCTAGGTTTTATGGAGTGTTCTTGAGGTATTGGAGGAGCTTATCACCATTGTTGACAAAGGCAAGGTTGCTTGATCAGGGGAGAACATGTTTTTGAGCCACATGAGTATGGTGAATTTATTTGAGAAGGTAATATGGTGTTGTTTTTTTTCATTTGTTTCTTGAAATCTTTTGTAATTTCGATAGGAATAGATAGGCTTGGTTAGTTAGTTCTTTATGCATGTTTCATTATTTATGGACTAATGTTTAACTAAATTGCTTTGTAATCTTCTCTACATTAGATGCCAATGGAAGTAGTTGTATGGCTTGGTATGGTTAACAAGTGATAACAAGACTTGTATGGCTTGAGTTAGAAGAATCAAAAAATAGAACATGACTTGCACTAATTAGATCTGGTACCAAATCTAAACAAAGAATAATAATGATGTAAAATTAAGCTAACAATACAACATTGCATTTATACAAAATATGATGTTCATCATAAGCCCTATATAATATGAATAAAATTAATGGAATATCCTTATGAAATAGGTTTAAAACAAATACCTTCCCAATAACTCATGGGAGTTGCAATATACTAAAAATGATTTGTTAGTGTAGGTTTTTATTTTTTTCCTATTATTTAATTAAGAAAATTATATATTTGTTCATACATGGAGTTTTCTTACATTCGTGGGATAGGATAGCTTATGTGGAGATGTGTGTCATAGATATGTCATAGGTGTCATAAAAATGTCATAAGTAACTCTTTTGACTGGCTATTCCGGGTATGGGAGTTACTTCTCTATTCTTAGCACCCTGTCACCACCTTTTATGGAGGAGTTACAGTCTATTCTTGGGGTGCTTTGACCACATTTTGTGGAAGAGTTACTTACATGCTCTCTTATATGTATTCTTCACTTTGGCCATCTTACGTTTATAGAATATTGACTTTTCTCCAAATTGTCTATGCAATTGTCTCTTGTTTGATTTATTTACTTTAGCATTTTGTAGTATTCACTTGCTTCGTCCCGTGCAACCACGACTCGTGCATCCTCGTTATTCGGACTTTGGCGAATCCTCTGATATGGTATCAGAGCCACCCCGATAACTTGTTGTCTATTTTGCTATTGCTTTCGTTGAAATCTAGAGCTTTGGTAAGGCATTTTTTTTGTGAAATTTGAAAATTTCTGGGAGATATTGCCAGTGCTCCCTGTTTCTTTGAAGCAAAGGGGATCTTTTACTTGTTTCTTTGCTTGTAGCAAGGCATTGAAGCTTTCTCTATGTGCTGCGTGGGAAAGAGATCCAAACTTCGCTTTTTTGAGTTTTTTTCAGCTTGGAAAGGTTCAGATCTGACGTCAAAAGACAACTTTTTTAAGCTTTGGATCTATTATTGTAAGCTTTGGTGCTTGTGATAACAAAGCTTATCATTGGAAAGAAAGCACTGGAAGTTTCCTTTCTCACCTACATAACCCTGCATTTCAGATCTAAGCAACAGATCCACTCTTTTTGGCGTCATTCTCCAAGAAGAAATGATGGAACTTTTGTTTCTTTTGCATTAAATCTACTACTTTAGAGGTGCGTAGAAGTGGCAGTGGTGCATAGTTTTTTTTTGAGGGAAACGTTGAGATTTGTGAGGTCTGCATGGATATCTCTAAATTCAGTGTCTCTGCTGTCTTTTTTGCCTAGCAAATTTAAATCTCCTCTTTCCTCAAACTTTGGCACCCCTCTCCTTGTTTGGCGTCCCATGTAGGCCCTTAAATATTTGGCAATCCATTAAATTTTGTCTTTTACTTTAATTTTTCAGTTAAAATTGACTTGTAAAAAAAATCAATCAATTTGACTGAGTATTGAGTATTTTAGATAATTTTTAAGTTTTGATAATTTGAGGGTTTAAATTTTTTCTTGTATCTTCGCCTGTCAAAGACGAAGGGTGAGGCACGGGTTGGCAGGAGGCCAATTCCCCCTCACAAAGACCTCATTTGGATTCCTCGCTCCATGCCGAGTCCAACGAGTGGTTGGAAGGCCACTTTCTCTCTCTAAACATGCATTTTTTTAATGTTTTAGTGCTTTTTTTGCAAAAACACTAATTTACGGGAAATTGATTTTTTTTATATCTTTTAAACGGGAGCTCGGATTTGGGTGCCATTTTTTACAAAAGTGTTTGTATTTTAATTATCCACAACTTAGGCATGTTATTTGTTAAAAACACACTAGTTTATAAAGTGCCTAAAATTTGGGTCTCCCGAGACGCATTTTCGACTGAGTCCAACGTCTTGTTTGCTTAAAGTCTTGCACTGATTGCTCTAAGACACATTTTCAGCTGAGCCCAACATTTTTTGAGCATGCACTTGCATATTTGGGGGGGCTCAACATTTTAGAGGAGTGTGATTGCTTTTCAGCACTTGCAATCTTTGCTTTCATTATCTTTTCTGCATAATTTCACAACTTGCAATAAACACAACTTCACCTACATTTAGCTTAAAATAGATTTTTTTCAACTTAAACCCCTAACACCCTTCAACTATCATGAATGGAAGGTTAAAATGTTAATCATTCTTAGAAGTAAAGGGTTGTATAGGATCACCATGGGTATTGAAGTAGAACCCAACACTAATGCTAAAAAAGTCATGTGGTACAACCATAGTGATGAAGCCTATGGATTATTGAGCTCGTCTGTGTCTCTAAAACTTCTCTTTCATTTAGAAACTGCCAAGACTCCCAAAGACATATGGGACACTTTAGAAGTCTTATTTGAGAAACTTGATGAGATGAGAGGTCATGAGCTCAAAAACGAACTCATAAGTCTAAGTCCTAGCAACTTTGACACCCTACATGACTTCTTCACTAAGTTTAAGGACCTTATATTGCAATTGAAAGAATGCGGGATAGAGAAGAAAGATGACCAACTCATCCTTTCTATTCTCGCAAAGTTAGGTCCAAGCTATTCAGTCTTTGTCTTCACTTTCCATGCCACAAAAAGTGCCCTTGGCGCTACATAGAAAATGTATTCTTTGAATTCATTCATTGCTGACTTGACTAGGGAGCAAGATAAACTAATCCAAATGGGCACAATGAAGTCTACTCAACCCCAAGCTTTAATAGCTGAAAATGGTAATGATAAGACTTCAACAAAGGAAAAAAAAAAAAAAACACAAGGACTAAGAGAAGAAAAAAGAAAACAACAATCCTGACAAAAACAACACTAAGTCTTCCTCCTCCAATGCTAAACTTAAGAAGGAGAAGGTTAAGTGTGCTTATTGTAAGAAGACAGGGCATGATGAACACAAATGCATGAAAAAACAAGTAGATCACTTAACTCATCTTTTAGAGAAGCAAAACATAGGTGTTCCTGAGTCCATCAAGCAAAATTCATCTACCCAAGATTCTACCAAGGCAAAAAGCAAGGGTAAGGAGAAAAAAAGAGCAAGGCCCTTGTAACAACTGCAGCTTCTACAACATCATGGGTCATTGATTCGGGTGCTTCTCACCACATGGGCTCTTCACTAGTTGAGTTTTCATCTTTAGAGCCTTATAGCATGACTTCAATTAGTTTGGGTGATGACACATTAGTTTTTGTTGTAGGGAGAGGGTCAGTTGAAATGGAAGGAGGAACATTCAATAATGTTCTAAGTGTTCCTTCTCTTTTAATCAATCTCTTATCAGTGTACCAAATCACTCACATTGGTCGGGGCATGAGAGTTGAATTTTCACCAAATTTAGTGGCTATCAGGGAGTTGCATAGTGATATTACAGTGGCAGTGGGTAGGGCAAATCACCAAGCAAGCTTATACACCTTCTCACATTTTGCACTTGATTTTTATCCAATAGCATTGTTGACTCATTCAGATGGAGTTAGAAAATTATGACATGAGCGGTTTGGCCACCTTAACTACCGCTACCTTGAGCAACTTTGCAAACATGACATGGTCATTGGCTTGCCTCATGTCCAATTCTCAAAAGGACTTTACGAGGGGTGCTCCCTTGGGAAGCATCCTGAAGCAAAATTTGACAAAGGCAAAGCTTGGAGGGCTTCAAAACTTTTGGAGTTAGTCCACAGTGATGTATTGGGACCCTTTCCCAAACCATCTTTCATAAGGGCCAAGTACATCCTCACTTTCATTGATGATTTCTCTAGGTACACTTGGATATATTTTTTCAAACAAAAGTCTGAAGTGTTTGAAAATTTTTTAGACTTCAAGGCTCTTGTTGAGAAATAGAGTGAGAAATCCATCAAATTTTTTCGAACTGATAATGGAGGGGAATATGTCAGCAACAGGTTTGAGCAGTTTTGCACCACAGAGGGGATTGATTTACAACGCACAGTCATTTACAGTCTTTCACAAAATGGGGTTGCAGAATGCAAATATAAGTTCTTGAAAGAGATGGGTAGCTGTATGATTCACTCCAAATCTTTAGCACCACAATACTAGGCTAAAGCCATCAATTATGCTTGCTACATTCAAAACAGGGTTCCTCACAAAGCTTTAAAATGGATAACATCCTTTGAATCTTGGCATAAAAAGAAATCTGATGTTGAGCACCTTAGGGTTTTTAGATCCCCAGTGATGGCCTGCATACCGAAGAAGAAACATAAAGCTATGGAATGTCAATCCAAGCCTTGCATCTTTGTAAGATATCTAGATGGTGTTAAGGGGTATCGCCTTCTAGATCCGACCACTCATGAGTTGTTCATTGAGAGAAGTGTCCACTTTCAGGAGAGTCCTAGAGACTCAACACTTGACACTTCTTCTCTCTCATCAGATCTATTTCTTCATGATGATTTCTCAGATTCAGATCAGCCATAGCAGGTTCCTGAGCTAAAGACATCTTCTTCTTTGAATTCAGATAGCGAGGACAGTGATGTAGAGACATCCACCTCTAGTCAGTTAGAGGATGAGGAGTTAGCACCTGACTCGCCCACTTTTGGGCCACTTTGGGCCAGACAAACACTTGAGAGTGCTGGCACTTGGGTAAGAGATCCTGTAAATGACAGACGCACTAGGGGGATTATCAGAGAGATCCACATGCCTTCTTTGCTTCAGTTTCAGATCCATAAACTTTTTGAGAGGCATCAGGAGTACCTGAGTGGGATAATGTTATGGAGGAAGAATATTCTTTCTTAATCAAAAATCACACTTGGGACTTGACTTCACTTTCTAAGGGAAGGAAGATGGTTCGATGTAGGTGGATATATCAGACCAAGTTTGCAGTAGATGGGTCAATTGATAAATACAAGGCGCGACTAGTCACCAAGGGTTTTTCACAGGTGGCAGGCATTGACTACTCAGAGACCTTTGCACCCATTGTAAAGATGACTTCTATCCGACTCACCTTGGATATTTCCGTAACACATGTTTGGGATGTACATCAAATGGATGTGAAGAGTGCATTTCTTCACAGAGACCTAGAAGAGGAGATCTACATGGAGTAGCCGCTAGGATTTGTTTAAGATTTTTCCTTAGTATGCAGACTTAGGAAATATATTTATAGCCTTAAATAGGCCCCTTGAGCTTGGTATGCCAAGATGGATTCCTTCTTTCTCATAGTGGGTTTCAATAGGTGCCATTCTGACCCCAATGTCTACTTCTTGTGGCAGGATGATTCGCTCTTGATTTTAGTTCTATATATTGATGACCTTTTGATCACCGAGAGTTTTTCATCAACTATTGCAGTGATAAAGGCATCTCTTCAAGTTAGATTTGACATGATAGACTTGGGTTTGTTGCACTACCCTTGGCATCAAGATCTCACAGTCATATTCAAGAATTTCTCTTGCATAGCCTAAGTATGCTCTTGACTTATTGGCTCGGTTTCACATGGCTGATTGCAAGCCATCTCTAACTCCCTTTTTATCAGGAGTCAAGCTTGAGGCTGACTATTCTTCACCATTGGTTGATGTCAATCGATACCGAAAACTTGTTGGCAGTCTCATCTACTTGACTCACACCAGGCCTGACATATCATATGCAGTGGGACTTGTCTCTAGATTTATGCATGAACCTCATGAGCTGCATTAGAAAGCAACTAAGAGGATCTTGAATTACATACAGGGTTCACATAGATAGATGATTCATTATATATTTGGCATAGAGGTTGACTTGGTTGGATATACAGATTCAGATTGGGCTGGTGATTCACAGATTCACAAGTCCACTTCTGGTTATAGTTTCTCTCTAGGTTTTGGTCCTATCAGTTGGTCTAGCAAGAAGCAGAATGCTATTGCTATATCATTCACAGAGGCAGAGTATAGGGGAGCTGTTAGTGTAGCTACTGAGGTTATTTAGCTTCAAGAGATTCTTTCTGAGTTTGGCATTTTTATTAGGTAGCCAACCATCATTTATTGTGATAACCAGAGTACCATTCAGTTTTGCAGGGATCTCGGTTAGCACCAGTAGACCAAGCACATAGAGATTCACATGCATTTCATTCGGGAGCTTATTCATAGTCAGGTCATTGACTTAATCTTTTGCCAGTATTCAGAGCAGGTTGTAGACATCTTCACCAAACCTTTCACTGAGAGCAAGTTCATTCATTTATGATCTCTTTTTGGGGTGCGGTATACATCTGGAGTAGCATCATCTTTAGGGGGCCTTTTATCCTTCTCATTTATTTATGTCTCTCTTTTGGAGGAGAGTTTTTTCTTATGGGTTTTCTCTTTTTCTCTATCTTATGGGAGATTGATTTTGTACATGGGTACCTCATCAGGCCTAGTTGTCGGGGACCCATTTTATATTTTCACATTTCCCACCTAAGCTGCACTTATGGGGGTGTTAGTGTAAGTTTTTTATTTTTTTTTTATTATTTAATTAGAGAAATTATATATTTGTGCATACATGGAGTTTTCTTACATTTATGGGATAAGCTAGCTTATGTGGAGATGTTTGTCATAGATGTGTCATAGGTGTCATAAGTAACTCCTTTGACTGGCTATTCTGAGTATGGGAGTTACTTCTCTATTCTTAGCACCCGGTCACCACCTTTCATAGAGGAGTCACAGTCTATTCTTGGGGTGCTTTGACCACATTTTGTGGAGGAGTTACATGCTCTTCTATATGTGTTCTTCACTTTGGCCATCTTATGTTAATGAAATATTGGCTTTTCTCCAAATTATCTATGCAATTGTCTCTTGTTTGACTTCATTTATTTTAGCATTTTGTGGTATTCACTTGCTTCATCCCGTGCAACCACGACTCATGCATCCTCGTTATTTAGACTTTAGCGAATCTTCCAATATGATTAACAAACTAACTAATAATAATAAACACTAACAACTTACGTGAGTTTTATTAACTCAATTAGATCTTAGTTAGCCAAAGTAACCGTCATCAATTGTAATAACTGACATTGATGACTGTGTTTTTTTTAAAACATAGATTCGAGAGCTATTTTTTCAAAGTTTATTATTTTAAGATAAAAAGAGCTTCGAAGCTAAAAGACATGCTAACATTTTTGCTATAGGACCAAGCTTGATATTTATTCAAAACATGTTTAAATCACCTTTGCATGCGTAAAAATCAATTAGGAACTTTGTTTTGGTGTTTAACAAAGAATTTAGATGTTTTGGTGAATGTTTTCAAAGTTTACAACTAAGACCAAAGGGTCAAATGAACACCACCAAATATTTCATTTGGGCTTAAAATTAAACACACTTGTCAATTCTTGTTTACAATAGTTGTTTACTTCAATTTTGTTTGGCAAAAAGAGGAATGTTGCATGTATGCTCTTCCATTTGTCCCCTTAAGGGAACTCTTGGAATTAAAAGCTCTATTTTTATTGGAAATAACTTACTCCAAGGCTTATAAAGAATGTCGCCTAAAGTGCTTTCCAAAAACTTGTCAAAGTTTAGGTGATCTTGAAAATGACCCTAAAATCTTTTTATTTTATGCTCTCTTTATTTTCATGCAAACTTGGCTTATGAGTGGGAAATCATTACCTTCTACAAGTTATTTAAGGAAGCTTTGAACCAGGGTTTCACCTCCTGACATTGATTTTATTTGAATCCTTTGGAGTTGCATATGGGACATATCTACATTTAGATATCGCACTACACTGAGCGAACATCAGGATGTAGTGGTTGTAAAAAGACTAGACCTTTTTACAACTAGCTAATGTTGTGGTCATCCAATTTTTATGCTTGTCTTTTGCATCATTTGATGTGAAAGTCATTGTGCAATTGATTCCCTTAGAATGAACAAAAACCAATTAGTTTTAGTCAAACCCATTCTGTCATACCCTTGCTAGGATTTGGATGATTATACTTAGTGTATTTTGGTCATTATTTGTTTGGTATGCTTTAAGACTAAAACTTGTTGTTTGTTCATAAATCATGTCAAAATCATGTATTTGAGTTAAGAAGGGTAGCGTTATGCTACCTAAATCATGTCAAATCTTTTTTGCCTTTTAGTCTTTGAAACATAATAATTGATCACATCATTCGAGCATGCTTATGCCATTAAATTGCTCAATTTGTTTCAAGAACTTGTCTACCATTATATCAAAAATCATTTATTTCAAACCATGTCATGTATACCATTTGGACCTTATTTATGCATCATTATGCTGTCCGCTCTTGTCTAGCTTGTTTGGTCCAATCCTAATCTTCAACATTGCATTTTCAATTAACCTTGTCAAGTTTGAATCCAAACATTGATTGATTTCTGTTTATGTCTCAATTCATGAGGTTGGTACACATATCTTTTTATTTTGGGTTGCATAGCTTTAGTTAAATGATTACCCAATTTTGAATACTATTGATTATTTGTTTGTTTGAGTCTCTATCCTCATCATTTTTTGTGTGACTTTGTTTGAGAAAACATAACCTTTTTTCAAAAACCTTTGATGTTAGACCTTTGATGTTAGGTTGTTTTATGAAAAATCTAAGCACAAACTACTTTTGAGATGCATCTTCATCCTTTCAACCAAGGTTGAACCTTTTGTCTTTTAAACATAACTTTTTAGAGTTTGCATAACTTTAAATCTTTCGATTTTTAGAAGCTTTCTTCATTAAATGCATATATGTCTAGCTTCACTTATGGTGCAGTCATGGATAATCCAAATTATGATAGAATGGCCGCACCAAATGACTTTTATGACTTTAGTTGAGACCCCTATGGTGACAATATGGTTTGTGAAGTCATGGATATTCCAAATTATGATAGAATGGACACACCAAATGACTTTTATGACTTTAGTTAAGACCCCTATGGTGACAATATGGTCTGTGAGAAAAATTTCTATCCACCTCACAAAAATCAATCAAGGGAACACAATCAAGATCCAACTCAAGATCCAACTTATGGTCCAACTGACGATTGAAATGATTGGGTTTATCAGGAAGACTTGGATGTTTTGACTTGTGTAAGTAATCAAACTCCACAACGTACCAAGATCACCACTTTAGGACCTCCTTCTTTGGTTTTCATGAGCAACCAATCTAAGAAACATCCAATAATCACTATCTTAGGACCTCTTTGTTTGGTTTGCACAAGCAACCAAACTAAAAAGCGTCTAGTCATCACCATTTTAGAACCTCCTCCTTTGGTTTGCACAAGCAACCAAACTAAGAAGCGTCTAGTTGTTACCATTCTTGACCCATCACCAGTTTTTGATGAACCTATTATTGAAGAACCTTTATTTGATGAACCAATTGTTTTTGATCCCTTATTCAATAGTCTAATCTTTGAAGAGTCCATTATTGAACCACAAACCATTGTTCTCGCTAAACCAAATGTTCCCCACTTTAGAAATTATGTGCTAATCTTTAAGCCTAAACAAAAACCATTACCTCTTCAAAAGCCATCTTATGAGGATCAAAATGTGTTCAAAATTGATCTTTTGCAACCAATTATGAATCTAAACCAGCATGTTATTGTTGAAACATCCATTTGTAACAAGATAAACTATGATAAGTTACCTATTCATATGTTACCTATTTTTAAAGAGCCTCATCTCCTTGACAAGCTAGTCTCAATAGAGTTGTCGCTTGATCTTTTCCCACTCATTGAGGAGTCTCACTTTGACATACATGATTTTGTCGAGATGTCCCTTGAGTGGTTTCCTCTTTTTTAGGGGATTCACTTATCAGATTCAATCTATGTTGAACCCTTCCAAGATGAATCAGTTTTTATTGAGCCCATTATGCCATCACATGCCATTACTTGTCAAAAATTCAGCATTCAACAAAGCATCATTAAAACAACCATATTAGATGAAGAATCAATATTAGAGTCAGGGTCCATTTTTGAACCAACATTGGGTTTAAGATTAGAAATAGAATCAACGTTGGTTATGACATTGGATTCAGAGTCCCTTGCTTTGAAATTAGAGTCAAAAATAGATTATAGTATTGGTTGTTACAATATTGGTTACAATTGCCTTGCAGATTTGTTTGAATATATTTATGATCCTTCTATAGTTTTTAAAGATGATTACTTCAACATCAACATAAGTTCTCTTAGTGTCTTTTATGAGGATTGTGCTGCCTTTCACGATCCCATTATTACCGCCAAACATAGCCATTATATTGACATTCCATCTCCCACAAGTGTCGATTGGGATATATAGAGTCACACTTTGTTGAACTACATCCATGACAACATATCATTTACAGAATATCAGGGGGACCAAGACCACATTCATTCAGAAGAAGAACAATCTCCTAGTGAAACCTTTTTAGAGGTGCTAGGGGATAAACAAAGATCAAACTCAACATCTTTTAGTGACACCTTTTTAAAGGTGCTAGAAGATAATCAAAGTCAAATGTTAACATATCTTTGTGAAACCTTCTCGAAGCCACTATGAGATGATCAGAATAATTTTATTGGTGAAAACCTCATCGAGGCACCAATAGCTTAACACAAAAGTTATTCATTATTTACTAAAGCTAATATCAAAGATTAAATCAATTTTTTTTTTCAATTTATAACATAATCAAATGGTAGCTACTCTCAAGATCAAGCAACAAAATAATTTGATGGTCCTATCGAGGGAATATTCAGAGGTCTATGGCCCTTTCACAACCAAAATTATGTCGAATCTGACATCAACAATATTACGTGTGACTGAAAGTCCTGATCTTCATTTGTTTCCCCACCATTATGTATTCCATTATCATCTACCATTCTATTTCACAATCAAACCTACCATCCATTATTTGTCCTTGTTTACCATCCATAGCCACACTTTCCTTTGTAGAGACTACAAAGATACCTTGTCTCGACATTTGAAGGAATCAGAATCAATGACCAACGAAGATCATAAAAGCATTCTCGACAACCAAATCTACGTCAAGTTCTTGACAGAGCAACTATTCAGATGAGGTGTGGGCTAGAAATTAACATGATCAAGCATTTTATTTGTATCATTTTTTGATTAGGACATGCATCTCACCATCAACATAAACCACAGAATCAAAAACGACACCCAGACCATTTCACATTGCCATGCCATTGTCGTTGTTACATATCCATTTGCCATTGTCGAAGTACCCAACCATTCACCTCATCACTTGGGGGAAACCCTCTTACCATTTTATTCAATCCATCAAAAAACCATCATTATCCTTAGTAAGACCATACCATCCTATTATTCCATTCCTATCTAAACCAAAGCCTATTTTTAGTCATCCTTGCCAATCCTATTTTGATCTTGTATTATTTGTTTCTTCCTGCACCTTTTGTTGAGGGATTCCAACCAAGTTTCAATAATCAATCCAATTCATGTTTATAATGACAGTCTATGAAAATAGTGTGATAGTTGATTTCCTAAGATATCTTTCATTTTCCATCTTGTATCAAGCTTGTTTATGTGACCTTGATTATAACTGCCTATGGGTAAATCAATGTTTCACCAATCTTGCTACTAATTATAACCGTCTATGGAAAAATTGGTATTATTGACCTATGATGTTTTATCTTAGTTATAACCACCTATGGACAAACTAGGGGCAACACTTGTTTATCATGCACTGCTGTATCACCTTACCATTGCTATTTTTATTTGACTAACCATTTATCAAATTTGAAAACTTGTTGGGACCTAGTTGGTTTTTTCTACCTTTTGTGTGGATGGAATTACTATAAATTGAGGTCATTTTAGGACTATTTAGATCATTCTCAATTCATTTTGAGGTTACCTTAGTCCCCCTTTCCATACGCTCTCACTGTTTTGTGAGCAATCAAACACCTTACTCTCATCGATTTATAAGCATGAGTTGTTGTAGTTAGCTTAGCTATCTTATTGGAACCTCTACTCTCAAGATGTGCATCTCCTCAACTAGATGGTCCCACCTTGTGCATATTTTATCTTAAAAACACCAAAAATATTAAAAATATTTTGAAAATACTAAAAACATCAGAACATGATCCACAAAAAAATAAAAACATTGTCTCACGCTTCTATACATTTCCATTCCACCATGCTACACTCTTGATTTTTTGTAAGCACATAAACACCATTTCATTTCATCTTATTCCATGTACTTTCCATTTTGAAAGATCATTCTTTTTTTTGTCTTATAAGCTTCTTGTTTGCTAGACCATTCTCATTTGTTTATCATATCTTCCATTTCTTCTATAACATTAATGATGCTAGTCTGATCATCAATTTTCTTCTATCCCACTTCTTGGGTGAACTATATTGGCCTAAAGTTCATGTTGGAACATGCATCCATGGTACTATGTAGGCAACGCCCACTTTTCTTATACATCTAGAGTCAGCTCGACCAACCCCTTCCTTTTCTTCTCTTCCCCCATTTCTTCTGTCATTATTCCTCTTTAATTAGGGAACAATTATCGTGTCATTATTTTTTGTTATGATGTAGTGGAAAGTAATGCCTCTACCACACATGTATGAACATTTGTCTTTAAACTGCACTATCTTGGTTTTTCTTTGTGTGTGTTTATTTGAGTTTTCTTGGTGTTTTGTTTTGCTTTCGCACCTCTCTTTTTATTTTTTCTCATTTTTCTTACTTCTTGTCTCATCTTGGTCTTGTGTTTCCTTATTTATTTTTGCTTATCTCTTTTGTGTTTTAGAAGATCTTGATGATTCACATGGATCTTGATTATTTATATCTGGATCATATGTTATTACGTTGTTCTTGGACCATATTGTTTATTTGATTGTTGTTGGTGTCTTATTTTTCTATTTAATTTTGCTTTTCTCTTTTGTGTTCAAGAATGCCTTGATGGTCCACATGGATCTTGATTATTCATATCTTTGTCTCATGTCGTTACGACGTTCTTGACTTTTATTTTTAAAATTTTGCTCCTACTTAAGATCATATCTTGATTTAAACTTAGGTTCATTTATGTTTATCTTTTTCTTTGTCTTTACTTTTTAATTTAAATATAAATTGCTATAACTCTGATTTTGGTCATTGTTTTACGATTATCTTTAATTATAGATATCCACATTTGAACTGGCTCAGTGCAATTAGAATCTTATGTCATTCTAAGTTATTTATACTTATGATGCCTAATTTTTTTCTATAACAAGCACTTTGTGCTCAGATCTCAAGGTCTTAACATCAACATCAGCTCCAATGAATGATTCTTAAAAACACTTTACAAAACCTAGGCTCATGATATAGAATTAGGCTTCTAGGTAAAATGTATTTCAGGGTTCTTTGTCTATGCGTAGATGTGCATCTCTTTGCATACATTGTGAGTCTAATCAATTCTTAGTCATTTTTTATCATTCCTCATTCCATTCTCTCCCAAACTTGTGTGAACTACATTGGCCTAAAGTTCATGTTGGAACATGAGTCCATGGAACTATGTAGGGAGTGCTCAATTTCTATTAAGGTCAACTCAGATATCTCCATTCTTATTTTCTTCTCTCTCATCACTTGTGCATTATCATATTCTTGGTTTTATATGGCTTTCTAAGCCATTACACCATTGCATGTATGTTTGCACCTGCTCACTTTAACCTTTCTTTTTGGTTATATCTTTGAGCTATTTTTGCTTGCTAATTACCCATGCTGGGGCCCAACATCTGAACCATGTCCGAATCAAATCATCTCTACAAGAGAAAAATCATTGTTTATTATTTATCAATGATCAAGATTCACCCTACTAGGGCACAACTATTTTATCACAATCAAATCTGCTCTACTAGAGTACTTATCATCTTCTCTTTGGAGACCCCATTTTAGTGGTGCTTCCCTTCTTGAAGCAGAATGTTCTCCCTTTTTATCTAATTCCAAGCCCTCCATGTTAAATGCCCATGATGATAATATTTAGTGTAAAACTTATCTCAGGATTGATCAATGTCATAAGCATGTAGCTTGTACTCTCAAATTGGGTATGTTTACAATGTGTCCCTTACATTTATGGATTGAATCTTTTCCATTCCCCCCGTCTTTGGGGCCTATTATACTTCTAATTATATTTTTATCATTGATGGTAATCATGTGTGTAAGCATTAACTCATCTGGATGTGATCTATTCCATGGGTTAACCTCTCACTTTCTCTCTCTTTTCGAGAGTCCATCCTTCTCTTCCATCCTAGTATGTCCTCTCGAGGGGACATCATGGGTCTATTCCAATTTTTTTTGATAACTCTTTTATTTGAAAAGATGTTGCTTCACCTGAATGTCTTGCTATGCCTTCTCAAATAGGGATAAAATATAGACATCCAATTCTTAACACTATTTGTGTCAAAATTATCAATCTTACTCGAATTGAATTCAAATGCACATTTTAGGTCAAAATCTATTAAAATTGCTAAATGGTTCAAACTTGTCATTTACAAGTGCCAATTTAGGTCAAATTATCCTTAAATATGGAAATATATTTTATGGGCTAGCTAACTTTGATCAGATCATTTCTAGTCAAAATGATAATTTTACCATTTAATGCTCTAGATCACTATTTTCTTCTAATTCATTGGTACACATCACGTACCTTTATTATTTGGTGTTGGCAACTTCCGAACTGGGAATACAACTCCAATGCATCTAACATTGACTTCTAGTTTCTCTCCAATCAATTTATGACCCAATAATTTGACTTTATGACCATTTTAATTAATTGAGGGCTAATTTTCAAATAATTGCATAAATATTGATTAACCTTGTTTAAGGATAATTAATCCAAATGAAGAGCTTAAGTGAATTTTCTATGAGAGTTGTTGAATATTTATTTTTGAAAATTGATTCCTATTAACTGCATCATCAAGTGACATTATTTATTAGGAAGACATCCCTAGGCCATAAATGCCATAAATATCAGGATTATGGGTCACCCATGCCTAGTTAATACCTCCATGCCTCTTCAATGCCCCTTCTTCTAAGGTCATGATGAAGATAATTATGGATTTAATTCTAAATATTAAGATTATTCATGACCGCATATCTCAATCTTGAGATGAACGGTCATGGTTGATCTTGACCAATCTTAAAAATCTATAAATAGAGAGGCCATGGACATGAATTTTAAGCTTGAATATTGAAAAGTTATAATGTTAAATTGTTTTCACAAGGTTTTGAATTTGATCATAGATTTTGCTTGCAAGCTTCATTGATAGGCTAGTTTAGTGATTTGGAATCATAAACCTAGGTTTTATGTAGTGTTCTTGAGGCATTGGAGGAGCTTACCACCATTGTTGACAAAGATAAGGATGTTTGATCAAGGGAGAACATATTTTTGAGCCACATGGGTATGGTGAATCTATTTGGGAAGGTAATATGGTGTTTTTTTTTCATTTATTTCTTTCTATCCTTTGTAATTCTCATAGGAATAGATAGGCTTGGTTAGTTCTTTATGCATGTTTCATTATTTATAGACTAATGCTTGACTAACTTGCTTTGTAATCCTCTCTACATTAGATGTCAATGGAAGTAGTTGTATGGCTTGGTACAATTAACAAGTGATAACAAGGCCTGTATGTCTTGAGTCAAAAGAATCAACAAATGCAACATGACTTGCACTAATTGGATATAGTACCAAATCTGAACAAAGAACAATAATGATGTAAAATTAAGCTAACAATACAACGTTGCATTTATACAAAATATGATGTTCATCATAAGCCCTATATAATATGAATAAATTAATGGAATATCCCTATGAAATAGGTTTACAAAAAATACCTTCCCAATAACTCACGAGAGTTGCAATATACTAACAATGACTAACAAACTAACCAATAATAATAAACACTAACAACCTACATGAGTTTTATTAACTCACAATTATTTCTACTAGCTACCATGGTGAATTAACCACCATATAGTTTATTTTAAAAAAGTAGTGTAGAATTGGGTAAGATAGGACATATTTTCTCAATGTGCAAAAATATGGATACTTGTGCCAAACAAATAATATGTCCCTAAATGAATGACTCTTGACATGTATTTAGAGGTGAACATTTTAAAATTGTCCTTTATCCAAACTTATGAAATGTGTGAGAAGACCCAAAATATTGATTTCAATTTTGAAAAGTAGTCATTATTTGGCCTAGGATGCAACCAATCTAAGTGGAGAACGATGCACTACACCTATGCATGCCTAGGGTGGACATGTCTATAAACATTAAGGACATGAGTTCAGAGTTGGAGACAATTTGATGTAGTTTATATACATCTTGAGTATTTGGCATTGAATTTTTTTGTGTAATGTGTTAGCTAAAAAAATTATCAGGGGGATAAAAGTGAAATTTTAGTCAACAATGTCAGGATAGTGCCTTCGATAGTCAATAATGTGGGACAAATTTGCTCTCCTATTAGAAAATGTAGCTACCTTTATTGAAAAACAAAAAGGGAAAGTAAAGAAAAAGCTATT
The DNA here is from genome assembly GCA_037957365.1 of Torreya grandis. Classification (NCBI taxonomy): domain Eukaryota; kingdom Viridiplantae; phylum Streptophyta; class Pinopsida; order Cupressales; family Taxaceae; genus Torreya; species Torreya grandis. Next base: position 724,480 of record JARHVA010000995.1, on the reverse strand, counting down.
TATATCAAAAATGTTTTCTATGAAGATTTCATACTTTTAACTAAAAAGTACAGAAATGAGATAAAAATAAAATAAAATTAATGATAGGAAGAAGGCAAAAATGAAAAAGGAAATGAGAAAAGAAGAACGAGATTATTCTATACAGTTAAACACAAAAGTTTCTATATTAACCTTATAAAAGATGAAAGACACCGTGGGTAATTAAAAAGTGATACTAAAATAGCCAAAGATTTAAGAGTGTAACATGGAAAGTATTTATCATAAAAATGGGAAGGGAAAGACATACATTGAACATATGAACATGGTACATACACCAAGGAGATTGGATAGATTTACAATGAATGATATTCAACAACACTATAATTCTCAATAAAAACAAGCATAAAACCCTATTATTAATCCCACAAAAGCAAGCATTTTAATGCAGATTAAATAGAAATTTTACACAAATTTTTTTGTATTCATTGAATATCTAATAATAATATTTTAATAAATTAAAAGAATAAGAATCAAAATGGATTGACATACTCATGCATATATTCATTAGAAAGATTAATGGCATAAAGTCTTATAAATTGATTTTGTATTAATTCTTTGTGGAACTGTACATACAGATTCTTTCTTTCAATATTATCAAAATATTTCATACTATTAAAAAGCTAACCGACAAAACGTCAATTTGAGCCCAACTAAAGCTCCCTTTACAAATGATCCCCAAACTCCTATTTAAGGGTTACAATGGGTGGTTACATTCTGTAACCACATTTTTTTCAATTTTAAGAGCTTACAAAAGCACGTTGGCAAAAATGCACAACTTAAAACTTGTAATAACTCTTTGAATAATTTGCACAAGTTGTAAAAGTGCAATGAATAATTTTTATGACTTACAAAATCTAATTAGTGTTTTTTCATGACATAATAGTTAAAAATGTGTGTTGACATATTTTCACAACTTTCAAAACTACAATAATTAATTTGCATGAATTGTAAAAGGGTGTTGGTGTTTTTGCGTAACTTGAAAACTACAAATTTCACCCTATTTTTACAATTGTGATTCCCCCCTTTGATTTTATAAGTTCAACATGGAGTTTTTGCATCATGGATCTTTAGGGTAAATTTTTTTCATCAAAATATCTTTTCAATGCATCGAATGAGAGCCAAAATAGAGTTTGGATGCAAAAGTTATGACCCAAAGAATATTGGACCCTATTTTTACACCTGTGGGAACTTCACCTTGTTTTTACAACTATGATTATCCCCCTTGATTTTATAAGTTCAATATTAAGTGTTTTCATCATGTGTACTTAAGAAAAAATATTATTCATCAATTTATCTTTCCAACGCATTGAATAATAGCAAAAATAGAGTTCGAATGTCATATTTATGGTCTAAGTGAGATTAGACCTTATTTTTACAATTTTTGCTTGTCAAGGTGGCAGATTCTAACCCCTCTTCTTGAAAGGGTGTTAGATTCTATCCCCTTTGCTTGTAAGGTTGTTATAATTCAACCCCTCTTCTGGTAGAGATATAATTATCCCTCTTGATTTTGTTAGATCGAGATGAAGTTTTTATACCAAGTATTTATAGTCAAAATTCATCTCTCCGATGTGGCCTCTATATTTGAACAAAAAGCAGGACCTTTTTGAGATGTTTGATTTTGCCTTAAATTTTCACTCTAGTGATAATAAGGTCAAATGATTTTTTTATTTCTCTCTTCTCTGCATCATATTACTTAACCATTGTCAGGACTAGCTATTGACACCACATTGAAGTTAGAAAGGTAACTATCTGAAGTAGTCCACTATCATGAATGCTCTAACCATAATCTATTTTATACATGCATTTATTCTTTACCATAAAACTACAAGATCTATAAGCCCAAAATTTATATTTGTGCCTTGTTTTATCAGGGGACCTAAAGTTGAAATCTGATGTGATCCAATTACATATGTGGAGAACAAGATGCTTGAGTTGATATTTGGATAAATCTACCTATTTGGATGAATAACCTACATTGTATTGCCCCTAATGAAGGTAAATTTTTGAAAGTGTTGAGTTAAAAATTTAGTCTTTTGAAAAGTTGCAAATGGGGCTATCTGAGTTTGATAGGGTTCCCTGTAGGGGTATCAATCTCTAGGGATATTGTTAGCACTGGTTGTGGGTTTTATGAGTTATGCTTGCATAGGTATCAGACTCTAGAGGTGTTGTCATCACACCGATCAAGTTCCAATGGTTATGTTGGTAGGCCGCATGGGATCTGGGGGTTGTGTTTGCACACCTATTGGGGTATGATAGATCTATTGACAGAAGAGTCAGGATCTGCTGGGTCTATCTATACTAGTTGTAGGATCTGTTAGGGTCTTTTGCACTTTTTCAATTTTCCAAGGAAAAATATAAGGACTTAAGGAGTTTTCAATATTTTTTGATTTTAGAATAATTTTTACTTTATGAAGATGAATTTTCTCAAAAACAAGAATTTTGACTTTGACCAACATTGATTATTTTGACTTTTCTTAATTGTTTGTAGTCAAAAGACTTAATATTTTAGCCTTTTGACCATTGTTCAAAGAATTGTACAACAAATACACCATACCTTATATGATTCATCATGAACTCTTTGTATGCAAAGGAAAATGTAATTGATCTATTAATCAATCCTAGTTCGGAGAAGATAAATCTCACTTACACTTTTGATTGTTGATACATTAGATATTCAGGGTCGTGACTAAGATGGATCCACTATACCTAGCCAAAGGATATTTTACCACAATAAAATCACTAGGGAGGGTTTCAAAGCCTCAAATAAGACAAAAATATGCAATAACCCTAAGTCTTATGTTTTTATATTCACAAAAGTAAATGATAAATAAAGTAAATTCTAATGTAGTACTCATCAAAGCTTGTGACATAAAGCGGGGGTAATAATCATAAAAGTAATCATCCATAGAAGATATATACTCACATCAATGTATATAAAATCCTAATAAATGGGAGATAAGTAAAAATATTAATCTATCTACTCTTACAAATGAGAAATAAAGTTATGAATACTTACCTTTGAAGATGAACCCATCGAGCCTTAATCTCTTCTTTGGCCAAGGTTCTTAGCAAGAGGTTATTGTGGTATGTAAGGATGACAAGGATATATTATATTTAGGCTACACAAACTATTTATGCATCTAATTTTTTTTTCATAAGACAAGATCCATATCTTCAAAGAAAGTGTTGTCTCCAAATCTTGCACCCTAGAAGAGGGTTTTTTAAGCCTCCTCTAGATTTGGGCAATATTGAGACATTTTAAGGCCTGTGGGTGTGCCTATAAGTGAAAATGAACCTCTAGATTGAAAGGGATAGCTGCATGTATTAGATTTTGTGTAATAATAATGTTGAACCAATTTTTATGAGTGAAAAGAGTCAAAAGTTTGCATAAATGAAAAGCCTAGTCTAAGATGGTGATACACTAAGAATTAATATCCACATGTATGCCTTAAACTTATACACAATACAATAGAATATAGTCTATAACTCAAGCTCTAGAAGATTCCAACACAAGTATTTCAATGTAGAGACAAAATGAATGAGATCATATAAGGTAAATAACTTGAAAAGACAAACTGTATAGTCCAAAAAAAAGTTACACATGTGCAAAATCTTATATAGCTAAAATGCACTCTCCATGACCTATTGGATCAGCTCTTTGCTAAAAAACATGAAGGACAAATAATAAAAAGATAAAACATCACTTGATGTCACTTTGTGTCTCTTGCATGCCCAATAAAATGTCTAGAACTTATAAAAAAGATAGATATATGCTTCTTTGCTCAAAGGCAAGAAAATGACAAAACATTTTAGCAGGGCTTCACCGCACTATCTCTAGATGATAAAACAAGATCCTAAGGGTCCTATTTATAGAAAAAGAGGGAGAGAAGATAGATCTCTTGGGTGCCAAAATAGAAGCCTCAAAAAAATGGTTTACAATCACTATCCTGGTAAAATTGATTCCTTTATTTTGCACTGTAGACCCATTCAGGTTTTCCAAGTGACTTTACTTCTACTTGCTTCTTCGGGTTATTTGATTGCTTCTACTTGTAAAATTAATAAGCAAAGACCTTTTGAAAACCCAAAATACATTGTCTCTTCCTTTCAGGCTTCTCAATTATTTTTAACTATAAAATCTATAAGTAAAGCTCTTTGGGAAACCCAATTTTCACTACCCTTACTTAAGACCCTGTCAGGTTCTCTGAATGGCTTTACTTCCTGCTTGAAGACTTTAGGCATGAAATTTGAAATCCTGTGACACATCATATTTGAATCTCAATGGCTAGTTGGCCACCCTAAATTTGACGTCCTATAGCACATTGTCTTACACCCCAACTACTAATTGGCTGTATTAAACTTGACGTCCGATGGCACGTCATGAGGATCCATCGGGTTTATACTTTGGGAAATTTTTTCTAAGTAATTATTTTAAATAATTTAAAAAAAAAAATTATTTTAGGGATTTTTCCTAAAAGGAAACAACTAGTTCCTTTGAGAACTTTTCCTGAAGGACACTTGGGAAAGTGTAACACTTGGGGAAGGCACAAAGTGCCCTTCAAAAAAGTTTGAAGGGTCACTCAGGAAAAAAGTGCCTTTATGAACTTTTTCAAAGGGTCACTTGGATAACAAAGTGCCCTTTGAAAAAGTATGAAGGGACACTTGGGCTAAAAAGTGCCCTTTGGAACTTTTTCGAAGGGTCACTTAGAAGAAAAATGCCATTCAAAAAAGTCTGAAGGGACACTTGGGCTAAAAAGTACCCTTCGAAACTTTTCCAAATGGCCATTTGAAATAAAAATGTCATTCAAAAAAGTTTGAAGGGACACTTGGGCTAAAAAGTACCCTTCGAAACTTTTTTGAATGTTCACTTGAAAGAAAAGTGTCATTCAGAAAAGTGTGAAGGGACACTTGCATAAACAAAGTGCTATTTATAAAAGGCTAAAGGGACACTTGGGGGGGAAACATTATCAAGACCATTTCTGGTTTTTTGGTTACTTTTGCTTGTAAAATTCATAAGACTTACTCCTTAGAAAACCTAAAGTCATGCATCGTTGGAAACCTACAAAGCATTAAAAGGAGTAATTCATGTTTATAAACCCAGATTACTTCTACTCATGAAATTTTAACAAGTCGAGTCATTCAGAGAACATAACTTGGTCTTGATAATGTAACTCAGGTTTATGAGGGGCCAAGACTTAACCTATGGAGAACCTGACATACACTATAATGGAGCCAAAACACCTTAGCCTCCTTGACTTATAATTTTGGATCCTTGAAATGCCCTGTTCTTGCAACTACTATTCAGCTCTCCATGAAAATGGTTGAATAAATTGAACTGAAGTGAAAATTGGTCAATATTCTTGGTGATTCTGAGGGGAGGCATGCCTGCTATATCAAAGACTAGTCACCTAAATCCTTCCATTGGGCATGGAGTCACACATATAGGCACTTCAAAGAGAACTGAACAAGCTTTGATTCAAAAACACACTAGCTAGGTTGATTACACACATAAGACAGATACACACACCAAACAAAGGGAAGGAAAATACACTTGTGCTACAAAGCACTTAGGGAAAACAAAAACAAAAAAAGAAACACACCAAAACACAGTATATACAATACATGGCCAGCAAGGGTCAAAATCAAGGCTTCAAGTGGATTCTATTCACTAGAATAGGCAACTCTTATCCATCTATTTTATACAGTTGAAAGTAGTTTCTTTGCTTGTACTTGATGATGATGTAAGGACCACTCTACAAGGTATCAAAATCTGTATGTTTGCCTGGTTTTACTATATCTTCTTCCCATTTCAAGACCAGGTCACCTTCTTTAAACACTCTTGCCCTTGCCCTTTTGTCAAAGGATTTCTTCATAAAGACTCGATGGTGTTCCAAAGCTTTGTGTGCATCATCTCTTGCCTCCTATAACTACATTGATTCTGTTAATCTGACCTCCGTGGGAGTGTTTTCAAGTAATTCTAGCTATTGTGCAAGTTCCAAGGTAGGAAGTTCTTGTGATATAGATATCCTATCTTCTCTCCCATAGACAAGTACAAAGGGAGAATTACTAATTGACTTCTTAGGAGTGATTCTGTATGCCCATAAGGCTATCTTTAGCTTGCTATGCCATGCTCTTTGATTGGTTTCCAATGTCCTCTTGATGATCTTGATGAGGTTCTTGTTGGTAGACTCAGTCAATCCACTACCTTGAGGGTAGTAGTTGGATGAGGTACTCAAATGAACTCCACTCTTTGCTGCCCAATTAAAAGTTTTAGCACTTATGAAAGTAAGTGCATTATCTGAGATGATAACATGAGGAGCTCCAAACATTGTTATAATGTTATAATATAAATCCAATATGGCATTTTCATTTGTTTCCTTCAAAGAAATAGCCTCTACCCATCTTGTAAAGTAGTTTGTAGCAGTCAATATCCATTTATGTTTGACACTTGATGGAGGGTTGATCATGTCAATGAAGTCAAGGCCCCATTGCATGAATAATCTAGAGATCAATTTAAAAAATGTATTGAAGAATATCTAAACCTACACCATTGCATAGATCTCATTGATACCTTTCTAATGGTATGTATAACATAGAAAATGGAGCTCGTATGCTCCTTGTGCAACCAGTCAAAGTTCTAATCAAATTGGTCAAATCAAGTCAAAGTTGGTTAAAATGCAAAAAATGAAAATTTTATTTAATGATTTGAGAATAGTTCCATGGTGAATATCTCATCGTGATCTTTTTGGCACAATTTATGGTTCATGAAACAGAGTTCGTATGCAAAATATATGGCCAGTCAAAGTTATGGTCAAACTTAGTTAACATGATGATGTGATAAAAATATTGAGCAATAAAAATGTGACATGTGGTAGTCAGTTCATACAGAAACATAGTGGGTTATCTTTGATAGGAAATATTTGACAATTGGAAAAAAAAATGGGGTTTGGACGGAACATCCAGTTGGATGATGACAAGTGGCACAACGAGTGGTTGACAAGTGACGTGGCGAGAGGTCAACAAGTGGCATGGCAAGATTGGACCATGTGGTGGGTCCTCAAGCCACCACATGGATTTACACCACATTATTTTTCATTTTCCAATTTTATTTCCTAAATGTTCTAAACAAACCATTTAATTTCCACGTAAAGCCCACGTGACACCATATTCCATTCACGTTCCATGCCACCTATTCCATATTCCTTGCCACATATTTCCATGGTTTCCACACATGCCATGTGAAGCCTCAAATATTAACATGCCACCACATTTTAACCACACCCCATGAGATGCATGATAATGCCAAACACTTGGCATGGTAAACCACAAAGTTCATGGTTAATAAATATCCAATGTTCCCCCACTTACCAAATGTGGGACTAAAGATATACTCACCCACCAAAAACAATGAGGATGTGGATTGAAACTTAAACCTCTCTTGAAAAATGATAAGGCCCAACTTATTGGGATACAAAATTTAACCACTATACAATGTGTGGAAATTTGTATTTGTTTTCATTGAAAGAAGCCAAGCAACCATAGAATAAGAGCTAGGAAGCTTGGAAGAGTTGTAGAGAGAGCCAAAGGAAGAATTTGGAGAAAGTCCAAAAAGGGACTAATATAATTTTTCTCCAAGGATCAACTTTGTAATTGATCATTTTTCATTTTGAGGAATTCTGAAGAAATTGTAAAGCCTCGGAAGCAATCCATTATGATAAGGCATAAGGACCTATTTCTACTCTTCCTCTGGTTTAAGGCATCTAGAATCTTTTCTAGACTTCAAGGTAAACTAGTGAAATATTCTAGTTTCTAAGATGGTTTCAACTATATATTGATTTTCCAAATTTGAGGCTGTTTGTTATCAATTTTGATGCTTGAAAGTGAGATTTTTTAGTAGAAGACATCTAGAGGTGTGTTTCAAGAAGGTGAAGAATCTATTCATGGATTCTAAGATTATTCAAAGGTCCGTAAGACTTGAATTAATTATTGTTATGCAAGATTTCTATTTACTTACAGACATATTATAATGAATTGGTTTAGTTAGTTAGTGAACCTAGAGATGTAGGCATCACTGAACTCTGTAATTAGCTCTTGTGTAGTGTGGTGTGTAATTTCTTACATTGTTTTTCCTTAAGTTGATTATTTTACAGAATAATTTTTGGTATTTAATATTTTTCCTACAAAGTATCCAAAGTAAATTTTTTATACGAAAATAAGTGCCAATTTATGGATCAGTTTGGTATCAAAGTGGTTAGTGTTCTGGGCTAACCTCTATGTAAACACTGTTCTGGTATCAAAATTGAAATTGCAGGTGAATTTATGATTTTGTGATTTTACTCACATTCTATAAAACACTATGGATCCAATGCAAGTTCAAGTTTAGCTGTTGCTGAATACTATTATCATTATATTGATGCAATACTTGCAATTGCAAGAACCAAGACAACGAGCTGCTAAACGAAGACATGAGTTACAGTTTGAGAAGCTCCAACAAAGCATTGATGCTCTATGAGCAGGACTATAGCAAGAACGATGTCAAAAAAAAAATGTGAGTGGAGTCAAAAGGTTGTGGCTACTACTCCAAAGGAGGTCACATTGCAGATCAATGTTGGAATTTACACATTCATAAATATCCAACCTGGTACCAACAGAGATGTAAAGCAAAGGGGAAGACACCTGTTAGGAAATATACAAAGCCCAGATCTCCTAAACATCAAACAATAGATGAAGGATTCTTCCAAGAGATGTTGCCAAGCTAGACTATAAAGGTACATTCTAGTTATAGCAGTGATTCTTTTAATTCACATATTCCTGCGAGTCCTATTAATGAGAATGATATTGGAAGTTTGAAAGCAAATAATGCTCCAATTATCAATATATCTTCTGATGTACATGCTGAAGATGAAAATAATGAAATCAATGTTAAGGATAATGAATGTACTAACCCTAAACATTCATCAAGTTCATGTGCTGATACATTTGAAAAGCACACAAAGGAAATAGGTTCTAAGCTATTAACAAAAATGGGATTTGAAAGAAAAGTCCTTGGCATTAATGGTTAAGGAATCATCCAGCCTATCCAAGTGGCAAAGAGACCACTCTATGTAGGATTAGGATATGGAGGTGTAGGACAAATGTTCTAAGAAGTTGAGTTGGAGGATTACTCAAGCAATAAGCTAAGACATTTCGAAGAGCCAAAAGAAGTACTCTTTGAAGATGTGATAGTTACATTGCATCAAGAATATTTAGATGACTCATCAAGGTATGCAAATAAAAAATACTCTAATGCATTTTTTGTTATGTATAAGAGAGTCCTAAAATGAAGTTTAAGTGAAATGTCAAGAATAAGACTAATGAAAATAAATTATCTCAAGAAGAAATGAAGTTAGGTTTTTACTTCAATACTAGGGGGAAATGTTAAAATAAGATAATCAAAGTCATCCACAACCTCATGCAAAGGTTGTAACTGCATCTTCAGTCAAGCAAAATATAGAGCCTCCTCAGACAAAATCTAGTCAGTCGGAACCTAAGATAACATCAACAAGGGAGACGGTAATCAATGAGAAGCTGATAGTTCAGAAATTGTCACCCTAGAAAGGTAAGAAACATTTCTGCAAAAGAATAATTGCTAAACATTCTAAGATAGATGTTATTTTTGATAAGAATTATCAAAGGAATTTGATATCTGAAGATGTTGTAGAAGCCCTAGATTTGGAAACTAAGCCACATTTCCAATCCTATAAGTAAAACATGTAAATTAGGGTTTGTAATTATTGCCAACTTCTAGATGAAGTTGAATTAGATGTGGTTCCACTTAAATTTAATGGCATTACCCTAGGTAAACCATATTTGTCTCTGAGAAAGGAAACATTTTCCAAAAAAGAAAATTAGTATAACATTGTAAAATACGTGATATAATATATCATACAAGCACATCAATAGTAACCATTATAGGTAATTATACCTTTAGTTTTATTTTATTCATCTGTGTTGTGGACAGGAACACTACATGGTAACAAAAAGATGCTATCATAAAAAGCATCAGGAACAACTCAAAAAATAGGTTATATATTTTACTCTATAAGAGTGTGAAACATGCATATATATTTGCTTTATAAGACCATATGGGCAATGTTTTTAATCATTGTGTTTGTGTTTGTAAAAGACCCAAGAAGGGCAATGTTTCTAAACTGTGTTGCTAGGTAAAAAACCTAAAAGGATAATTATAAATGGTGATTGTTATAACATTAGATGTCTTGCAATATTTTTACAGTATCAAATCTGAAGATCCATTGGATTACCTCTAGAACTGACTAATAATCAGGTTGGTATCTAACATTCAAGAGATCATTTGAGCTAGATCCATGAGTTAAAACCATGCAAAGATCCTCATATGGAGTACCAGGGCCAATACTAACTTTTTGAGGATAAAAAACCTTCTTAGTGGGGAGGATTGATCTTGAGGTCAATTCAAAAAAGTTCTTGAAAAATATCTAAACCTAAACCATTACGTAGATCCCGTTGAGACCTTTTTAATGGTATGTATAATGTAGAAAATAGAGCTCATATGCTCCTTGTGTAGCTAGTCAAAGTTCTAATCAAACTGGTCAAATCAAGTCAAAGTTGGTCAAACTATAGAAAATGAATATTATGGAATAATTTTATAATATTTCCATGGTGAATATTCATTATGAGCTTTTTGGCACAATTTACGATTTGTGAAACGGATTTCATATGCAAAAGATATGGCTAGTCAAAGTTATGGTCAAACCTGGTCAACATGATGACGTGGCAAAAATCTAGGCCAGTAAGAACGTGACACGTGAGAGTTAGTTCATGTGGAAAAATAGTGGGTTTTAATCATATGTCTTTGATAGGCAATCTTTGACAATCGGTAAAAAAATTTGGGGTTTGGATGGAACATTCAATTAGACAACGACAAGTGGCACAACGTGTGGTCGACAAGTGGCATGGTGAGAGGTCAACAAGTGGCGTGGCAAGATTGGAACATGTGGTGAGTTCTCAATCCACCATGTGGCTTGCAACCACATTATTTTCCATTGTCCAATTTTATTTCTTGAATTTTCCAAACAAACCATTTAATTTCCACGTAAAGTCCATGTGACACCATATTCCATTCACGTTCCATGCCACCTATTCCATATTCCTTGCCACATCTTTCCACGATTTCCACACATGCCGTGTGAAGCCTCTAATATTCACATGCCACTACATTTTAACCACACCCCATGATATGCATGATAATTCCAAACACTTGGCATGGTAAACCGCAAAGTTCGTGGTTAATAAATATCTAATGTTCCCCCACTTACCAAATGTGGGACTAAAGATATACTCACCCACAGAAAAAAATGAGGATGTGGATTGAACCTTGAACCTATCATGAAAAATGATAATATCCAACTGCTTGGGATACAAAATTGAACCACTATATAAAGTGTGGAAATTTGTATTTGAATTCATTCGAAGAAGCCACACAGCTACAGAATAAGAGGTAGGAAGCTTGGACGAGTTGTAGAGAGAGTTAGAGGCAAAATTTGGAGAAAGTCTAAAAAGGGATTGATATTATTTTTCTCCAAGGATCAACTTTATATTTGATTATTTTTCATTTTGAGGAATTTTTAAGAAATTGTAAAGCCTTGAAAACAGTCCATTGTGCTAAGGCATAAGGACCTATTTCTACTCTTCCTCTGATTTGAGGCATCTAGAGTCATTTCTGAACTTCGAGGTAAACTAGTGAAATATTTTAGTTTCTGAGAGGGTTCCAAATATATGTTGAGTTTCTAGATTTGAGGCCATTTTTTACTGATTTTGATGCTTAAAAGTGAGTTTTTTGAGTAGAGGACATCCATAGGTGTGTTTCAGGAAGGTGAAGAATTTGTTCATAAATTATGAGATTCTTCGAAGGTCTAGGACACTTGAATTTATTATTGTTATGTAAGGTTTCTATTTCCTTGAAGACATATTATAATGAATTGGTTCAACTAGTTAGTGAACTTGGAGATGTAGGCATTGCCAAACTCTGTAATCAACTCTTGTGTAGTATGGTGTGTAATTTCTTGCATTGATTTTCCTTAAGTTGATTATTTTACAGAATAATTTTTAGCATTTAATATTTTTCCTACAAAGTATCCAAAGTAAAATTTTTTCATGAAAATAAGTGCCACTTTACGGATCAATGAAGGGTTGATCCACTTAGATAGGATTCAATGGAAGGGAAACAAGCTTTTGTTTGCCAACAAAGAAAGCACATTGAGGACAAACCTTAAACCAATGATAACAATCTTTAAAAATACTAGGCCAATAGTAATAAATTCTCATTATTTTTATATCTATTGTGCTAGAAGAGAAATGATCACCATCTGCACCATTATGGAACTTTTCTATCAGCATATCAAATTGGTTATTGTTAATGCATCTTAACAACACATTGCTCACATCCTTCTTAAAGAGAATGCCATCCACAAGACAATAAGGAATATCATTCAGCCTAAAATACCTTCTTTGAGATTTTTTCAATCCATTGGGACACTCACCATTTTGAAGAAAACTAATGATGTCTTGTGTCCAACTTTGATTCTGCATTTGATCAGCTAGCTGGTCTTGAACTTGATTCACCAAGGCTTGCACTTTTGGATCTTGATAGTCAGATGCTAATTGCTCACATAAACCTCTTCCTCTTACTAGGCTGGTTACCTTGATGTCAATGTCATATTCCATCACCTTTGTGATCCATCCATCTCTCTTCTCATTAAGATCCCTACTTAGGAGAAACTTCTTAGTGCTAGGATGGGAGACCATGACATGGATCCTGTTGTTGGAAACCATATGCCTAAACTTTTTCAAACTTATAATGACAGTTAAATCTTAGTTCTCAACAAAAGAATATCTCACTTTGTAGTCTTCTAAGCCTTGGCTGAAGAAAGCAATTGGCTGTTCAACATCCTCATCATTCTTTTGCATAAGCATGGCTGAGATTGTGTTTAGGTTAGAAAAAGTATAAAGAATGAAATCCTTAGCAAAATTTGGATTTAAGAGAGTGGGAGAGGTTACAATTGCTGGCTTGATTGCCTCAAAGCTGCCTTTACCTTCCTTTGTCCAAGTAAAAACTTAGTTCTTTTTTAGCATGGCTGTGATAGGCTTTACCACAGTTGCAAAGTTTGGGATAAACCTCCTTACAAAGTTTATTTTTCTCAAGAAACTTTGCAGCCCTTTCTTGTGTTGAGGAAAAAAAAATCTTAGAATATCTTCAATCCTTTTGGGGTCAATAGATAAGCCTTATTTTGAAATAACATGACCCAAAAACTTACCTTCATGGACAACAAAGATGCACTTATTTGGTTTGAGGGATATGCCGTACTCTCTACACTTCTCAAACACTTGCCTTAGATGTCTCATATGCTTAACAGCATCTTTTGAAAAAAAAGTTATATCATCAAGGTAAACAAGTAAAAATTTATTGATCGAACTTTTATAAAGCCATGTCTATTGCCCTTTGAAATGTAGCTTCAACATTGGATAAACTAAATGACATCTTATTTTAGGTAAAGTTCCCCCACTTTGTGGTGAATGCTATCTTGAATTTATCCTCTTCATTTACCAATATTTGATTATAACCTAAATAACCATCAAGAAGTGAAAAACGTTGAGAACCTGAAACAACTTATAGAATTTGTTCCATGAAAGGGAGTGAATAATGATCCTTGAGAGACACCTTGTTTAGATCATGAAAATCTACACAAAGTTTGATTTCTCCATTCTTCTTTCGAACCTACACAAGGTTAGCTACCCAAGTTGAGTGTTTGATAGGAAAGATAATCCTAGATTCAATCAATTTGGTCAACTCTTTCTTCATGAGTTCTTCTACCTTGAGGTTGATAGGCCTTTGCTTTTGCCTTATCAATTTAGCTCCATGCACCAAATCAATGGTGTTATGAGATAGACTTGGGTCAAACCCTTTTAGGTCCTTGTATTCTTAGGCAAAGATGTCATGAAACTCTTTACATAATGCAATAAAAACTTGCATTTTGAGTTGAGAACAAGACTTGACAATCTTCAAAAGTTTATCCTTGAAAATCAAAACTCTCTCATAGTTATCTTATTTTGTTGGCATGCTCATTCTTTGGTTTTTATTTTGATCATCTTCATTGAAGACACTCTCCAAGGTAATCAACCCTTTTGGTATTTTATTTGTCTTCAACTGTATAATCTGCTCTTCATAATGATCATGCAACTTCTTTTGGTTTTTTGAAGAGAAGCCTACCTTATTCTATAAGAAGTGTGCAATGTGTTCATCACTTTCAAAAACTTATCATGACACTTCATTATCTTGAATCAAAGGTTTTACAATGGTCTTGATATGAGATTGATATTTCTCTTCTTCAATGTCAGCAACTGAGTCAAGACATGCTCCTATTACAACCAGTCTATCAACGTGCTTGTTCAAGTCTCTTAGTATGGGCTGGATGTTGAAGGCATCAAAATCCTTAAGTAGATCCCATACCCTATGCTTGTAAGACTTGATCAAGGGGGTTTTGGTTGTAGCTTGACTTCTCACTTGATGAATGACCAACTCACTATCTCCATAGACTTCCAAAAACTTGATTCGTCTCTTCTTTGCCCATTGGAAACCATAAACTAAGCCTTCATATTCTGCCACATTGCAAGTGAAGTTGAAGTGAAACCTATAAGAAGAGTAGTAACTATTATTTGATGGGAAAACCAACATGACACCAACTCCTGCACTTACTTTGCTTGAAATATCAAAGAACATTTCCCAAACGCCATCAAGCTCATGATCTTCACTGGTGATTAAAGAAATCGGGATGTTTCCCTCACGCATGTAGTAAATTCCCAAATTATTTTTCTCAATGAAAGTGTAAGGATCAAGGCCATGTGTTTCAGTGCTATACTTATCAAGATAGAGGTCATAAATAAATTCAAGAGGAGAAGATGTTTCACTATTCAGGACTGGTTCTTCCTTCTTGCTGATTAGACAATTTTGATTTGTCATTGTCTCCAAGTATGGCTCAATGTGGAACCTTGCTAAGGGCTAAGTCCTTATGGTTAGCTTGGTTCCATACATTTTTTTGAAAGCTAGAAAGGACCAATTAGTAGAAAAGTATCCTCCTATCTTGGCCGTAAAGTCCCTAGACAAGCATACAACAAAGTGTGCTGGAAGGTCTATCACCACAATATCTTGCCTTGTAGGGGAGCTTGGGCAGCCATGTAAAAATAGTTTTATATCTTTGACCAATACTATCATCTTGGTTAGAGCTACATCTAACTTCAACACATCTTTACTATGTGGCTCATAGTTCAAACCCAGCTTATTAGCCACTACTTTAGGCATAACAATAGTGCTTGCTCCACTATCCACAATACAATTATGGACCAACTTATCTCTTAAAATGAGTGTGAGGTAGAAGGGTGGAGGATTTTTAGCTTTAGTGGAAGGCTCCAAAATATGATTTGGAGAATTTGTGAGAGCCACACTATGATGCCTTGAAGATTGAGGAGTCACTTGCATGCTTCTTAACTACTCTTGTAAAATCTCCTTTTGACAAGGTATATGTAGAACCTCCCAAAGGGATATGCTTATCTTAGTGCTCTTTAATGAGTCCACAATATTTAGAGATGGAGTATTCACTTTCTCCTACATTTTTGATGGTAATAAAGGAGCTATAGCCTACTATGTTGCAATCTTGGCAGCTACATTTATATTTTGATTCTGTTGAGGAACATGGCTTGTAGAAGGTACAATAATGTGATTGGCATTTTATGGCCTTGGAGGGGTATCACTTGGAACTATTCATAGATCCTATCCTTCTCCCAAGGATCTCTTCTTGGACATTGTATTAGCTACAATTGACATGCCTTGATTGAACACAAAATCATCCTTTCCTTGAAAGTTCATCATCCCCACACTTAGGCTGCTACCTTCTCCATGATTATTTCTTTGGCTGGGACATGCTTATTTTACTATCATGTAAGGAGTAACTTCTTCTTGTGTATTCAAAGAGTAGTTGGTTCTTCCATCATCATGTGCAAACTAACCTTGATGCTGCCCCCATTGGTCCACATGATCTTCTCCTTGCACTAGATTTGCATGAACTGGAACAACAATCTTTACATGAGGAGTAGAATTTGCATTATATGCATTGGGCTACCTGTTGTAACCATGTTGATTTTGTCCTCTCCCTTGATAATTATATTGAGATGGATCTCTATATCCTTGTTGAGGATAGTATTTTGTATTAGGAGGAGTACTTGCCTAATATTGAGTTTGCTTGAGATGAGCTCTCAATGATCCGATTTATTCATCCTTGTCGACAATGTTATATACCTTCTTAGGAAAGGCTCTTAGATTCACATTGGCATTGGGAACCTAAGACATGCTTAGAGCTTCAACAAAATTATGGGACAACAAAGGCATGAAAACTCTTGGAGGGAGTCTTCCAGTTTGAATCAAGCTATTTTCAGCCTCAATTGCTAGCTCATATGCACCTGGGAGAGTGAATCTTCCCATTGACTAAAACATAATAGGAACATCAGTACTAATCTGTTGGAGGTATGTTGGGTAAAAAAATCTAGGAGGAGGTCTCATGATTGGTGGTAGCCTATATCATGTTTTTTGAAATTTCTCATTGAAATCTCTTATGGATTCATTTGGACCTTTTCTTATTACATTAAATTGATGTATTAGGGAAGCATGATCACTCTTATTTTTGAATCTTGTCACCAATAGGTCTCTAAAACCATCCCAACTTGTAATGCAACCCCCCTCCAACATTTTGTACCAGTCAAGTGCTTTGTCTTTTAAAGACATAACAAGTAGCTTAATGGTGTTGTTGGCCCTAGTAACATTATGGAAATTACAAAAATTAGAGATGTCTATAATATGTTTAGATGGGGTAATAGGACCCTCACCATTGAAACTAGGAAGATTATTGGTAGTGTTTGGAGGGATGGGGTCATATGCAAGAAGCTCTATTGGGTTTTGGGTATTAAAATCAAGGAAAGTTTGACGTCTATCTTTCTCTCCCCTTTCTCCCATTTCTATTCTTCCTCTATGATCCTCTATTTCTTCTTATTCTTCAACTTCATTTTCTCCTTGAACTTCTTCAACCTCTTTTGCTTCTTCCCCAAAACCTCCTTGCCAAGGATTTCATAGGGCTAGGAGTGGTTTAGGGTGTTGTTCTTCATAAAAATCTTCAATTGAAGGGGCTTGGTCAGAAAATCGTAAGGATGTTGTGAGGATCATGTAGGATAATGTATAAAACTTGGTCTAGAACCAGGGATTCACACCCTTTTGGAGTCACCAAATCCCTAGTTAGGGGTATTTCTACTGCTTAGGCCTATCAAGATCAACATTCACCTTGACTTAAGAAATAATTTAGGTCCTATCGATTGTGCCAGAATTGTTGTCTCCAAATCTTGCACCCTAGAAGAGGGCTGTTTAGGCCTCCTCTAAATTTGGACAATGTTGGGACATTTCTAAGCCTGTGGGTGTACCTATAAGTGGAAATGGACCTCTAGATTGAAAGGGGTAGCTCCCTGTATTAGCTTTTGTGTAATAAGACTGCTAAACTAGTTTGTATGAGTGAAAAGAGTCAGAAGTTTGCATAAATGAAAAGCCTAGTCTAAGATGGTTATATACCAAGAATTAGTATCCACATGTATGACTTATACTTATGCAAAATACAATATAATAGAGTCTATAACTCAAGCTCTAGAAGATTCCAGCATAAGTATTTTAATATAGAGACAAAATGAATGAGATCACACAAGGTAAATAACTAGAAAAGACAACTTGTATAGTCCAGAAAAAAGGTTACACATGTGCAAAATCTCATACAACTAGAATGCACTCTCCATGACCTGTTAGATCAACTCTTTACTAAAAAACATGAAGGAAAGAGAAGAAAAAGATAAAACATCACTTGCTATCACTCTGTGTCTCTTGTATGCCCAAACAAATGTCTAGAACTTAGAAAGAAAATAGACTTATGCTTCTTTGCTCAAAGGCAAGAAAATGACAAAACATTCCAATAGGGCTTTGTTATACTATCTTTGAATGACAAAACAAGAGCCCAAGGGTCCTATTTATATAAAAAGAGGGAGAGAAGAGAGAGCTCTTGGGTACCAAAATAGAAGACTCTAAAATAGTTTGTAGTCACTATCCTGGTGAAACTGATTCCAGCTATTTTCTTATAAAGTTAATGTTTGTTCTTCTCTTTGATTCACCCTTTTGAAATGACTAGGATCACTACAAAATCAATGCCAAGATGAGCCTCCACAAGACATGGCTTGGATCAATAAAAAATTAATGGATAGATGACCCTCCACAAAACATGGCTCAGATCATTGAAAAATCGATGGATTTTTCTTGAGAGCTCCCACATTTTTCACTGCAGACCCATTTGGGTTTTCCAAGTGACTTTACTTATACTTGCTTCTTTGGATTATTTGATTGCATCTACTTGTATAAGTCATAAGCAAATCTCTTTTAAAAACCCACAAGGTATTGTCTCTTCCTTTTGGGATTCTTGATTGCTTTTACTTGTAAAAGTTATAAGCAAAGCTACTTGAGAGACTCAATTTGCACTACCCTTGATTAAGACATTGTTAGGTTCTCTAAATGACTTTACTTCTTGCTTGAAGACTTAAGGCATTAAATTTGATGTCCTGTGGCACGTCATCTTTGAATTTCAATGGCTAGTTAGCCACCCTAAATTTGACATCCTATGACATGTCATCTTTCACCCTAACAACTAGTTGGCTATATTAAACATGATGTCCTATGGCACTTTATGGGGATCTATCAAGTTTATGCTTCTAGAAAATTTACAAAAGTAATTTCTTTGGACAATTTGTCCAAAGTAATTCTTTTAGGTATTTTTCCCCATTCATTCAAGAAATTTTCATGAAGGACACTTGGGATTTAGAAGGACACTTGGGGAAGGCACAAAGTGCCCTTCAAAAAATTCCAAAAGGTCACTCGAGAAGAAAAGTGGCCTTCAAAACTTTTCTAAAGGGTCACTTTGATAATAAATTTCCCTTCAAAAAAGTTTGAAGGGACACTTGGGCTAAAAATTTACCTTCAAAACT
The DNA here is from genome assembly GCA_037957365.1 of Torreya grandis. Taxonomy (NCBI): domain Eukaryota; kingdom Viridiplantae; phylum Streptophyta; class Pinopsida; order Cupressales; family Taxaceae; genus Torreya; species Torreya grandis. The sequence goes on along the minus strand of JARHVA010000995.1, from coordinate 705,313 downwards.
TTTTTGAAGGGTCACTTGGAAGAAAAGTGCCCTTCAAAAAAGTATGAAGGGACAATTGGGCTAAAAAGTGCCCTTCAGATCTTTTTTGAAGTGTCACTTGGAAAAAAAGTGCCCGTCTAAAGGGACACTTATGAGGGAAACATTATCAAAACCATTTCAGGTTTTTTGATTGCTTTTGTTTGTAAAAGTCATAAGACTTGCTCCTTGGAAAACTCAAATTCATGCATCATTGGAAACCCAAAAAGCATTGAAAGGATTAATTTGGGTTCGTAAACTTAGATTAATACTAATAAAATTTTAACAAGTCGACTCATTCAGAGAACCCAACTTAGTCTTGATAATGTAACTCGGGTTTACGAGGGGCCAAGACTTAACCTGTGGAGAAATTGACATACACTACAATAGAGCCAAAACAGCTTATCCTCCTTGACTTGCAATTTTGGACCCCTAAAATGACTTTTTCTTGCAACTACTATTAGGCTCTCCATAAAAATGAGTGAAATAATTATATAGAGGTGAAAATTGATCAACATTCTTAGTGATTATAAGGGGAGGCATGCCTAATATGTCAAAGACCAGTCACCTAAATCCTTCCATTAGGTATGGAGTCATGCATATAGGCACTTCAAAGAGAACTAAACAAGATTTGGTTCAAAATCATATTAGCTAGGTTGATTAGACACACAAGGCAGAGATGCATGCCAAATAAAGGGAAGGAAAACACACTTATGCTACAAAGCACTTAGGGAAAACAATCACAACAAAGGAAACACACCAAAACAAAGTATATACAAGATATGGCCAACAACGGTCAAATGTAAGGCTTTAAGTGGATTTTATTCACTGGAATAGGCAACTCTTCTCCATCCATTTCAGACAGCTGAAAGGAGTTTCTTTGCTTGCACTTGTTGATAATGTAAGGACCACTCCACAAGGTATCAAACTTTGTATGTTTACCTAGTTTTTCTCTATTTTCATCCCATTTCAAGACCAGGTCACCTTATTTGAACACTCTTGCCCTTGCACTTTTGTCAAAGGATTTATTCATAAGGACTTGATGGTGTTCCAAAGCTTTGTGTGCATCATCTCTTTCCTCCTGGAGCTACATTAATTCTATCAATCTGACCTCTATGAAAGTGTTTTAAAGTAATTCTAGATATTGTGAAAGTTCCAATGCAGGGATTTTTTGTAATATGGATAGCCTAGCTTCTCTCTCATAAACAAATACAAAGGGATAATTACCAATTGACTTCTTGAGAGTGATTCTGTCTACCCATAAGGCTATCTTTAGCTTGCTATGCCATGCTCTTTGATTGGTTTCCAAGGTTCTCTTGTTGATCTTGTTGATTTTCTTGTTGGTATACTCAGCTAATCCATTATTTTGAGGGTAGTAGTTGGATGAGGTACTCAAATGAACTCCACTCTTTACTATCCAATAAAAAGTTTTTGCACTTATGAAAGTAAGTGCATTATTTGAGATGATGACACGAGGATATCCAAACCTTGTTATAATGCTATCATAGAACTCCAAGATGGCATTTTCATTTGCTTCCTTCAAAGTAACAACCTCTACCCATCTTGTGAAGTAGTCTGTAGCAGTCAATATCTATTTATGTCTAGCACTTGATAGAGGGTTGATCATGCCAATGAAGTCAAGGCCCCATTGCATGAAGGAAAGCTCATTGAGGACAAAACTTAACCCAATGATAATAGTCTTTAAAAAGACTAGGCCAACAGTAACCAACTCTCATTATTTTTGTAGCTATTGTTTTAGGAAAGAAATGACCATGATCTGCAACATTCTTGAACTTTTTTAGTAGTATATCAAATTAGTCATTGTTAATGCATCTTAACAACACATTTCTCACATTATTATTAAAGAGAATTCCAACCACAATACAATAAAGAATATCCTGAAACCTAAAATACCTTCTTTGAGATTTGTTCAAGCCATTAGAACACTCACCATTATGAAAAAAACCAATGATGTCTTATGTACAACTTTGATTCTACATTTGATCAGCGAGCTAGTCTTGGACTTGATTCACCAAGGCTTTCTCTTTTGGATCTTAAAATTTAGATACTAATTTCTCATATATACCTCTTCCTCTTACTAAGCTAGTTACCTTGATGCCAATGTCATTTTTCATCACCTTCATGATCCATCCAACTCTCTTTTCATTGAGATCCTTGCTTAATAGAAACTCTTTGGTGCTAGGATGGGAGATCATGACATGGATCCTATTGTTGGAAACCACATGCCTGAAATTTTTCAAACCTTTAATGATGGTTAAATATTAATTCTCAAGAAAATAATATCTCACTTTGTAGTCTTCTAAGCTTTGGCTGAAGAAAACAATTGGCTGTTTAACCTCCTCATCATTCTTTTGCATAAACATGGCTGAGATTGTGTCTAGATTAGCAAAAGTATAAAGAATGAAATCCTTAGCAAAATTTAGATTTAAGAGAGTGGGAGAGGCTACAATTGCTTGCTTGATTGCTTGAAAGCTACCTTTACCTTCCTTTGTCCAAGTAAAAACTTGGTTCTTTTTTAGCATGGCTGTGATAGGCTTTACCACAGTTGCAATGTTTGGGATAAACCTCCTTACAAACTTTATTTTTCTTAATAAATTTTATATCTATTTATTATGTTGAGGCAAAGACATGCATAGAATAGCTTCAATCTTTTTGGGGTCAATAGATAAGCCTTATTTTGAAACAACATGACCCAAAAGCTTACTTTTATGGACAATGAAAATTCACTTATTTGGATTGAGGGATATGCCATACTCTCTACACTTCTTAAACACTTGCCTTAAATGTCTCATATGATAGCCAAATTGAAAAAATAGTTATATCATTAAGGTAAACAAGCAAAAAATTATTGATCAAACCTTTGAAAGCCATGTCCATTGCCCTTTAAAATTTAGCTCTAGGATTGGATAAACCAAATGGCATATTCTTGTAGGCAAAGGTCCCCCACTTGATGGTGAAAGCTATATTGAATTTATCCTCTTTATTTACCAATATTTGATTATAACCTAAATAACTATCAAGAAGATAGAAACATTGAGAACTTGAAACAACTTGTAGAATTTGTTTCATGGAAGGGAGTGGGTAATGATCCTTGAGAGACACTTTGTTTAGATCACGAAAATCCATACAAAGTTTGATTTCTCCATTCTTATTTCAAACTGACACAAGGTTAGATACCCAAGTTGAGTGTTTGATAAAAATAATAATCCTAGACTCAATCAATTTGGTTAGCTCTTTCTTCATGAGTTATTCTACCTTGGGGTTGATAGGCCTTTACTTTTGCCTTACCGGTTTAGCTCCATGCTAAAACTTAATGGTGTGATGAGCCAGACTTATGTCAAACACTTTTAGGTCCTTGTATTCCTAGGCAAAGATGTCATGAAACTCTTTTCATAATGCAATAAAAGCTTGCCTTTCAAGCTAAGAACAAGCCTTGCCAATCTTTAAAAGTTTGTTCTTAAAAATTAGAATTATATCATAGTTCTCTTCTTTTATTGTCATTCTCATTCTTTGGTTTTTTTTAATCATCCTCATTGAAGACACTCTCTAAGGTAATCAACCCCTTGGGTATTTTTTTTGTCTTTAGCTGTATAATTTGCTCTTCATAATGATCATGTAACTTCTTTTGGTTTCTTGAAGAGAAGCCTGCCTCATTTTATAAGAAGTGTGCAATGTGTTCATCACTTTCAAACACTTGCCATGACACTTCATTATCTAGAATGGAAGGTCTCACAATGGTTTTGATATGAGATTGATCTTTTTCTTGTTCAAACTTAGTAGCTGAGTCAAAACATGCTCCTATTGTAGCTAGTCTATCATCATGCTTGTTTAAGTCTCTTGATATGCATTGGATGTTGAAGGCATCAAAATCCTCAAGTGGACCCCATACCCTGTGCTTATAGGAATTGAGAAAGAGGTTCTTGGCTGTAGCTTGACTTCTCACTTGATGAATGACTAGCTCACTATCTCTGTAGACTTTCAAAATCTTGATTCCTCTCTTTTTTACCCATTGGAGACCATGAACTAAGCCTTCATATTCTACCATGTTGCAAGTGTAGCTAAAGTGAAACCTATAAAAATAGTAGTAATGATTATTTGATGGGGAAACCAACATGACACCAGCTCCTGCACCTACTCTGCTCCTTGAACCATCGAAGAACATTTCCTACATGCCATTAAGATCATGATCTTCATTAGTGAGTGAAGGAATTGGGATATTTTTCTCATGCATGTAGTAAACTCCCAAATCGTTTTCCTCAATGAAATTTTAATGATCAAGGCCATGTGTTTCAATCCTGTACTTATTAAGATAGAGGTTTAAAATACCTTCAAGAGGAGAAGATGTTTCACTATTCAAGATTGCTTCTTCCTCCTTTCTGATTAGATAGTTTTGATTTATCATTATCTCCAAGTATGGCTCAATGTGGAACCTTGCTAAGGGCTGAGTCATTATGGTTACCTTAGTTACATACCTTGTCTTGAAATCTATAAAGGACCAATCAATAGAAAGGTATCCTCCTATCTTGGCCGTAAAGTCCCTACACAAGCATATAAAAAAGTGTGCTAAAAGGTCTACCACCATAATATCTTGCATGATAGGGAAGCTTGGGCAACCATGTAAAAACACTTTCAGATGTTTGACGAATCCTACCATCTTGGTCAAAATTCCATCTAGCTACAACATGCCTTTACTATGTGGCTTATAGGTCAAACCCAACTTATCAGCCACTACTTTTGGCATTATAGTAGTTCTTCCTCCACTATCCACAATACAATTGTGGACCAACTTATCTCCTATAATGAGTATGAGGTAGAAGGGTGGAGGATTTTTAGCTTCAGTGGAAAGCTCCAAAAGATGATTTGGAGAATTGTGAGAGCCACACTATGATGCCTTAAAGATTGAGGAGCCACCTGCATGCTTGCTAACTACTCTTGCAAAAGCTCCTTTTGACCAAGTATAGGTGGAACCTCCCAAAGGGATATGCTTGTCTTATTTCTCTTTAATGAGTCCATATTATTTAGAGATGGAGTATTCACTTTCTCTTGCATTTTTGATGGTAATAAAAGAGCTGTAGCCTATTGTGTTGTAATCTTGGTAGCTGCATTTACATTCTGATTCTATCAAGGAACATGGCTTGCAAAAGGTGCATCACTTTGATTGGCATTTTGTGGCCTTAGAGGGGTATCACTTGGAACTATTCATGGCTTCTGGCCTTCTCCCAAGGCTCTCTTCTTGGACCTTGTATTAGCTAAAATTGACATGCCTTGAGTAAAAAAAAATCATCATTTCCTTGAAAGTTTATCATCCCCACACTTGGGTTGCTGCCTTCTCCATGATTATCCCTTTGAATGGGACATGATTCTTCTACTATCATGTAAGGAGTAGCTTCCTCTTGTGTATTCAAAGTGTAGTTGGTTCCTCCATAATCATGTGTAATCTGACCTTGAGGCTGCCCCCATTAACCCACATGATCTTTTCCGTGCACTAGATTTGCATGAACTAGAACTATAGTCTTTATGGGAGGAGTAGAATTTGGATTATATGCATTGGGCTTCCTGATATAACCTTGTTGATTTTTTCCTCTCCCTTGATAATTATATTGGGATGGAGCTCTATATCCTTGTTGAGGATAGTATTGTGCATTAGGAGGAACACTTGCCTGATATTGAGCTTGCTTGAGATGAGCTCTCAATGATTTGATTTTTTTATCCTTGTCCACAATGTTATCCACCTTATTGTAAAATACTCTTGGCTTCACATTGACATTGGGAACCTGAGACATGCTTGGAGCTTCAACAAAATTGTGAGATAACAAAGGCATGGAAACTCTTAGAGGGAGTCTTTCATCTTGAATCAAGCTATTATTAGCCTCCATTGTTAGCTCATATGCACCTGGAAGAGTGAATACTCCTATTGACTGCAACATAACAATAACATCAATACCAATCCCTTTGAGGTATGTTGGAAAAAAAAATCTAGGAGGACGTCTCATGATTGGTGGCAGCCTATACCATGTTCTTTGAAATCTCTCATTGAAATCTCTTATAGATTCATTTAGACCTCTTCTTATTACATTCAACTAATGTATTAGGGAAGAATGATCACTCTTATTTTTTAATATTGTCACCAATAGGTCTCCAAAACCATCCCAACTTGTAATGCAACCCTCCTCCAACATTTTGTACTAGTCAAGTGCTTTGCCTTTTAAAGACATAGCAAGTAGCCTTATGGCTATGTTGGTCCTAATAACATTATGGAAATTAAAAAAATTAGAGATGTCTCTAATATGTTCAAATGGGATAATAGGACCCTCCCCATTGAAATTAGGAAGATTTTTAGTAGTATTTGGAGGGATGGGGTCATATTCAGGAAGCTCTATTGGGTTTTGGGTATTAAAATCAGGGAAAGGTTGACGTCTATCTATCTCTCCCCTTTCTCCAATTTCTCTTATTCCTCTATGATCCTCTATTTATTCTTCTTTTTCAACTTACTCCTCTCCTTGAACTTCTTCAACCCCTTCTACTTCTTCCCCAAAACCTCCTTGCCAAGGATTTAATAGGGCTAAGATTGGTTCAGGGCGTTGTTCTTCAGAAAAAGCTTCAACTAAAGGGGCTTGGTCATAAAATCTTAAGGACCTTATGAGGACCATGTAGGATAATATATAAAAATTGGTCTAGAACCAGGGATTTAAGCCCTTTTAGAGTTCCCAGATACTGGGTTAGGGGTATTTATACTACTTAGGCCTGTCAAGACTAGCATTCACCTTGACTTAGAAATAATTTGGGTCCCACTGGGCATGCTAAAACTATTGTCTCCAAATCTTTCACCCTAGAAGAGGGATATTTAGGCCTCCTCCATATTTGGGCAATGTTAGGACACTTCTAGGCCCATGGGTGTGACTATAAGTGTAAATGAACCTCTTGGTTGAAAGGGCTAGCTCTCTGTATTAGATTTTGTGTAATAAGATTTCTAAACTAGTTTGTATGAGTGGAAAAAGTTATAAGATTTCATAAATGAAAAGCCTAGTCTAAGATGGTGATACACCAAGAATTAATATCCACATGTATGCCTTTACTTATGCACAATACAATATAATACAGTCTATAACTCAAGCTATAGAAGATTCTAACATAAGTGTTCCAATGTAGAGACAAAATGAATGAGATCAAATAATGTAAATAACTAGAAAAGACAACCTGTATAGTCCAAAAAAAAGTTACACATGTGTTAAATCTCATATAGCTAGAATGCCCTCTTTATGACTTGTTGGATCATCTCTTTGTTCAAAAACATGAAGGAAAGATAACATAAGGATAAAACATCACTTGCTATCACTCTATGTCTCTTGAATGCCTAGGGAAATGTCTATAACTTAGAAATACAATAGACTTATGCTTCTTTTCTCAAAAGCAAGAAAATGGCAAAACATTCTAGTAGGGCTTCACCATACGATCTCTGGATGACAAAAAAAATCCCAAGGGTCTTATTTATAGAAAAGGAGGGAGAGAAGAGAGATTTCTTGGGTGCTAAAATAGAAGCCTCCAAAATGGTTTGCAGTCACCATCCTGGTGAAACTAATTCTAGTTATTCTCTTATTCAGTTAGAGTTTGTCTTACTCTTTGATTCACTCTTTTGAAATGACCAAGATCACTTTAAAATCAATGGTAAGATGACCCTCCACAAGACATTTCTTGGATCACTATAAAATCAATGGATAGATGAACCTCCACAAGACATGGCTTGAATCACTACAAAATCAATGGATTCTTCCTGAAAGATCCCATGTTTTGCACTGCAGACCCATTCAGGTTTTCTAAGTGACTTTACTTCTATTTGCTTCTTCAGGTTCTTTGATTGATTCTATTTGTAAAATCATAATCAAATCTCTTTTTAAAACTCACAAAGTATTGTCTCTTCTTTTTCAGACTTCTCAGTTGCTTTTACTTGTAAAAGTTATAAGCAAAGCTCTTCGGGAAACCCGGTTTGCACTACCCTTATTTGAGACCCTATCGGGTTCTCTGAATGGCTTTAATTCCTTCTTGAAGACTTTAGGTATTAAATTTGATGTCCTATGACATGCCATCTTTGAATCTCAATAGCTATTTGGCCACCCTAAATTTGACGTCCTGCAGCAGGTCATCTTGCACCCCAACAACTAGTTAGCTGTATTAAACTTGACGTCCTACGGCATGTCATAGGGATCTATCAGGTTTATGCTTTAGAAATTTTTTCTAAATTAATTCCTTCAAAAAATTTATTTTAAGAAATTCTTTCAGATATTTTTCCTGAAAGGCAATGGTTAGTTCCTTCAGGAACTTTTCCTGAAGGACACTTGGGAGAGTGTCCTTCGAAAAAGTTTTGAAGGACACTTGGGGAAGGCACAAAGTGCCCTTCAAAAAAGTTTGAATGGTCACTTGGGAAGAAAATTTCCCTTTGGAACTTTTTTGAAGGGTCACTTTGATAACAAAGTATGATTCAAAAAAGTCTGAAGGGACACTTGGGTTAAAAAGTGCCCTTCGAAACTTTTTTGAAGGGTCACTTGGAAGAAAAGTGCCCTTCGAAAAAGTACAAAGGGACACTTGGGCTAAAAAGTGCCCTTCAAAACTTTTTCGAAGGGTGACTTGGAGGAAATATGCCCTTCAAAAAAATTTAAATGGACACTTGGGCTAAAACGTGCCCTTCAGAACTTTTTTGAATGGTCACTTGGAAGAAAAGTGCCCTTTGGAAAAGTCTGAAGGAACACTTGGGAAAATAAAGTGCCATTTGGAAAAGTCTGAAGGGACACTTGGGGGGGGGACATTATCAAGACTGTTTTGGGTTTTCTGATTGCTTTTTATTGTAAAATTCATAAGACTTTCTCCTTGGAAAACTCAAAGTCATGCATCATTGGAAACCCACAAAGCATTGGAAGGAGTAATTCAGGGTTGTAAACCCAAATTACTTCTACTCATGAAATTTCAACAAGTTGAGTCATTAAAAGAACTTGACTTGGTATTGATAATATAAATTGGGTTTACGAGGGGCCAAGACTTAACTTGTGGAGAACTTGACATACACTATAATGGAGCCAAAACACCTTAGCCTCCTTGACTTGCAATTTTAGACCCCTGAAATGACATGTTCTTGAAACTACTATTTGGCTCTCCATGAAAATGGTTAAACAAATTATACTAAGGTGAAAATTGGTCAAAATAAAGTATTGAAACCCTAAGTTATGATCCTCAAGTAGAATGGTGGATAAATAGATGCATAATATATTTTCTCTTTTTTCTCCTCTCTAAATTATGAAAATGAATGTGTACATATAGCTGAATCTAATCCTAAATATTTATTAAAGTTTAGTCGACAAGGTCAACCCAATCAACTCTATATCATAATTAAAAAAATCAAATTAGGTTTTGGTCTAGGTCATCTAGGGTCTATCTCAGACTATAAATGCATTTTATCAATTGGAGTATAGGGTTGATGGGGTCGACAGTGTAACGTAAACCATTGGAAAGGATTTTAGGCTAGGGAAGGGATTATAAAAGTAAAAAATGACAAGATAAGGGTACTATTGTGGCCAAATATTACACCCTAGAATAGGTTGTTCAAGCCTCCTCCATATTTGGGAAACATTGGAATACTTCTAGGTATGTGGTTTTACCTATAATAGAAGTAGACCTCTAGGTTTAAAGGCTAACTCCCTAAATTTACGTTGAAGTGTGTATCACCTACACTAATTGATTTATTTTAGAAAAAGGAACATAAATATGTATGAAATTAAATTATTCTAAGGGGGTGATATACTATAAATAATTCCACAAGACCATCATACTTCTTTCACTAAGAAATAAGACCTACATTAGCTTCAAAGTCCTATAATGCTCTAAAATTAGTATTTTAGTATGGAGGTGATATGCCTAAGGGATATCCAATGTAAGTAAACCATAGGCCAATTTTAGACACTAAGGCTCATTTTACACTTGAAAATAGATCCATACACTTGACAACACTTCATATGACCTGCTAGATTGGAACAACTTGCATCAAACATGGAAAGATTGAGAGAAAGCAAGGATAAATGAATATATCTTAACTATTCACTATACATTTATTCACACACTTTGAAAATATGATATATAAAATCAAATTAGATTAAATTTATTATTCAAATGAAAATTACAACATCAATCTAGCAGGGCTTCACCATACATGGAGTGGAATTAGCCTACAAGATCCAAAATGGCTACTACTTATAGAATTTGAGAGAGAAGAGAAATAAGTCCAAAAGTCACTAAACCAATATCAAGTTGATATAGGGAGTTACATATACATAATAAATGAATATGGAATAAACCATGTAAGGTATACTTGGAAAAATGTCCCTTAAAGCATGAAACTCCTAAATTGTGGCGTATGACTCTTCATTTACTTACCTAGAAACTGCCTTCATCATTTGGACTTCTTTGAGTGCTCCAAAATAGAATAGGGATATATGAGATGATTGAAATATGAAATGGGGGTTATCAAAAAGACCCAACATGTATTATTTATATCCTTAATCATTGACATTCTTTTGGACATGAGTTATCACTGTCTGCAGTCATAATCACCCTCTTTTCACTCATCCTTCACACTTAGAACCAAAGAGGTTTTCAGTTTTCTAAAGTAGTCCTTCCAAGGGAGTGTATGACACTTTTCAATATCCCTCATGCCCTTATATCCATTAGGTATACATTAAAATTCCTTCCACTTGGATTTTTCATCTTCTCACTTGGTGATCACTCTTTGTTCACTATGCCAGTTTAGACTGGTTGAGATGAAGGTGTTAGCTAAGGCACTTATGAACTTAAATAATGTAATAAATGAACATGTGAGGTTATCTTAAGTTGAAATATATCTCCCAAATTTATCTTCATATATTAAAACCCTTTTGTACCTACTTAATACATAAATCTATCAAGAAAAGCAGATTTGCACTCTATTCATACAAATAGGGTAAAACTCAGTGTGATATGAAGGATCCCTGGGGAGTCCTTTATAAGTCTAAGGTTGTTTATTAGTAAAAATAGCCCTCCTAGATGAATTTACTTCTTCATCTTTCCTATTGCATCATTTACAAAGGTTTTGGAGGGTTTAAAGTAGTTTTGGCTCTTAAGGATTATATATGAGATTGTGATGTTCAATCCTCCAAAAAATTTCACTAAAACCTTGTTCAAGACCCTCTATAACATCTCCCAACTCTTGAGTCTCAAATGATATGTGTCCATACACATATGAGCTTCTAAACTTGTCTTCTCAATCTTCTCTCTTCATTCTGTGCAACCTTGAGTTAGTTTGAGCCAAAATATGGCTTCTCTATGGTCTCTTTTACAAGACGAAGGATTTGACACATATTATAACCTCATATGGAAGTGTTTCAATGCATTGGAATGTCCACATTGTCTTGGGAATAGTATTTGACCCTTTTTAGGTAATAGGCTTGGTCAAGACCAAATAGGTTTGTCTACACATATGTTATCCACAACCACCTCTGAGTGGTTTGTCATAACTATAGGGTATCTTATAAGTTTTTCCATGTTTAATACCACTATGGATACCATCATACATCAAAATTATGACCCATAACACATCTTTTCATCATATACTCATCTAATCTAGAATTTTCTTGTTTTCTAAAGTACCTCTATTTGAGATAGAATAAAGGGTATCTACTCTATTTGAAGAGGTAATTTGAAAGTATGGGTAGTTCAATTAGGTCTTAAAGACATTTTGCATTGAATTTCATGCTTAGGTTACACTTATATCACATTCAAACCTTTTAAAACTCCAAAATAGGCTCTGTGTAAGGTTGATAATTTTACTACAAATTATATGTTGGGATCCCCCATGCTCTGTTTAATTGTTATAAGATCCATGTGAAGTTGGTCTTCATTAACCTAAAGATGCTTGCTATCATGTATGTGACACCCATTCTTCTTTGCTAACTCAAATCATACTCTTCCCTACTTGATTAGGTTAGACTGGCAGAATGTATGACTGTATGTTTACTAAAAAAAGGCATGATTGTAAGGTGTCATCTATAGTTATACCTCATGTCTTATGACTATAGAAATAGTTAAAATCATCAAGTTTTTCACTTTACTATTTGGAATTATCTCTGCCTCTATTTCTAGTTCACATTCAAGTTGCATGACTCTTTGATAGTGGCTTCATGGCCCAGCTACAAATGATCTCTTTAACAATAAGGGATGCCTCTAGGATGTTTTTTTGTATAGTCCACGTAATAATTATGCATTATTGAGACCTTTTAGATTAATTAAACAAATATACCATACTTAAATCCCGCCTAGAGAATGAGAATATCATTTAACCTGTAGGTTCTATCATGTTACCTTTCTTTAAAACCCATAGGTGCACTTTCTTGGGCCCAAAAGGAGGTCCTTTAGGTGATAATTTAGGTCACAATCCTATACCTCAACTTATTTGAATGTCTCTTGAGATTCTAGTGTCCTTTTCCTTCAAAATAAGTCATCTACCCAAAATTTGGGCTTCTATTGTATCTCAATTCATTGAAGGGCCACTTGAACTTGTAACACTATAGAGAATGCTTACATTCTACAATAAAAGAATGCATGGAATGGGAATATTATATCATCATAATCCTTTGAGAAAATAACCCTTTGTCATGTTAAATAATTTCTCTTGCACTTGGAATACATGATGGAAAGATTAAAATAGTTAACATCTCAAAGTGTTTCATCATGGAAAAGATCAAAGAAAGGCTAAGTTTCTATTCTGATGGATTAAGGTAACTTATTCTTGAACTCATTTTCCAACCTGTGATGGGTTATCATAGATCTATTTGTCAATCCGTGATTCCTCCATGACTACCATGATATCTCCAACACTCTAGGACCTTAATAAAGGTCTCAAATATGTCCAAATACTGACTACCATGATATCTCCAACACTCTAGGACCTTAAGAAAGGTCTCAAATATGTCCAAATACCTTATATCAATCTATCTCCTTGTTAGGACACTTATAGGTGTATGTGCAAGTCATATGGTTATAAAGGATATAATATAGATAATATGCATGGTAGATTAGGACCAATCCTAAATTTATACCATGATGTTGTGATTCTTTCCATTTTTCCAACATGATGAGGCTATCATACCTATTCTAATACTAGTATTATAACCCTATAGACTTTTGTGGAGAGCTGCAAGTGCATATGAAGGTGTGACATAGGGTAGTGAGAAGGATATATGGATATATGCATAGTGAATAATCTTATGGTTCATATTATACCTTATAAACTTCTCTAAATGGATCCTCTCCACCTTGAGTTACATCAAACAAGTCAAGTACAAAGTTTGAACTTGATTAGCCAAATTGGGGAACCTATAGGTATGCATTAATGTTGCAGACCTATGTATATATCTTGAACTAGTTTGTCATAGTCCATCAAATGCCATTTGAGAGGCTTGGATTAACTTCTCATGTTTCTGGAATATGCTCAACACTATAGAAATCCTCATTATATCTCCATGATCATTTTCAAAGCTTTATACACCTCATTCAATTGACTATGTATGACAATAATGCAAAGAGTTAACTACATTCTATGTTTCTTGACTGCAACTCCATGTGAGAACCTTTGTGTAGACCTCTAAAAATGGCCACCAATGACCTCCAACTAAGATTTTGACCAATTTATACAAAAATGCATAATTTAGCCTAAAAATACTAAAACACATTAAAATCTTTGAAACCGACATATTCAAGTGTCGATTTTGGCCAAAGTATCCCTAAATGGGGTAATGCAATTTATGAAGCAGCTAAATTTGATCAAATCATTTTGAGTCAAAATGCCAATTTTGAACCTAGGTGCCCTAGATTGCTCTTTTCTATCAAATCTTTTACATGACACATGTGCCTTTGTTATTTGGTGTTGACAAGATGCTAAATGGGATAATGGATCCAATGCATCTAACATCGCGTCCTAATTATAATCCAATCAAATTTTAGTCCAATAACAAAACATTATGACCAATTTGAGTAATTTATACACAAAGAGACAAGGTTTTCATCAAAGTGCTTAATCATACTTAAGAGTTAATTAAACTAAAGCATGAGCCTAATTAAGAATTCCATGAAACTTGTTGAATAATTTCTTTTTTAGAAATGAATATTGAATATTTGCATCATCATGTGACATAATTTCTAGGAAAGACATTTTTAGGCCATAAATACATAAAATATCAAGATTTATGCCTCTAATGCCTCATTAAGACACTTCATGCCTATTCATTGCCCCTCTATCCCAAATATTAATAAGGATATTTTTAGATTGAATTTCATAATTGAATTAATCCTTAGCCACACATCTCCATCGTGAGATGGATGATTCAAGTTGATTCTAACCATTTTTGAAAATCTATAAATAGAAGGTCTTGCCTATCAAATTTTAAGCTCTCATATGCCAAAGTTATAATGCTGAATTGATTCCAAAGCTTCATGAAAATTAGTGTTATAATTCCCTAATATTGAGCCAATCCAAGCCAAGAAAAAACCAAACATGGTGCCAAGTAGAGATAGAGGTAGCCACACTCCATTGAAGACTTCATGAACACAAACTGAGCAAGCCACTACAAAAATTATTTTGGAGCATCTAAGGAAGGTGAAGGGAGGTCTTTTTTTCATGTTTTAGTTGTGTTTTCCATTTTTGTTTTGTTAACTAAGCTCCCCTTAGTAACTAGGCCTAGAGATGTTATGCTAGTGTGTAGGCATACAAGACCTTTTCATTATTTGAGAAGATTTTACTATGTCTATATCTTGCAATGCCTTCCCAAACAAGGGTAAACTATAGACACCTAAAACTGACCATCGATAACTTTCAATCAGGGTTTTGATCAATTTATATCAAAATGCACAATTTGGCCTAAAAATACTAAAACACATTAAAAGATTTGAAACTGACATATTCAAGTGCCGATTTTGGCCAAATTATCTCTAAATGGGGCAATGTAATTTATGAAGTAACTAACTTTGATCAGATTATTTTGAAGCAAAATGCCAATTTTATAGTTAGGTGCCTAGATTGCTCTTTTCTATCAAATATTTTACATGAAACATGTGCCTTTATTATTTGGTGTTGAAAACATTTTAAATGGGATACTGGATCCAATGCATCTGATATCACATCATAATTCTAATCTAGTCAAATTTTAGGTTAATAACAGGATATTCTAACCAATTTGAGTAATTTGTGCACAAAGAGCCAAGATTTATATCAAAGTGCTTAATTATGCCTAAGAGCTAATTAAACTAAATCACGAGCCTAATTAAAAATTCCATGAACTCATTGAATAATTTATTTTTTTAGAAATGAATATTGAATATCTACATCACTAAGTGATATCATTTATTGAGAAGACATCCATAGGCCATAAATGGACAAAATATCAAGATTTATGCCTCCCATGCCTCATTAAGACCCTCCATGCCTATTCATTGCCCCTCTATCCTGAATATTAATGGGAATATCTACAAATTGAATTTCATAATTGAATAAACCCTTAGCCACACATCTCCATCTTAAGATGGATGATTCAGGTTGATTTTAACCATTTTAAAAAATCTATAAAGTAGTCTTGCCTATTGAATTCTAAGCTCTCATATGGCAAAGTTATAATGATGAATTGATTCCAAAGCTTCATGCAAATTAGTGTTATAATTCTCAAATATTGAGCCAAGACAGACCAAGTAAAAGCCAAATATGGTGTCAAAGAGAGATGGAGGTAGCCACACTCCATTGATGTAGACTTCATGAGAACAAACTGAACAAGCCACTACAACAAGTATTTTAGAGCATCCAAGGAAGGTAAAGGAAGGTCTTTCTTTCATGTTTTAATTGTATTTTATATTTTTGTTTTGTTAACTAAGCTCTCTCTAGTAACTAGGCCTAAAGATGTTATGCTAGTGTTGTTTATCTCATTTTGATTTCATTTTGGAACTAACATGATACTAACCATCCTCTCTTGAGTCAAATTCCTAGTTCACATCATATATACTTTTTTTCCTTAGAGATATTGTCAAAGCTTTGAAAGTATGGATGTCATTTAAATTGAAAAAGGTAGTCTATCAAATTTTTGAGAAACCATATTTGCCTTAGAGAGTTTTAAAACAAATATTTTGTCACATCTTTTGAGTAGTCTAGTATTGTTACGCTACCCAAAACATTTCAAACATTGTTTTGTAGACCTTTTTGCATAGAGCTTAAGTTTGTACCTATTTTTCAAGCCAATCCAAGTATACCTTTGTGCAACTTTGTTTGGCATAGTTACATCATTCACATTTGTTTAGCATATTTATCAAAAGAACCAAGTTTTATACCGTTATTTGCAAGAAAACAAACTATTTCTAAAGTGCCTTTTGTTTCATACCTTATACCTATTTGATCTAGTTCATGTGCAAGAGTCAAATAGCTAGTTTTTTTTAGAAGTGTTTCAAATTCATTAGATGAAAATATTATCTATTTTAGAGTCTAAATTTTGACACCGTTTGGCCAAGAGTCGTAACACATGGCTTATTTGAGCCTAGCTTTTGATGTCGCATTTGACCAAATGACCTAGCAACTTTTATTTTCCTAGATTAGAATGATTTAAACAATTCAACCTTAGAGTTTGGTATTTTGATTTTTAGTCTATTTACTTAATCTTTTTTGTATAATATGTGTAACATTAGATACTTAATTTTAGCTTGTTTTATCACAAATCATTGCATAAAACTTTCCATCTTTTTGACGAATCTATACCAATTTTGAACATCATATTTTAAACATTGCCTTTTTAGAGTTTGTAAAAATCTCTTCCCTTTCTATCACAAAAAATTTACTATGGTTTCCAACATGTATTCCTACACTCGTAGTAGACTCATTTACAATCTGGGGATTAGTAATGTGGTTGTGCAAGAAGAAATGATGCAAGACTCCTATGCCAATAATATTGCTTATGAGATGGATTCTTATCTTTCTTATAATACTCAAATAGGGGCACAAAACTAAGATCCATTGGAAAACTATTTATTTAATACACTACCATACTCGGAGTAAGATCATGCACAAACATATCAATATCTAGCTATGGTACCCCCTGTTGAAATTTTTTTTCCTCAACAACCATACTTGCTTAACTATATGATCCTTATTTATTTGAGAGTAATTTATTAGAGAACAAAGATGAGATTTTGTTTAGGTCCATAGAGGTAGGGGCTAAGTTTTTGACAAACTTTCCCTATGAGAATTTACCAAGTCTAGTAAGAATGCCTCATAATATATTATACAGTCAACACGATTCTTCTAACAATCATTTAGCTCTAGTCCAAACAATGTATCAAGACCCTAGTGTGCTTGTCAAAGGTAAGGACCCCATGGAGGATCACTTTGTATAGATGTAGATAATATACCAAACCTACTTAAAATTATCATGCAATTTTAACCAAGTGACCATATCAAGTGGACCTTTTATAGATTTTCATCCCCTCAAATGGAGTGTTAATAGAGTTGAATAGTCAAGACAATTAGGATGGAGACCCATTCATGCAGAATACTTTGATCGATAAATTATTTCATGCGCCAACCATCAAAGAAGTATCTTCTACCTTTACTTATAATAGTGGCCAAAACATAATGGATAATGCAAAATCAACATCCCATTCAAACCAAAGTGGTGTTAATATGCAAATAGCTAGCCAAAAAAATGTGCCTTTAGTTAACACCACTAGTAATTCTAAAAATCAAGGAGTAAGAGTTTCTATGTCCCAATCTCAACTAACTACTTCTAATATTCAACCAATCACTTCTTCAAGTGCATAACCAACAAGTTTAGGTAGCCAACCAATAACCAATACCATGCCTCAACAACAAAATATGATGAATCCTACTCCTCCTCAATAAGTGATGAGTAGTATTCCACAACAACATGCACAATCTAGTATACCAACACAATAGAGGCCAAATATGTTACCATCTCAATAAGAGATGGCTAATGTTCTACCTCATCAGGTAGTAAAAAAAATACCTCTTCATTCACAGGCTAGTATGCTAATTCGAAACCAAATGATGTCTAACTAACATCATATGAATATTGTTCAGTAACAAATGTCAAATATTTAACATGCATTCACTTCCCAATAGGAATTTGTGAAACAAGGAGGTTCAAATGCTTCTCAAATACCTACTAGACAATAATTATCTTTTGTTTAAAGTGTTCCACACATTCAAAAATAGGGTCTTGGTTCACAAGTTCCCACTCAATATTAAGGTTTGATTAGTCAACAACATGTCCCTTTTCAAAGACAACAGACACAGTATGGTTATATCTCTTCATCCCAACCACAAAATCCACAACACTAGACCTTAATAATCAACCATAACCAAATATTACACTGCAACATGTACAATTCCAATAACCAAACCCTAATCTATGTATGTATATTCTTGGTCCATTTCTCAACCAAAATAACATACCCCAATAAATATTTCCATTATACCCTGGTCTAAATGCTCCACTCGTGACTGCCCAACCATCTACCTAGGCCAATATTCCCACAAGTTTCCTAGAGCAAGAATTACAACAGATGAAGGATGTAATCTCTACCATCCAAGTAGGGAAATAGATTAAATTTTTTTAAGTTGGATGATGTGTGTTCCTATCATTTAAATATGGAGTACTTATAGATTCCATTTCCTCCAGGATATGATCCCCCAAAGTTTGATAAATATAAGGGGAAATGTGACCCTAAAGCCCATTTGAATAAGTTATTTGTTTCATACCAGTCAGTGGCATATAGTGACATATACCTTTTTTTTGTTCCCAAGGAGTCTATCAAGATAAGCCTTGAAGTGGTTTTTAAATTTGACCAAAAATTTAGTAACATATTTTGATGACCTTTTAGAAAAGTTTGTGCAACACTTTTCTTACAATCTTGAACATGAGATTTTATTGATTGACTTGATGTAAGAAAAAAAAAGATGGCGAGAGTTTTGTGAGTTATCTACAGTAATGGAGAGCCCTTACAAATATATTCACCCATAGCTTACCAACTAAACAATTAACCACTATGTTTACTAAAAATTTGCATAGTGAGATAGCTTATTATCTAAAACTACAATGTGTGCATACTTTCAAAGAGATCAGTGATAAAATTTTGTTGATCAAGTGAGACCTTATTAATAAAGGAATCATCAAAATCACTTAAAATTAATCAAAATCAAGGTATCAATCAATAAAATGACCAAAATCAAAATCAATTCCAAGCATCACAACCAGCACAAGCCAATAACCAAGATATACCGAAGCAATTTAACCGTAATAAGAATGTTGTGGAAAATGGATTAACCAAGTCACACCATGTCTAAAAGATGTAAACTTCATCCACTCAGCTTATGTCACATTTTCAACTTAATCCTACCCAAAAACCTCTTAAGCCAACACACCAAGCACAACAACCTAGGCTTGCACAACAAATGCAACCACCTTTGCCATTGTAAGTTTCTCCTCCAAGGAGAATAGTACCTACTTGCTATGTTTTTAATGACCTTAGAGATCCTATTAAATATATGTTTCATAAACTTCCTACCGGTAATTTGATTAGTTGGACTATACCAAATCATTATCCACAAGACATTCCTTATCCTGATTGGTACCATGAAAATGAAATATGTGGATATCATTGGGTCAACGAGCATAATTTATGAAGATGTGTGCAAATAAAAAATTTGATTGAAAATATGTTAGAGAATGGTGACATAACATTATATAATGATGCTTCCACCTCTAATTAGACTCTTGGGATTTATCAAAACCCTTTTCCTTAACATAATAACAAACAATAACAACAATAATGATAATAACACCAGCCAATACAACAACAAAATCAACAATATCAAAATCAAGGGCTAAACCAACAAAACTAACAAAACCAACAAAAAAATCAACAACACTATAATAATAGATAGAACCAAGGTCAAAATGGTAAAAACCAACAAATCTACCATGCAATTACACATGACTACAATAAAGTTGTAGGCTATATTGTAGGAAGTAGCGTTAATAACATCTACATTAATCCTTGGACCAAATTCTAATCAAATGAGAGCATTGATAACCATACCAAACTAATCCAATCACTTCAAAAATCCTTCTTTGACTTGGGACCTCACACAAGTGAACCAAAAAATAAGGATTCCCACTTTTGGACCTTTTACTGATAACTCAACCTTGCTTTGTGACCACACACAAGTGCATTGACAACTGAGACTTGTCCTATCTGGTCCCACACCATCACCATCATTTGTTACCAATCATGGTCCTATATTAATTCCTAATTATGTAATCATAACTTGGAGGTCAAATAATACCATCCCAGGCCCACAACCATCTGCCACTTTGCCCATTATCCATCCAACCATTTAGCCTTGAAATAAACCATTAACATTGTCCAAGACAATAAATCTAATATTGTGGAACAACTAAAAAGGACACCCATGAAAATCCACATTTTATATTTATTTCATACATCAACAATCCATAAAAACATTTTAAATGACTTCTTGATCCAATACACTATTTCTAGTGACATATCCCTTGATAAACTTCCAGCTTTGGTTGGACACCTAGCTCCCACCCAATAAGTCACATTCAACCAAAGTGATATGTCTTCGCTTGACCTGCTCCATAATAACTCATTGTACATAGATGTTTATATAAAGTGACATAAAGTGAAATGTGTTCTTATAGATAATGGATCAGGCCTCAACATAGTATCTCTAAAGCTCATCAAACTTTTTGGGTACACAATGGTAGATATACAACCAAAAATGATAACTATCAAAGCCTACGATAATTAGGGGAGAGAATCACAAGGCACCATTAATATATCAATTATCATTGGAACTTTAACCCATGATACACTTTGACATGTGCTTGATATTGAGTTGTCATATAATATGCTTCTAGGTAGGCCTTGGTTACATGAGATTCGTGTAGTCCCATCAATGTTGCACTAATGTATCAAGTTCTCACACTTAGGGATGAAAGTGAATATTCTAAGATATCTGCACCCATATGAGCACTATAAATATCTCGAGGTTGAGTTTTAAAGATACATTTACCAACATGACATGAATTCAAGTTCCAAGCAAGATAAAGGAAAGGCCATACTTATTAATTCTCCAGAGGACAATTGCATAGATCTTAATACATTGGATTCCCTTTCTCACATACTACCTCCTAAAGCTTCCAATTATTACACCATTTTAGCTAATGGCCCAGGAGAGTATTTAACACATGATACCTTTCATATTTCTAACCTTACATAGAATCCAAAGTCTTTTGGAAGACCTAAAGCTAAGTTACTTCATCCATAACGGCAACAAAGAGTATAGATAAAGGACCTATCATGTTTGTAACAACATCTGGCTTAGAACCAGACCCTCTCAAGGGTGATGAATCATGGTTATATAATGATAAATAAGTTGATTATTATAAGAGTGAAAAGTATCCTATTCTCAATAGGATCATGGATAATTAAGATTATGAAGGAGGAGGCCTTGAACCTAAACAACAAGGAACACTTGAGCCAAATTCCATAATCAAATACAAAACACCCTATGGAATTGGATTTAAATCATCTGGGGGTGACTCCATATATCTTACTCATGTTATATCACCATCAACTAGTGATGAAGATGTTGATAATGAAGCAAAGTCTGATCATAGCCTTTTTGATGACCTAGTTGAAACCAAACTATTTGATAACAATGCTATTTATAATCTTACCCTAGTCCTTCATCACAATCCACTACCATTGTATCATCCCCAACTAATAGATTGGGACCAACAAGAATCCAGCTTACCAATTGGTGAGTTTTAGACTGATGAGGCATTCTATGATTTTCTAGGCCTTAGAGATAATGTTCCGTTGGGAGATCATAAATCACAGTTCTCAATCACATTAGATCCTGAATCCTATTTTGGAGAGTAGGTGAACACCCTTAGCCAAAAAAAATAAAATAAAACATTTAGGTCTCAAAGTGAAAACCTCTTTGAGGTGCTTTTTGACTAGGGAAAAATTAAAAAAAAATTCCAGTCTAGTGGTGAAAACCTATTTCAGGAACCATTAGATGGGTGTATTCTTTATTCTTTGAATTTAAACTAGGAAATCACCAATGATGAACTTACCTATGGATCTAAGTTCAGTTTTGAGAAATAAAAAGTGTTTGATGAAAATTTTCAAGAATTTTTAACTATTTTTATCATATGGATAGATCTCCTATTGGAGGACTCAAATTCATCATGTCTAGGAGAAGTTAAAGATCCAGTCTTAACAAAAGACTCTGATATAGCCCAAAAATTTAAGTCTTTACCTACTATTCCAGAAGATGGTTCAACCCTTCTAGTTGAGCATACAATAGAGGTAATCATCAAGACTCCATTGGATCTAAAATAGATAAAATTAGGTGTGCCCCTAACTAAGGAGGAACATGAAGACTTTGCAACTCCATTAAGAGAATTTTTAGATATATTTGCATAGGCTTATTCTAACATTCCAAGTTTGGACCTTGCCTTGGTTATGCACTACCTTATGGTCAATCTTGATTCCAAAATATTAAATAAAATATACGCAAAATGTATCCTTGCATTGCTATATTAGTAAAGAAAGATGTGAAAAAAATCTTAAATTTAAAATGTATTCGATCCATTGACTACTTAGAATGGATATCTAATGTTATATCTATTAACAAAAAGATATAAGGAATCAAAATTTGTAATAATTTCCATGATATAAATAAAACTTGCCCTAAGGATGACTTTCCATTTCCAAACATTGATATGATCATCGAATCTACTATAGATTATGAAATACTTTCATTAATGGATGGCTTTTTAGGATACAACCAAATCAGAATAACACAAGAAGACTAACACAAGACCACATCCACTCATTTGGTCTTAAGAATGATGAAGATACATACCAAGGAGCCATGACCATCATATTATATGATATGATGCATGATATTGTTGAAGACTACATTGATGACATACTAGGCAAATCAAAAACTAGGGTCGATCATTCAATAGTGCTATGTAGAATAATTGAAAGATTATGTGAGTATAAAATCTGATTGAATCCAAATAAATGTGTATTTGGAGTAATATTAGGAAAATTACTTGGCTTCATCATGTCTTGTAGAGGCATTAAATTCTATCCAACCCAAGTCCAAGCTATAATAGAGATGCTACCATCAACCAATTTAAAGTAACTCCACAGTTTGTAGGGCAAGATCTAGTCAATCTGATGATTCATATCTCAGTTAGAAAATAAGTGTCATCTATTTACATATCTTTTGATGAAGGGAGTTGTATTCCAATGGGATAATCATTTCCAAACAACTTTTTAGTAGCTAAAATATTACCTAACAAATCTGCTTATTTTGTTACCTCTTATGCTAAGAAAACCATTTTTGTTGTACCTATCAGCTAAAGATAATGCTTTGGGGGCACATATACTCAACATGATGATAATGGAAAAGAGCATGAAATATACTACTTAATCCATACATTTATCATGTATGAACAAAACTATATGCCTATTAAAAAACCCTGTTTAGCCATGGTATTCATAACTCAAAAATTATGACACTACATGTTGAACAATAAGACCATGGTCATTTTAAAAGTAGATCTACTCAAGTATCTACTATATAAAATAGATTTACAAGGTAGAATGGCCAAGTAGATCATGATCCTAAGTGAATTTAACATCAAATATGTCAATGAAAAAGCTATTAAAGGAGAAGTTCATGTAGATTAGCTTGTTAAATCACCCCTTGCTGATACATAGTCACTCACATTCCAATTTCTTGATGAATCCATAAAGACCATCATTGACATACCTCTTGAAGAGCAGCACTATAAGATATATTTTGATGGATCATTCACAACACATGGATCAAGGGCAGGCCTCTTATTTATTACACCATAAGGGGATCTAATTCATAAGTCTTTTAAAATCAATTTTTCTTATACAAGTAACATGGTCGAGTATGAATCACTTGTTGCAAGACTTTGATAGATAGTACAATGGAACGTATCTCATCTCAAGTTTTATGGTGATTATTAGTTAATCATCAATCAGGTTACATACCATTTCTAGACCAAAGATGATAAGTTGGTTCTATATAAGGCCATTGTTGACACTCTCAAATAATAGATTGCTAACATTCAGTTTGAGCATATACCAAGGGCTAGTAATATAACTATAGATGATATGTCCACTATTGGATCTCTAATTTGACAAACAAACAAAGCTGAGAGTATCAGTTCCTCACTGAGAATTTGTTTTCACTAGCTCATGAACCTTTAACCATTACAATGATTTTTGATATTGTTGGTCCTAGTTCTATCTAGTACTCAGACCTTTACAACTACCTTCATGACCAAGCTTTACCACCTAATCTCTCTAGAAAACAAACCAAATCCTTCATCCACCAAACCACTCATTATACCTTACTTAGATCAACCCTTTACCACCATAGTTTTCATGGAACTCTACTTCATTGTTTAACTTTGATAGAATCTACACTAACATTATGAGAAGTTCACGAAGGTGTATGTGGAGCCTACATTAGTGGGGTTATCCTATCCAAAAATTTCTTGCATAGTGGTTATTATTGGTTCATGATGGATACAAATGAAACTACATACGTCAAGAAGTGTGACAAATGTCAATGTCATACGAATTTGATTCATGCCCTAGTAAAAACTTTGAAACCAATGTTGACACCATGGCCATTTACTACATGGGGACTTAACATCTTTGAAAATTTCAATTCCACCTCATCTGATGGCCATAAACATATCCTTACTACCATCGAATATTTTGCTAATTGGGTTAAAGATATACATACACCTCACTTATGTGACTAGAAAGTAAATTTCTAAGTTCATCTTCAACCATCTCATTTGTCGTTACGATATCCTCTCTGTTATTATATTTGATAATGGAGGATCATTTAAGAATAGGGATGTCGACAAGATATGTGCCAAATACAACATCACACAACATTTTTCTATGACATATTACCCTCAAGGTAATGGTTAGGTTGAGGCATCCAAAAAAATAATTATTAACATTCTTAAAAAGATTGTGCATGATACCAATCATGATTGGCACCTTTAGATATTTTGCGCACTTTTGACATATCATACCTATCATCGTACACCCATAGGAGCCACTCTATACTTATTTATGGTACTAAAGTCATACTTTCCATTGAGGTTGAATTGCCATCTCTATGCATATCTTTCAGGTATGTCCTAGATGATCATGACTATCGAGTAGCTCACCTATAAGAGCTAGACCTACTTGATGAAAAATACACGGTTGCACTCAACAATCTTTAGGAATATCAAAATTGACTCAAAGGCCACTACAATCGATGCATCAAGCATAAAACATTTGAATTTGGTGATCTTTTTCTTAAATAAAACCAAAAGAATACCACAAATAAAAAGAATCATAAAGGTTAGTTCAAACCCAATTAGGTGGGTCCTTTCATCATTACAACAAACTTTGGAGCTAAAGCATATAGGCTTGCCACACTAGATGACCATGAACTTGATGAGCTAATGACCATTATCCACCACAAACAGTACTATTTTTGAGTGACTTGGTGTATTGTCTATATAGACCGTTTCAATTTATATCATTTTTTTTTATCTTCTTTGTATAAATACCTTTTTTACCAACCTATCATCCTACCAACCTATCACTTTCCCTATTGTATGTCTATTTTACCATACCCTTCCCCATCAACCGAGTTCAATTTTCCTTCCCTACCCAGACCTATGACCTTGGTTCCATTCTATTTAGTTCCATCACCACTTTTAGCATGAGCATTCAGATTTGATTTTAACAGTTGTTTCATACATTCTAGATAAAGGTAGTATTTTGGATCAGTATGACATATATTTGACAGTTGCATCCTTGATTTCTTATTTTATTCTCTCTCATTAGTCTTAGTAACCTATGCCATTGTATCCTAGTTATAAATACCTATGGGTAAACTAGGGGAAACACTTGTTTATTATGCCTTGACTGTAACAATTAGCCATTATCTATGCCATACTATGCCTTTATTCCACCTATGCTTGTTTTGTTTGAATTGATTGCTACACTAGTCAGATTACTCTATTGTCAGGTGGAACTATAGTGACTTGAGGTCCTACTTTGGGACTATGTAAACAACACTCGATACTTATTAAGGTCATCTCAGATACCCTTCTAAGCCACACTCTTGCCATTTTGCGAGTAACCTAAACAATGCTCTCATTATTTTGTGAGCTTGAACCATTTAGTGTCTTGTCATTCTCGATCGAGTTGAGATACTCCAAATTTAAAAAATATTTATAAAATCATTAAAAAAACCAAAAATATTAACCACTTATTTGCTTTAAGTATTTTGGTAACCCTTACTAAGTTACAAGCAAATCACTTGTCACTTAATTTTCTCATCTTTTTTGGCCTTTTCTCCCATGCACTTGTCATTTTGCACGACCATTCCTATTATTCTATCACATCCATTCTATTTATTTTTTATCAATTATCATTTTCTTCCTATTTCTTTGGAGAACTACATTTGATCTAAATTTTTTGTTGGATATTACATCCATGGAACTATGTAGGCAACACTCACTTATCTAGTGCATATGGAGACATTTCTGCCACCCTCTTATTTTTCTTCTATTCCCCCATTCTGTTAGTTTTTTAAGTTATAACCAATTTTATAGGGAAAATGTTCATCTGGCTTAAATTTAAATTGTTTATTTCTTTGTTTATTTGTTTATGTGCTTATTTGTTTGCTTTTAGCATTGTTGTCTTGATTCAATCTATGTACATTTATTATGTGATTCCTTACACATTTATATTTGAATCCATCCATATTCTTATGTTTACATTATCATCATGGTTTTTATCATTGTTGCATTATTTTATATTGAGTATTAGATTTTGGGAGTTAGTATTTTTGCATATTTTGACCTAGTCCTCATGGTGTTCTATCATGATGCTTACCGTTAAATGTGTAGACACCAAAATAGTGTCAACCCCCCCTTGGTCCCTTTCTAACTTCAACATGCCTAACCTATAATTTATTAATTTAAAATACTTATTTTAAATTAATAATCCCCCCTAGACACCTCACCTTGGATTCTTAGCTCTTAGGCCATTTATCACCCTATGACTAATCATAATTACCTAAGACCTAATTTTAACTCTCCCACTAATTCTCGCACCTATTAAACCCGCCTTTGGACCGTTTAACAATGACAACCGAACTTGGCAGATGGAAGAATGGGCAAAAGGCTAAAAATAACCTTTTTTCCCATTCTCTAGCCACTGACGTCGGTTAACAGTTGACCGACGCTGGCGGTATCACCGACGTCGATTACTTAAATCTAAATTTTGACCTCGACTGTAGCCTCAGAATGTGAATTCTCCTACTCCCAAGATCTGAATTCTCTTGCTCCTCAACTCTTTGGAGGCATCAACATTCTATCATCACTCTCCCGGCTAAGAAACTCTATAAAATTCTCTCCAAACATTGGATTGGAAGGTTGTACGAAGTCTTCTACATCAGCCGCATTAGGAACAAGCGTTCTAAACATCCTTGGTTCTTCATCAATCATATCTAAGTATTCTTCTTCTGCCTTTCATTTTAGTATCTTTAGAATGGATTGGTAATCAGTCAATTTGCTATTTCTGAGTACTATTGAGACCAAACCCAGCTTTTTCCCTAAAGAGGCTAAAAAGCCTTCTTCTTATCCTGACCCTCTTCTTACAATAACCTTCTGCCCTTGTCCCTTCTCAGATCTTACTGTCCTGTAACCCTGCACAACCCTGTAAGCCTTCATAGACTCTTCTGTCGACCACAAACTTGTCCAAAACCCATCCAAGGTCCATTGCCCCGACCGACATCGACCACAACCCCTACCAACATCGACAGCCTAACTGACGTTGACGACATTGACCAACCTATGCTGGCAAGACTACCGATGTTGGTGACTGTGACAGACTGACAACAAAATATAGGTATGCATTATCTCTATTTCTCTTGTTTAGTATTTCACCATTTCTTTTATTCGACAATCTTTTTATCAATAAGTGGACTGTCATCCCTCAAGGAAGTCTTTGCACTTCTGGGACCGAGCTTTGCTTGGCAGTCCATCACATATCTATCTAACATTTTTTTTGTTTAAGTCTTTCTTATCTATAGGTGTCATCCTCCACAGCCAAAGAGGAGCTCCTTTAGTCATCTGGATACGGTGCGCAACTTCATCTGGGTATCATCTAACCCCTGACCATTAACCTTTAAGTTTCTTATTTCTTTTGAATGTGAAAAGCAAAAAATGAGTAGAAACACTCTGGCACGCCTGGTGGGACCCTAGAGTTTTCCTTGGGTTCATTTCTTTTTCTTCTAAAGGCAAACTTTCATATAGGTGCATTAATAAATTTTCTCTCCTTGTATCCTTCTTCTATCTCCTTATTTCGAAAAGACACCATTAGCACAAGTTAAAAAGAATATATTTCTTTTTCTTCTTGTCACCTCTTTCGTGCATCTTAGAGTAGTGAAAGTTCATACTCTTAACCTTTTACTCACTTGTTTACATCTGAACAAAACATTTCAATTTAAGTTAAAAACACTATTGCATTTCATTCCTGCTTGAATGCATTTTTATCTCATCTAGTAATTAAAAATGCATTATGAATAAATCATAGTGTAGATATGTTACACAACCTAACCACATTCACAAAATCAAACATCTAAACATACCTGAGACAAGGTTCGAATAGGATTTCATCACCTAGCAGATACCTTACCCTTCTTGGTAATCCTACTTAGACTTCACTACCAAGGAGAAAACCCACTCTATTCTCTGGCAGAGTATAAACTATAGGGGAAGTATATATTGGCTAAGCGACCCAGCTTGACTCTGGGCTTGTGAAGTGAGGGGAGCAAGCCCCTAGCACCAAGCCACGTATGGAACCTAATATAGACTTTTGAGCACCAAAACATAACCCGAAACCAACCTTAGACTGCCTCTTTTAGGACCCATTCTAAAAGCCCAACTTCTCAAACATATTTTTCTAAGGCATAAGCCACCATGACTCTAAAATTTATTTTTAGGAATTAACATTTAGTGGTTACTTGCCATCATCTATTTTTCTGTCTGTATCTGATTTTTTGAGCTGGTGAGGTCACATTCTGAGATCTAAAAACAACTCAGACTTTCT
The DNA here is from genome assembly GCA_037957365.1 of Torreya grandis. Taxonomy (NCBI): domain Eukaryota; kingdom Viridiplantae; phylum Streptophyta; class Pinopsida; order Cupressales; family Taxaceae; genus Torreya; species Torreya grandis. Next base: position 675,928 of record JARHVA010000995.1, on the reverse strand, counting down.
TCTTTCTTCCAAAAACTTTCAATGTTCTAAGTTTCTAGAAATACATAGTAACTGACATTAGTTTTTCCACTGACATTGGCAACTATCTTCACTGACATCAGTTATCTGACCGACATCGGCAACTTACTTCACCGACATCAATTTTTCTACCGACCTCAGTCACTGTCAATTTTTTTCTCAAACAGCAAGCTAAAAACTTGACCTTTTTACTGTTAAAAACAAATTCTGGTTTTCTGAGGCTGAAACATATAGTTTTTAAAACCCGAATCTATTTTGCCTTGGATGGTTTTGACATGTAGTCAAACCAAAAATCTTGTTGACCACGCAAGGCAACAATCACTTCCGCCTTTGCCTTCTATATCAAGTCTCCAAATGGAGTATAATTTAGAAAGTAAACGTACTCCTATCCAACCAACCCCAACTCAACCCCCTATTATTCCTGAAGGGGACCAAGACTTTGAAAGGTTCATTGACCTCAATGTCAAGGCTCTTTAGCTCTATCTTGTGAGAAGTCAAACACGAGATCCTTCAAGCAACCCAGTTTATGGGATGCCAACTTCCTTAGTTGAAATGACAATCATATCGATAGCCTCTGTAACCCAACCCATGGTCACCTAGGCCATTGCCTCAACTAACAACCTGACCATGACCAATCTTCAAAGTGTGGCCTCTCTTATTTCTGGACCTACCTCCATTAGGGTTTCTATACCCCCTCAACCACAAACCATTCAACAAAGTCCTACACCATTTCAGAACTTAATTGTCTCCATCCCACCTACTCTTGCACCCATAAATACAAGAGTGACTACTTATCTTTCAGCTAGTGTTGCCACCATCCAACCACCTTTGGTGACATCAAGTCAAGTTGTGCCTTTTAGCTTCATGACACAACCACCCTTGACTTCAACATCAATCCCTATGACTAGTTACCAATATGTTGCGCCTATACAAGCACAACCAACTATGTCATACGCTCCACCTAACACCTTCCAAATGCCTTACAACCTAGGGGGTGCCCCACCTACACATCCATCAACTGATCTAATCAAGATGTTGAGGGATAATATGTCTAATATTGAGACATCTGCTTTGGGTTCAAAAAATGTTCTCTCATATGAACAAATCTATAATGAACCTATTCATCTTTCAGTCCCAATCCGACCATATCCTAGTCAGTGGAAACTTCTCAAGTTTACTCACTTTCAGAGTAAAGAGGACCCACAACAACATCTACGAGCATTTAGACACGCTTGTTACCTTATAGCACATGATGATGAGTTATTAGAACACACATTTCCCATGTCGCTTTCTGGTGCTGCCCTCAATTGGTATAGTTCTATTACCAGTCACTCTCTATTTACCTTCACGCAACTAGCTCAACTATTTCTTAACCACTTTTCAATTAACATAACAAAAAAGGTCTCCATCATGGACCTATATTCTATCAGACAATTCGACAATGAATTAATAGCTGATTTCGTTGCTCGATGGAGAAGTTTAATCAACCAACTCTCTTTTTCTTTACCTCAACTTGAGCTCATTGAGCTCTTTTCATAAGCATGTGCCAAACACATCTCCTCTACTTTGTGGATCCAAACATTCCGCACATTTGACAAAGCTCTCACCATGGCTAGGAAGCTTGAACTCCATGCTGTCGAAGAAGATAAAGTCAAACTGCGTAGTAAAAATACTAATACAAAATCAAATGACCCTACTTCTTCCAATCCCAAGTCCAAGGGATCAGTGAATGCTGTGGTCGTTAGGCCATCATCTTTAACAAAAACCAACCAACCTCAACCTTCAACATCAGAATACATCACACGACAATTTCAACAATGATATGTACAACATCAATATACTCCAATAGGAGAATCATACGCATTCATGTTGGATAAACTAGTCAAACAGGGAGTCTTCAACCTCCCTCAAATTTGACCACCACCTCAATTTGATCCCTCGCATGCCATCCCTGCATGGTATAGGGAGAATGACTTCTATAATTATCACTATGTCAAAGGCCATGACACAGACAATTGTAAAACCCTTAAAAATGTCATTTAGGACATGTTAGATAAAGGTGATCTTGTCTTGGATAACCCAAATGCGCCACCTAACCAAAATATAGACATCTTTAGACAACCTTTCCCTAACCATCCCCTTAGTCAAAATAACATTTAGACCACAGCTGAAGACCCCCAAGAGCATAATATACACACGGTCGATATGGTTTCGCCTTTCATTCCTAACCAACCTCTTCCACAAACTGAAGAGGTTAGTCAACCTATCCTTCCACCATAGGAAGAAGAGCCTTCTTCTCTTATTAGTCCTCCATTTACCCCTCTTATATTGGAGGATGCTTTAACCATACCAACGCCACTAGCCCCACCTTCATCCTTCCTACTACCAATGGAGGACCATACCTTTCCTACTCTTCAACTACAAGTAGAAGGTATAATCATCCCTGCCCTCTATCCTCTTGAGGAGTCACATTTTCTAATTCCTTCTCCACTAAGAAAAGAACTTGTCTCTTCACCTACTTTGACTGAAGATGATCCAGTGATGGCTCTCACACACCGTTGGCCTGAGATTGTTGCATCTAACACATTTTCGGTCTCACAACCACCCACATCTTCTAAAAAACCAAAGCCTCATCCAACATCTTCAAAACTATTCTCTCAATTGGCTGAGAACTTAGGATTTCTCCATTCGAGGAGCTTCAAGCATGAGACATTGTGGGAGTGACTTAAAACTCCTTATCTTACACATCCCATCTCATCTCGTACTAACGATCCTCCTTCGACAAAGTCGCCCAAAGTCACCAAGGAGGACCAGGCTTCTACTTCTAAATCTTCAAAAGCTTAACCATCCACATTTGAACCTCAATCCTCACAAACTTCCATCATAATAAAACTGGTTAAATCCCTTGGTGTTTGCCCCATATCGAATCTCACTCACCCACAAGTGAAGGTAGACTTGAACCTTGCCTCACACAATAGTGGTCCTCAAACCAAACTACAGAAGGCTGCTAAACCAGGTCGAAGAACTCCTCCACCATCATCGTTACCCTCCATTTTGAGCCCACATCCTTTTACCTTAATAGGAGTGCTCCTTACTCCAACACCTAACAAAAATAAGTTACCTCCATTACTCCCTTTACCTATCAAAAACATACCTCCTCTAAAAAATTTGGCACCCCTCACAAAGAAAGTGTCGTCTACACGAGTGGCCACACCACCAACCCAAAAGGTGGTACAGAAATCTCCCTCAACAACTCCAAAACAAAAGTCATCAATACCTAGTACATCAACAAGCATGGACCCATTAGTGGGTTCATATGCTTTGATACTACGCTAACTTTTGCAAACTTCTAGCATCACTCTTCCACCTATTAAACTATTTCAACCTCTCAGACCAAAATCGTCTTGGTTCGATGACACTAAAATTTGCCTATATCATCACACACATGGACATGACACTAAAAATTGTTGTGCCCTTAAGCTTATCATTCACCAATACATGGAAAAAGACAACCCGCTTGTTGAAGGTTCCTTCGACAAAGTTCTAACACCTTTCCATGTCTCTCAAACCTCCTCACCTTCACACTCATCAACTCTCAGATCAAAACCATCTTGATTCGATGATACTAAATTTTGTGCATATCATCGCACACCTGGACATGACACTGAGCATTGCTACAATCTTAAAGTTGTCATTTGTTAACACTTCAAAAAGGATACCCCTTTCATTAAGGATCCTCTTGACCACCCTTTCAACAAACCATCGACATCACCCCATACCTCTCAAACATCCTCACCTAAATTGGGAGCCCATCATCAAACTGTGGTTCCTCTATCACCTTCAACCCCTTTGTTCGAAATCAAGACCATCAATGTGGCCACTAGATCACAAACCATGAAAGATAAAGGAAAAGGGAAGGTTTTTATCCCTTGGACTTATGCATTCATCAAGCCTCCTCAACCATCAAAACCCAAGACTCTAATCTTGGGCACATCTTGACCAATTTTTTTGAAACCAATTCATGACTCCATGGTGAAATAACTTCACCAAATCCCTGTGAATAAATATTTGTATGACCTCATATAAAACTCTCCACATCATCACCAAACTTTGATCAAAGCTTTACAAGCAGTGGAGGTCCAATCTAAAGACCCCTAACCACTAGCTGCTTTGGTCACATCATTACCTACCATTGCCTCCATCACCATCTGTGACTGAAATTCCTACCTCCAACCAGGAAGATCAAGATCTTGCCCTCTCAAACTAAGCCTATCAGGCAAAATGCTTCACATGATTCATTCTTGTGTCGCACTCCTTGATAAAGAGGAGCTTCATTGTCTTCTCTCCGTCTCCTTTTTCCAACCCATTAATTATCTGCAATGGGTGTCAAACATTCTCCCTGTCATAAAAGCAACTGGGGCAATTCAAATTTATACTAACTATCATGACATTGACCAAATATCAACCAACCAAGCATCAACCAAATATCAACCAACCAAGCATTGACCAAACATCAACCAACCAAGCATTAACCAAACATCAACCAACCAAGCATCAACCAAACATCAACCAACTTCTTAATCATCTTTAACACGTGACCAATATGGAAAGAAGTAAATGAGGCAAGTTTGATCCTAATTGAATCAGACCTTACATCATAACACAAGCATGGATAGGGTACTTATCATTTGTCTTCTTTCGAAGGCCAGCCAGAACTTGAGCCCCTTTATGCCTTACATCTATGACCATTCTACTGTTAGTCAAGTACTCATTCACTTGATATTTAACTTGAGCTCATCTCTTGAGCAACCCTTGTCATCTTCATTCTTATTCCTTTCAACCCTTTTTCCCCATAGACATTAGTTAATTCTTTTTGCATTCATGCTTTGTCCTACTAAATTGGAAACCCCTAAACCTCTATAGTCTAGTCCATGACTAAAACTTTAGTCAACAAAACATATAAAATTGGAATGCCTATTCAAAGGTCATAAAACTATAAATGTAGACTGCTCCCTCAAAAGACAGCTGCATAATTGTTGTAATTCATAGACTACTCCCTTGAAGGACAGCTATTTAAAGACATAAAAATATAAAAAATAGAATATAGACCACTCCCTCGAAAGATGGCTATGCCCAAATTTTGTTACAAACAACACTCTCTTAGAAGCTTCTCGCATCAATCAGCTTCACATATGACCACAAAACAAAACATCCCCACGTAGACTTCTCACATCGATCAGTCTACCAAAAAAATAAAAATTGACTGACAAAATATTAAGTCATGGACTTGCCTATAATCATTCTCAGGGCACCTATAAAAGGGGCAAAGTTATCCTTGCTAAAAAGGGTTTTGCTAACCTCACATCTCACATAATCAAACCTATTACTCCAACATACCCAAGGGATTTTGAGCTCACTTAACATCGAGTGATTTGTATACTTATCTCACATAAACCAATGGTCAACGATGTAATGCATGAACGTGGCTTTTGTTTACATAAACTTTATCTATGGTATCATTATGGTCCTTGTCAATGAAAGAGCAATACGCCTTTCACTTCTTATACATCTTCGTCACATACAACTAAAACCAACCAAATCAAACCAAACATTTTCAGACCACTAACATGACATAGCCCATTCACACTAGTTTCTATGGACAACAATACACATGGAAACTATTGACCAGACACAACCAATGTTACAGAATACACCATCACATAATATGGAAAAGGCTATAACATCATCATACTCATCTCATTTTTAGCATACACCATCACGAATATGAAAAATTGCCAAAGGTGAAAAACCACATAACCAATGTTACAGAATACACCATCACATAATATGGAAAAGGCTGTAACATCATCATACACTCATCATTTCAAGCATGTACCATCAGACATATGGGAAGTACTCAACCATTAACATGACCAAACCAACTATTGACCTCTTTGACTCCTCCTTCCTTCTTGGGAGAACTACATTGGCTTGAGGCCCTCACAAGGGCTATGTAGGCAGCACTTAGTTGACCTGACATCTTCTGAGGTTAGCTCGACCATTTGCTCATTCATCTTCCTAATGACGTTAGCCATTTGTTTGTTCATCTACCTGATGGACAAACCATTTCACCTTTAACCATGACTTAACCTAGTCAAACCCAATCCATAATCAACTCTCTTCTTCCCTTTTTGGGAGAACTACATTGGCTTGAGGCCCTTGAAATAGGGGCTATATAGGCAGCACTCAGTTGACATGACATCTTTTGAGGTTAGCTCAGCCATTTGCCCATTTGTCTCCCTATGACATCAGCCATTCGTTTGTTCATCTACCTGATGGACAAACCATTTCACCTTTAACCATGACTTAACCTAGTCAAACCCAATCCAATTATCGACTCTCTTCTTCCCTTTTGGGGAGAACTACATTGGCCTGAGGCCCTCACAGGGGCTATGTAGGCAGCACTCAGTTGACATGACGTCTTTTGAGGTTATCTTAGCCACATTTATTCGTTCATCTATCTAATGGACAAACCATATAACCTTTAAACTATGACTTAACCTAGTCCAACCCAGTCCATAACCTTGACTCCTTCCTCCCTTTTGGGGAGAACTACATTGGCCCGAGGCCCTTCCAACAAGGGCTATGTAGGAAACACTCAGTTGACATGGGGTCCCCTGAGGTTAGCTCAGCCATTCCTTCGTCCGTCCATCTAATGGATCAACTATCTTTACCCAACCCAAAATCATGACCAAACAATCAGCCCTGACACTAAATAAGTTGCCTAGACTTCTCATGGGGCACATTGGAGATCACGTACATCTCCCTGACCACAACACATGCCACTTGAGATCATACTATGACTCAGCTTGACTCGACCAACAACCTTGGAGATTGTGACTATTTCCTCAGACCATGACCATTTTTGAGACAACTTTGGCTTGGTTGTTTTGATTGCATATATGCTACCTCATGAATAGTTAGAAAATTATACACAACCCACATTTTGACCCTCACACGTATTGTCAGATCGCGCTCCAGTTGATCTTCAATATTTGTGACTTTTTTGTGTTTTCTATGAGCACTTCTTGAGCCTGAGTTACTTGGAACACGATGACCATTAGAGCTACAACTTTGATCATTTAACCCAATCAGCTACGACTAATTGCTGGGGATTGGTTAATTCACTTTTAGCACTCCTCGACCTCGACTGTGACAATTTGACCTACCTATCACGTGAAGTGGTATGCACACAATCTCAACTATTGCAGTATTCACACTCTAACTTCACCATACCCATCCATTATCTGTCAAATCGACACTTGATATCAGGTTACCTTCCCTCACCTCCCGCTTTGAAGGGGAATACCTCATCCCTTACCTAGGGCAACCTACACCTCATCCCATACCTAGGGCAACTTACTCCTATTTTTGTCTTGCAATTCATCAAAACAACCAACAAGACAAAAACAACCTTATCCCATACCTGGGGTAACTTACTCCTATTTTTGTCTTGCAGTTCGTCAAGAACAACCAACAAGACAAAAAGGGGAAAATGTAGACACCAAAATAGTGTCAACCCCCCTTGGTCCCTTTCTAACTTCAACATGCCTAACCTATACTTTATTAATTTAAAATATTTATTTTAAATTAATAATCCTCCCTAGACACCTCACCTTGGATTCCTAGCTCTTAGGCCATTTATCACCCTATGACTAATCATAATTACCTAAGACCTAATTTTAACTCTCCCACTAATTCTTGCACCTATTAAACCTACCTTTGGACCATTTAACAATGACAACCAAACTTGGCAGATGGAAGAATGGACAAAAAGCTAAAAATAGCTTTTTTTTCCATTCTCTAGCTGCTGACGTCGGTTAACAGTCGACTGACACCAGTGGTATCGCCGACGTCAGTTGCTTAAAACTAAATTTTGACCTCGACTGCAGCTCCAAAATGCAAATTTTCCTGCTCCCAAGATCTAAATTCTCTTACTCCTCAACTCTTTAGAGGCATCAACATTCTATCATCACTCTCCAGGCTAAAAAACTCTACAAAATTCTCTCTAAACATTGGATTGAAAGGTTGTACGAAGTCTTCTACATCAGCCGCATCAAGAACAAGCGTTATAAACATCCTTGGTTCTTCATCAATCAGAGCTAAGTATTCTTCTTCTGCTTTTCATTTCAATATTTTTATAATAGATTGGTAATCAGTCAATTTGTTATTTTTGAGTACTGTTGAGACCAAACCTGACTTTCTCCTTGGAGAGGTTGTAAAGCCTTCTTCTTATCCTAACCTTCTTCTTACAACAACATTCTACCCTTGTCCCTTCTCAGATCTTACTCACTATCCTGCAACCCTACACAACCCTGTAAGCCTTCACAAACTCTTCTGTCGACCACAAACTTGTCCAAAACTTGTCCAAGGTCCATTGCCCCGATTGACGTCGACCACAACCCCTACCAATGTTGGCAGCCTAACCGACGTCGGTGACATTGACCAACTGACACCGACAAGACTACCGATGTCGATGACTGTGATAGACCAACAATAGAATACAGGTACACATTATCTCTATTTTTTTTGTTTAGTCTTTCACCATTTTTTTTATCTGACACTCTTTTTATCAATAAGTAGACTGTCATCCCTCAAGGAAGTCTTTGCACTTCTGGGACCAAGCTTTGCTTGGCAGTCCACCACATATCTATCTAACATTTTCTTTGTTTAAGTCTTTCTTATCTACAAGTGTCATCCTCCACAGCCTAAGAGGAGCTCTTTCAGTCGTCTGGATATGGTGCGCAACTTCATCCGGGTATCATCTAACCCCTGACCATTAACCTTTAAGTTTCTTATTTTTTTTGAATGTGAAAAGTGAAAAATGAGTAGAAACAAAATACTATAACAAAAATTAGCTTCAGGACATCTATTCAGCAATGGTGACATAAAAATCTCTTCGGCACTAACATCTCAATTCAATCTCAATCATATCTTACATAGTGTAATTAAACAATGAAAGAATTTTAACCTTTGTTTAGTTTGAATGAGAATATCCCTACTAGTAGGTTATCTTAATCCTCTGTATTAGATTCTCATCATCATCAACCAATCAATCATGTTTTCCATAATCAGAGTCCAATGACTATAACTATTTATGGGAAATCATTATACACCATTCCACCTGCATTTCTCAATGATTATAATTGCCTTTAGGTAAATCATTATGTTGTCCCCACTTTACTTTTTCTATCCATATAGGGGCATGTTGCTATCTTGTTTTTCTATCCTAACTGGGGCAACTCCATCTTGTCAATGATTATAACTACCTTTGAGCAAATCATTGTGTTATCATACTACATTGTCACTATTAAGGTACATTACTTATAACTATCTTTGAGCAAACCATTGTACACTATTTCACTTGCATTCTCAATGATTTTGACTACTTTTTCAAAGTTATTATGTTTTTACCCCATCATGTTCCTTTCTTCGATCCCCTCATTTTTCTTCATTCTTTTCGAGGGATCATTTGTCAAGCTACTTGTGCCAACCATTACTTTGAGGGGGCATTATACAGTAGTTCATCATTATAGTTGTAGGCATATATGACCTTGTCATTCTTTGAAAATATGTTATTATGCCTATAACTTGCAATGCCTTTCCAAATAGGGACAAACTATAGACACCTAAAATTAGTCATCGATAACCTCCAATCAAGCTTTTGACCAATTTATACTAAAATGCATAATTTGACCTAAAAATACTAAAACACATTAAAAGATTTGAAAATGACATATTCAAGTGTTGATTTTGGCTAAAGTATCCCTAAATAGGGTAATATAATTTATGAAGTAGCTAATTTTGATTAGCATTTTGAGTCAAAATGTCAATTTTGTACTTAAGTGCCCTAAATTGCTTTTTTTTGTCAAATCTCTTATATGAGACATGTGCCTTTGTTATTTGGTAATGAAAACATCTTGAATGGGATAATGGATCCAATGCATCTAACATCACATCTTAATTCTAGTCCAATCAATTTTTGGGTCAATAATAGAACATTCTGACCAATTTAAGTAATTTGTGCACAAAGAGCCAAGGTTTGAATCAAAGTGCTTAATCATGCTTAAGAGTTAATTAAACCAAATCATGAGCCTAATTAATAATTATATGAAACTTATTGAATAATTTAGTTTTTGAATATGAATATTGAATACCTGCATCATCAAGTGACATCATTTCTTGAAAAGACATTTTTAAGCCATAAATGCATCAAATATTAGGATTTATGCCTCCCATGCCTCATTAAGACACTCCATGCCTATTCATTTCCCATGTATTCCAAATATTAATGGGAATATTTATAAATTATATTTTATAATTGAATTAATCTTTATCCACACATCTTCATCTTAAAATGGATGGTTTAAGTTGATTCTAACCATTTTTGAAAATCTATAAATAGGAGGTCTTGCCCATTGAATTCTAATCTCTCATATGCCAAAGTTATAATAATAAATTAATTCTAAATTTTCATGAAAATTAGTGTTATAATGCCTAAATATTGAGCTAAGCCAAGCTAAGCAAAAACCAAACATGGTGCCAAGGAGAGATGGAGGTAGCCACACTTCATTGATGTAAATTTCATGAGCATAAGCTGAGTAAGCCACTACAACAAGCATTTTAGAGCATCCAAGGAAGGTGAAGGAAGGTCTTTCTTTCATATTTTTGTTGTATTTTTTATTTTTTATTTTAATTAAGCTCCCCTTAGTAACTAGGCCTAGAGATGTTATGCTAGTGTGTTTGTCTTATTTTGATTTAATTTTGGAACTAACATGATACTAACCATCCTCTCTTGAGTCAAATTTCTAGTTCACACTTTAGAAAAAATATTGGAAGGAAGGGGGTGAAACAAGACATGTAAGACATGAATAACAACATATCATCCTCATATAGGACCACCAAAAGGAAATAAAACCTCTACAAATGGTGACAACTTATCTATCACTCCATATGAGACCAACCTACAACTTAAGATGTTTGGCCCATAAAATCACTTAAAAACATGAAACTAAATATGAAAACCTTGAAATGAGGAATTACACATCTTTTAGAATTAATTTCACTAACTAGATTATACGAACAAGCTCATACAGGAGCAAAACTTGTAGGGTATGGGGATTAACAAGTAGAAAAAGATAGTCAACTTCTTAAGCATGGTTCATAAAACATAGACAACCATTATTCCAAATTATACCATGAAAATGAATTAAACCAAGTGTATTATACAACACCAAGAGAATTTTACTTAAAATCTCTCCTACTGGCCATACTATCAGAACTTGTTGACTAGTTTTGTATATCTAGTGGAGTGATGGATAAGATAAATGATTTTGGTCTATTTTTGACACTTCTAAAATAGATAAAATATGGAAATAGAGTTAATTCATCTAAAGGGTGACTTCATGAGGTTTCCACATGTGCCACACTCCCCCATAGGTTATACAACTTTAAAACTCCCTTTCAACTATTTTCTTGATTTCACTTAACACCTACAAGTTTTTTAGTTAGTATTTGATGAGCTCAAAATATGACTCATTATTGACATGTTATTTTCCTAAATTCATCTCTCTAAGGATATTATTTTATGCAAGCCATAGATTGTTAGATAGCTATTACATAGAAAGTAGATATTTGTCTTGTTTATATTGAACTAAAGACTAAAGTTTTACTTTGTCATTAATGTCTAATATATAACATGTTTTAGGGATTTTTATTGTGAAGAATGTTTAGGAAGAAGATACAACTGATGTATAGTGAAATTTAAATTTTTATCTCCATCCAGTAGAACTACGAACTCACTTAGAATGTTTTTACAGACTCTGCATGCTTGTTTTTATGGATTCTACAGGCTCATTCCTACCGACTCTGTAGGGTCAATTCTATAGATTTTTAAAAAAAAAGATACAAATGAGGAAGATGGAAACTAGATAAGATGAGAGAGAATCATTCCAGTTGGATTCAAATGAGAAAACTACTTGTCTGTTATTTTATAAGATTTGCTTTTGAAAAAGTTGTATATATTTGGATCTTAGGACTATTATAAGATAATATATCTATTTCATCAGAATAATTGGATCTCTTAGAAATCGAATCTCCTATCTTTGGATGAGTGGATCACCTAAGGAATATTATCTATTTGCATCTTATTTAGAGTTGATTGTATTAGCATAAAATGTAAGACTTTTGTTATTGAAAAAATAATAGATGAAAGATACGTACAAGCATATTATAAGTTTTAGACAGATTGTAATCATTTTAGTTTTATAAATTATCACTTCAATTTTCAGCATTGATTAATCTTTATTCTTGAGTCGGAGAGGAGCAAAAGCCCATTATCCTTAGAACTAGGAATTATGTATGGTATTTATGTTATGTTATATTAAATCTTTGTTATAACTAATCAAAATCTTGTTAATGTTTGCATTCATTCATAAAATATCAAAATAAATTCATAGTTCAAAAGACATTTCCTTATTCTAAAGTCATTTCTTTTCTAAGCAAAGTATGTTTTCTTTTACAACAAATGTGTGAAGCAAATTTTCTTTTTAAGTTAAACATCTCCATTTCCACACAAGCATAAATAGGAGTGTGATTTTAATTTCAAGCAAAAGAGTGAATTTATTTGATTAAATAGTTACATCCTTTCCTTTTAAACAAAAGAGTGAATCAAATATTTTAAGACACATTTATTTCATTAATAAAAGTTATAATAGGACCATCAAACACCCCCACAAGCAGACTTCTAGATCTACCATCCTATACCTTACTGTAGTCATCTTTAGACACCAACTCTGGTTGATAAGACATCAATTGAACATTGATTAAATGAGGATTTAAAAGACACTCATCATTTTTAGTGTCATTGCTGGAGAACAAGATGTTAGTAAGGTAATAATTATTGGTCTAGAGTCAAAAATAATTTTTTTTTGTTAAAACCATAAAATCTCAAAAAAAATTCAATAAATTGATGTACCATCCTAGAGACTCTAAAAGATGATTCATCTCAAAATTCCCACCAAGAACATAAATTGAAACTCCTTCAACATCTCCGAGTAGTGAACCAAAATTTATGAGTGAAACCTATCTGTAAGAATCTTTAGAAACTTAGAAACCAATCCATTGCCACAAGTAAGCCCCATAGGAAAAATTTCTCAAGATCAATCTCTTGCAGGGAGACATTATTTATAAATTGCCAAGGACTTAGAAGAAACATTTTAAAAATCTATAGCTAAAGAAAATTTTGAGAATTTTGAATAACCCATAACTGATACCACAAATATTTAGTGGAAAGATCATCCCAGCTTTGAAACATCATCAGAAGAACAAAATATGGCTCTCCAATAAAATCCATAAAATCAAAAACTTGCAAAACCAAGAAGGAATTTTTCCTTTCCTATTATTATAGATCCTAATGATCAAACCCACCAGCTAATCTACCAAATTTTTGGAGAAGATCTATAGAAGATCTTGATCAATTCCTGTTTGAGTTTAAGGTGCTATGTCAAACCTATGATTACATAATAGATAGCTAAAAATTAAAACTATTTCCCTCTACACTTAAAGATATAGCTCTGAGATGGTTCATGGGTTTATCTGGTGATTATATTAGAACATGGGATGACATGGAGACAAAATTCTTAAATGAGTATTAAGATTACTGCTGAGTGTCATAAAGAAAAGAGAATTTCTTCAAAATCAAATAGAATGAGGATGAATCTTTAGATTCATGTTCACTCATAAAAGAAGCAATTATCCACTCACTGAAGAAGTTCAAAAATTGGTTTTCTTAAAAGGGTTGGATGAAGATACTAGAGATGCCTTAAATCTGATGGGAGGTGGAAATATAAATAAGTTAGCTTTCAATCAGATTTCTGAGCTTTGTACCAACTATTCTCAAATAAAACCCAGAATTAGGAGAGGAAGGTTTGGGAAATATAATGAAGTGGGTAAGCTAATGGAAGAATTTTCCAATCTAAAGATGGATATTCTGGTTACACTAAATAATACTTTGGATGGCCTTCAAGCTAAGGCAAATACAACACAACCCTTAGCAATTTGCTATCTTAGGTGCAGATAGAAACATGCCCTTAAAGACTTCCCCTAGATAAAATTAATATTTCATCATGTGGGATCTATAATGCAATAGATCATGATTCCAAACATTGCACCTTTTTTCCTATTTTAAAAAATAAAATGAAAACACAAGTCCAGTCCACTGAAAAAATAAATTATATCTAAAGACAAAACTTTGCCCCATAAAACTAGGCTCAAGGATAATTTAATGCAAAAAACTCAATTAATCCATGGATGGCACTGTGGAATGTTTTAGTTTCTTCACCTTTTTGGAATCAAACCCAAATTCCATCAATCCAAAATCCTTAGGCATGACAAGATTGGATGCCAACACCCCCATGGATGGTGCCGCAACCACAACCACATCAACAATGGGTACCACAGCAACAATAGATGCCACAAAATATCAACAATAGAATTCGCAGTGGAACCCATAATAATAATTCACCCAACCAAGAAAACCACTTCAACAACAAACTATAATGCCACCCCCAATTATTCAGCAACAAGGATAAATCATTCACTTCTTAATGCCTACACAACTAATAGTAAATATAAAAAATAAACAATCAACACCTATTTATGTTAATGAACATGAAGAGATAATGAATGTTGGAGCTATTGATTGTTTGGACATTCATTTAAGATCAAGGAAAAATATACACAAACCTCCAGTTCTCATTTCTGAGATACTCGATAAAAAAATAGAATCATCTCAATTGAACACTAGAGAAGCCAAAATCAAAATGAGCCCTAAAGCAAACAAAGAAAATAGTACTACACTTATAATTTATTTTCTTGAAAGATTAAAAGAAATTGATATTAAACGAGAATCAAATTTACTCCATTATTTGCAAAAGATCAATATTGAGTTACCCCTACTACAAGCTATTAGGGATATACCTGATTTGAATAAGATCATCAAAAACCTTTGTATCAAGACAACTGGAAGGAAAGCAAAATATCTAGGAACTATTCATGTTGACAAAAAAATTGCTGATTTATTAGTAGGAAAACTATTAGTTCCAAAATATGCAGATCCAAGAGTGATCACAATCACAATCAAAGGTAAAGAAATTTCTAATGTCTTGGTAGATTTGGGAGTATCAATTAATGTTGAAAATTGATACTCTCCATACATTATCTCTTATGAGAATGTAACCCACAGCTACCATTCTTCAAATGGTGGACCAATCTGTAACTAAACTAGAAGGGACTATAGAAAATGTTGAATTACTAATAGAGTCTTGGGAATATCCAGTATATTTCATGGTCTTGCAACCTAAACAAAAAATATAAGATATCTCATAATCTTAAGTAGACCATGGTTGGCTACTGTAGTAGCATTAATTAATTACAGGTCAGGAGACATGACCATTTCTAATGGGTTAAAATTTAAATGCATCTCTTTATCTCCTCCTGTAAAATCATCAACAAATCACATACAAAAACTTTGGGTAGACGAATCAAACAACATATCAAAAAATATTTCCTCCTTAGCTATGATCACAGTTAAAAAACACTTAGAATAATTGAATGGAGACATATACCCAGAATCTATGGACTCTACCAGTCTAAAAGCTATGGACTTTGCCAGTCTGAAAGCTACAAACTCTACCAATCTAAAAACTACAAACTATCTCAATTTAGGATTCTTAGGTCAGATAAAATATTATGAAACATTTACTTCTACTTATTCTATTGTTTTATCACCATATGATCTTGGATTGATTCAATAAAGTGTGTGGAAATTGGTAGAACAATAACAAACTCATTTCTTAGATGCATTCCATTATTCTTTAGCAAGACTGATTCTTTTTAGAGAAGAGTTTATTGATAATGTAACCATGTTTCATAAGCTACTTCCTCATCCATGTCCGCTAAACTCATTGATTAATAAATTTAAGTAAATATAATCCAACTACTCAGGCACAAAACTAATTATGGTAGTACCTAGAAAGATTTTGAACATCAATAGTTGGTTAACAAATGAAGAGGAAGATCAACTCTTTGAAGTACTGGAAAGACATACCAAGGATTTTGCTTGAGATTATACTGACATGAAGGGAATTCATCCCAGCATATGCACTCATCACATTTACATAGAATCTATCAAAATAGTCAGACAACCACAAAGAAAAATAAACCTAGCATTAAAGGAGATAGTCAAAATAGGGATCCAAAAATTGTTGGAAATTGGGTTTATTTACCCCATCTCAAATAGCTAGTGGGTTTCACCCCTAGTAATTATGCCCAAAAAAAAAAAAAAATTAAGGGTATGTGTATATTATAGATAACTAAATAAAGCAACATTAAAAGATTATTTTCATCTACCTTTTATTGATCAGGTTATTGGCAACTTGGCAGGAAAAAGATATTTTTCTTTCCTAGATGGGTTTAGTGGGTATAAGCAGATAACGATAATAGTAGAAGAGCTCTGTTAGTCAATGGACATAAAATTGAAACTTTATCAGAAACCTCTCAATATAAAATAATTTATTCAAAATGTAAAATATCAAGTAGCCTTTCTGGAGGACTCTGCTTCTTCTAGGGAAACTTCTTCAAATCAATTAGCTATTCTGGAGGGCTCTAATTTTTACAGAGAACCTAATCCTTGATGATATTGTAAAAAAATAAAATAATCAATAGTGAAAATCCTTTCAGGGACATTATTGACAATGCATGCCCAGAAAATTAGCTTGTTGGCTGGCTATGCATTGCAAAAAGGGCTTTGGCTAGAAAACCAGTAATGGCTAGTCAAAGGACAAAAAACAAAATATATAAGAAAAAAGAAGAGAATCTCATCCTGTCACTATGATTGGTCTTCTCCATGAAATAATTTTTTTTATTTCAACACCTATTGACTAATCCATGCAAACTTATTTGTTTAGAATAAATGGCGAGCAAAAGATAAATCTAAGGTCAAAAGTAAGTGAGACATATATTCTATTTATTTATGTTTAGTTAACTAATCATATTTGATTTAATTAATATTTATTCTATGGAAAAGACCCAAACTTGAGCCTTTTAAAATGGAATGACATGACACATACCATAATGGATAAGCATGCAAACAAGATGACAAAGGTGTATGTCTAATTCATGATGACCTATGAGCTTTGGTACAATCAATTATATCATCAATAATTATAATGCTGGGACATCATAAAGGGGTTATAAATGAAATGATAAATAACTATCATCATCAAAGTTTCATGTCATCATTTCATCCAATTTGTAATAATTTGACAAAATCGTTGGTACACTCCATAGAAACGTGAGGTGTTGAACTGTATAAAGTAATCATGTTAAACTATAGACTCATGAAACTGTGGAGTTTCACACAAAATATTTCATTTCTATAGATCCTCAATGATTATTGCCTATATATTTCAATAAAAGTGGTCTAAACCCTAATATGAGTTAAAAAAATAGAGTTATCTATAAATTTGAGTAGAAATGGGACAACAAACAAGATCAAAGATAAAAAATGTAGCAAAGCTTCACAAAGACAAATTCTGTGGCAGTGTTTAGAGAAAATGGCTAGCTACCTTTCATTGAAAAGTTTTAGGGTTTTTATGGAACAATGGTAAGAGAATTCATCACTAATCTCACCCCTAAATTTTTAGTTGTTAAAGACATTGTTATTCCTATTTCAACTCAAATTATAAGTCAAATCATACAAGTTTCAAAAGATGGAATGAGAGTGATAGGAAGAATTTCATTTAGTGATTTAATTATTCAGTTTAATGGTAATGAGTAGACTGGGACTTTGTATCTAGTAGATTCTAAGGGAAAATCAAAAGGGATTCATAGAAATTCACTTCTTGAACCTTGAAAATTTGTAGCCAAGTGGGTACTCAAGTATATCATTTGTGAGGGACAAAATAATATTTTAGGAGGAAAATCCATGAAAATATTAATACACCTTAAGTATGAGAGGCAAAAACCTCATTACAAGATTAACCTCCCATCCTTCTTATATGGTGCCCTTCAAATTCTGACTACAACTCCTAATGCTGCTCTTAGGCACCATGGCCTTATTCACCTAATTATCCAACATCACTTCTTTCAACAAGGACAAGAGGTCTGGGAGAAATTTAAGAATAGTATAACATAATAAATTCTAAATCTACCTACACAAAAAATTTCAAATTTACCATAGGAACATTCATCTCCACCTACTACATCAGTTGAGAAAATAACTCCAAAGAAGAAATCACAAATTGTAGTCTCAAAATAAATCCCTTCTTCTTCTTCTTCAAGAAGAATCACAAGGTCTCAAATCCATGTAGTTTCAAGGTCCCCACAAGAACCTCAGGAATCTGTAGTGTAACCAATTCCCTTATTAGGAAGAATAAAATTGAAACGAAAGGTTACTACATAACTTGAGAAGATCGAGGGTTTGATTGTTGAAAAGGAAAGACAATTGAGTGTAGCTCAAAGAGTGACCAAAAAAAGAAGGTTAATTCTAATAGATGAAGATGAACAAGAGACTGCATACATTATGGATAGACTTTAAAAGGTATCTCATTCCCCCATACATCAAAGTATCCCTAAAACTGTAGATGTTGAAAAAAATATTTTCGAAAGGAACTCTCTAATCATAATAGAGAAACCAATTCCAGGAGAAGAGCCAATCACAACATAGGAATCAAGTATGATAGAACAACTACATGTTTTAGTTAAAACTACAATGAATAAAGGAAAAAATATATGCATAAATGAAAAAAGAGAGTCATCTAATCTAAATGATCCCATTATATAGTTAACCTTAAAGTTTTTTTAAGCTCAAGCTCTAGATCAATAACAAATAACTAACATTACTGACTTGATCAGTCAATTGCAGGATAAGGATCATCTCAACTCATTGTTGGTGCAAAACTTGGACACATCTTGCAATCATGTAGCATAAGTTCACATATTAAAACAAATAATAAAGAAAAATGAAAGTGAACAAATAAACCTCTAGATATATGTAAAAAATTTGAAGAAGGAAAATAAGAGATTGTAGAGTTTGGTAAACTCTTCCAAAGCACCTTCTAATGTTGCACCTTCTCCTCCTAAGGTATTTGTTGATCGAAGTTATCAAACAAGTTGTCCATGTATTCCTACCTTGCAAATGATAAATCAAATTGAAGAAGAATATTCCATACTCGAATAGAAAAACAAAGTTGTAACTTCTTCAAACAAAATATTAGAAAATGAAAAGAAAAAATTAGAAGCTAAGGTCTAAGATTTAGAAGAAGATTTACAGGATGCATGCAAATTAAGGGAATATTTTTTGGCATGTAAGAATCCTTCTCCTACATATAGTTTATTTTTATTTGAATAATTTTATAGATGATAGCTTCTGAAGATCTCGTCATCTTCTTTACAAGATTTTACAGCTAACAATATTCTTGGAAATTTTTTATAGTGCTGAACTCGATCTACAAGATTTGTTTTGTGAGTTTTATTTGTATGATTTGATCATAGGAGACCATGAGCACAATAATTTCTTGATAAAACTTCATGTAGGAGAAGTTCAACTGAGGGCATTGTATTCTACATTCAAAAATCAACTAGCATAGAAAATCAGATTTGAGGAGTATACAAATCATGCTAAGACTACAAGATTGTGTATCCAACTAGCCTTTCCTATCCCTAGATTAATCAGAAAGAATTTTAACTATGCTTATTTAAGCGATGAAGTTAAAACTCATTATTTACAAGATTTATATGATTTTTCTATTTCTTTTGACTTGTTTTCAAGATATAGTTTTGATTCAGTGGTGACTGTAAGTGTGAAAAGGTGGGACCAACTTTCAGTGCCTCTTAGAAGATGAGAGGTCATGTCTCCAAATAACTTAATATGGAGTATGAGGAGAGCTACCTCAATTTTAGAAATCTTAAAATAGGTAATAAACTCTGGGGGAGAAAAAAAATGGATTGGCATGAGATATAAACCCCATTTGTTGATCATACCTATTCCAAGATGGCAGAGTTGGGTTCCACAATCAGAGGAGAAATTTAATACATAAAAACAAATGATTCAATAACATCAGGGGTTTACAAGAAATTTAGATAAGCATATAATAGATGAATTTGATGAATATGATTTGAGTCAGAGTTTGAAAAGTAGATGCAAGAGATACAAATGCAAATAAATATTTGTAATGGGACTTGTAAAAGGTAAAGCCTAGGGGAGATGATGAGCTTAGAATATAGATCATTATTGACATGTTATTTCCCTCAATTCATCTCTCTAAGGATATTATCTTATGAAAATCATAAATTGTTAGATAACTATTACATGAAAAGTAGATATTTGTTTTGTTTATATTGATCTAAAGACTAAACTTTTACTTTATCATTAATGTCTAATACATAGCATGTTTTAGTGATTTTTATTGTGAAGAATACTCAAGAAGAAGACACAGGTGATGTATAGTGAAAGTTCAATTTTGATCTCCATCTAGTAGAACTACGAACTCACACAGAATGTTTCTACAGACTCTACAAGCTTGTTTCTATAGATTCCATAGGCTCATTCTTACCGACTTTGTAGGGTCAATTCCATGGATTTTGTAAAGATAAAGCTACAAATGGGGAAGCTAAAAACTAGATAAGATGAGAGAGAATCATTCCAATTGGAGTCAAATGAGAAAAATACTCACCTACTATTTTTTAGGATTTGCTTTTGATAAAGTTGTATATATTTGGATCTTAGGACTATTATAGGATAGTATGCCTATTTCATAAAAATATTTGGATCTCTTAGAAATCCAATCTCCTATATTTGGATGAGTGGATCGACCAATGAATCCTATCTCTTTGCATCCTATTTTGAGTTGATTGTATTAGCATAAAATGTAAGACTTTTATTATTGAAAAAATAATAGATGAAAGATACGTACAAGAATATTACAAGTTTTAAACAGATTGTAATCATTTAAATATTATGACTTATCACTTCATTTTTTAGCATTAATTAATATTTGTTCCTGAGTCTGAGAGGAACAAGTGCCCACTCTCCTTGGGACCAATAATTGTGTACGGTATTATGTTACGTTATATTAACTCTTTGTTATAACTAGTCAGAATCTTTCTAATATTTACATTCATTCATAAAACATCAAAACAAATTCATAGTTCAAAAAAAAAAATCTTATTCCAAAGTCATTTTATTTCTAAGCAAAGTGTGCTTTCTTTTATAGCAAATGTGTGAAGCAAATTTCCTTTTTAAGTTAAACATCTCCATTTCCACACAAGCATAAATATGAGTGTGATTTTACTTTCAAGAAAAAGAGTGAATTCATTTGATTAAATAGTTACATCTTTTCCTTTTCAACAAAAGAGTGAATCAAGTAATTTAAGACACATTTATTTCATTAGTCAAAGTTAGAATAAGACCATCAAACACCCCCACAAGCAGACTTCTAGATCTACCATCCTACACCTTACTACAGATAGCTTTGGATACCAGCCCTAGTTGATAAGACATCAATTAAACATTGATTAAATGAGGAGTTTAATGACACTCATTATTATTGATGAGGAATGACAAGGTCTATCATATTGGATGTTAAAAGAAATTTTAAAACACTTGAACACCTTGAAAAATTGTACCACCTTCATAAATGGCTCAAATATGCCCCTTACTTGACATTAAATGACTTATGACTAAATTTGACCATGACCAAGGCTAAAATCATATTAAATGACATTAAATTGACTATGATACACCTTATAACATTCTAATATACCCCTATATCAAGTTTTAGACTATAGGGGGTTGACATATTTTGACTTGTGGTCAAGACAGTCAACATTCTTGATGATTTCTAAGGGTGGTATATTTGTTATGCCCAAGAACAATATCCTTCTCCTATATAATGGGCCATGGAGTCACCTATGCACAAATATGACATTGAACCTACCCTTGAAATAAACCAAAACAAAAGAAATAATAAGAACAAGACACAAAACAAAACACCACACACTTGTGCTTCATGAGCACTTATGAAACACATACACAAACCAAACAAACTAACTCAAACACAAACTAACCTAAAAGAAACATCTCCTAGGTCAAAGGGGAAGTTTGAAACCTTTATTGATTTATGGAATGAAGGAGTGAATGAAGCATGTAGCCTTTTGACCCTTGACATTGATGCCTCTATCTTTTTCTTAATGCTTACTAGCTTCATTGGCATGGTGTTAAATGAAGTCAAAGCAACTACAACCATATCAGCTATGGAAATGAAATATTATTGTATCTCAATAACCCCAAATTTATCATAGGACTCCTCAACTACAAACTCCAATTTTGGTTCATTAAGGAATGCCTTCTTAGTTTCCACGGTGCTCTCAATAAGATTAGGTTTCTTGGTAGCTGCAAGTTCTTCAAGCTCATTAAGGAGATCTGCCTAGTCCATCGAATCTTGGTCATTGTCCTCCATGGAAAAATATTTCTCCACCTTCTCATGTAATTGGACCTCAACTTGGAAAATATCTTCAAGCTCTTGAAAGAATTTCATTTGCTATTGCTAATCATCTTTGTTCTCCTTGTCTTTGAAAACACAAGAAACAATAAGAACAGGACACAAAATAAAACACCACACACTTGTGCTTCATGAGCACTTATGAAACACATACACGAACCAAATAAACTAACTCAAACACAAACTAACCTGAAAGAAACATCTCCTAGGTCAAAGGGGAAGTTTGAAACCTTTATTGATTTATGGAATGACGGAGTGAATGAAGCATGTAGCCTTTTGACCCTTGACATTAATGCCTCTATCTTTTTCTTGATGCTTACCAGCTTCATTGGCATGATGTTAAATGAAGTCAAAGCAACTACAACCATATCAGCTATGGAAATGAAATATTCTTGTATCTCAATAACCCCAAATTTATCATAAGACTCCTCAACTACAAACTCTAATTTTGGTTCATTAAGGAATACCTTCTTAGTTTCCACGGTGCTCTCAATAAGATTAGGTTTCTTAGTAGTTGCAAGTTCTTCAAGCTCATTAAGGAGATTTGCCTAGTCCACTGAATCTTGGTCATTGTCCTCCATGGAAATATATTTCTCCACCTTCTCATGTACTTGGACCTCAACTTGGAAAATATTTTCAAGCTCTTGAAAGAATTTCATTTGCTATTGCTAATCATCTTTGTTCTCCTTGTCTTTGAGAACCATCACCTCTTCTACTTTCTCTTTTTGATGTATGAGGTCATGAAGCTAATCCTCTTTATGCTCCAATGCATCTGAGGGTGAATCCACATTAGGATGAGGTATTGAGTGTTCTTCAAGGATAATATATTCTATGACTATAGCCTCTTGAATAGTGACTTAAAGTTCACTTTCATTCTTGATAACACATTAAACTTCATGCTTGTTATGATCATCAGCAACCTCTTGATCAGGTGAGTACTTCTTAGGAGAATAATTTGAATCACTTAGCTTCTCAAACACTTGATTTATGGCATTATTTCTTTGCCACAAGTCTTTTTCTTCATGACTATCATCTTCAAGAGCTATTTCATCATGGACAACAGGTATGGGGTCTTTGTCAAACACCTCTTCCTTTATGTTTTCATCAAATTCCTTATGTGCAACTATAACATAATTTTCAATGTTTTTCTCTTCACTCAATAATATGGGATATAATTTGTGTTCACCAAGGGGAGTTCCAATGGTGATTTATTCTTAATATATACTCATTACATCTTCTTGATCAACCATAGCTTGGGCTTATTCTTCATCACTTGTTTCCCTCAAAATGGGATCCTTTTCAATAAGTGGTTAGGTGGGGGGTTGATGGATAGGCTCATGAATTGGAGATGAGGTATGAGGTGTGGTAGAGGGCTTATGAGTAGACTTATGAAAAATGACTTCTTGAGTAAGCTCATGGGGAGTGACAATTTGGGTTGGCTAAAAGGAAAAACATCCACATCAACAAAAGTTTCACCTTTCCAACAACCTCCTTAAGGCTCTCCAATAGCTGCAAGTCCACTTTTAGCCTCTTTGTCCTCCCACATCCTTATCCTATCTATTGATCATTGAAAACATTTCTTTGCCAAGTACAACTACCCTTGGATATCTCATTGAATTTCATATTCAACCACCTCCCATGCACTCATACATCTTTAGACAAAAATTCTTAACCATTCCATGAGATGATTAGGAAGCACATCAAACTCATTATCCCATGTTCCCATATTGTCTTCACCATATAGCAAATTTGGTAGGAGTGCTAAGAAGGATTTGACATGAGATGGGGTTGATGGAGGAGGAGGAGGGTAATGATGGGGTTTAAGGTGAACTATACATTGTTAAATTTGAGTTTCTAATAATTCATATATAATATTGTAGTATATTTGGGTACAATTAATGGGATCATCTGATTCCTCATGATAAGATTCATAAGAATCCTCTTGAGGTTGATAGGCATCATGGTAAGTTTTTTAGGAGTTGTATTGGGATTCATAGGAAGTCACTTTTTGATAGGTTTCTTGGTAGCCTTCCTATTCTATCCAAAAACATGATGTCCATATGAAGAAGGAAATGAATGAACATGGGGCTGCCATGGTTGATAGGATTGGTAGAAATTTTGATAGGATTGTTTGGAGGTATAATATGGTTCATATAAAGGATGATAAAGAGGTTCATAGTAGGGATATTGACGTTATATATTCATATAAAACTCATAGGTCAAAGGAGACACAATAAATGATAATTTTTTTTAACAAGAGATACTTGGAATACTTACAAATAGAAGATTGTATTTGGAGTTGCCATTGATGCTATCTTGCTTTCTTCCAAAAGTTGATTAGAGGAAAGATACACCAACAATCTTTCCACTTTCTTAGACCTTGGTCCCATTAAGTGTGCTATAACTATTGTCATCAATTTTTCCACCCTAGAGGGGGTTGTTAAATCATCTTCTAGATTTGGGAAACATGGGAATATTGATAGGTATGTGGGTTTACCTATAGTATAAGTATACCTCTAGATTTAAGGGTTATCTTCCTAAATTTACCTTGAAGTGTTTATCACCTACACTAAATGATTGATTGTAGGAAAAGGAATAGAAGTATGCATAGAATGAAACTGATATAAGGTGGTGATACACCAGAAGGATTTACACAAGATATCATACTTATTTCACTAAGAAACAAGACCTACAATACTAGCTTTAAAGTCCTAAAATGCTCTAACATTAGTATTTCAATATGGAGGTGATATGCATGAGGGATATAAAAGGTAAGTGAACCATAGATAAGTTGTAGACACTAAGGATCATTTTAAACTTGAAAATATATCCATATACTTGACAAAAATTCAAATGACCTACTAGAGTGAAACAACTTACATCAAACATGGAAGGATTGAGAGAAAGCAAGGATAAATGAATATCTCTTAACTATTCACTATACATCTCTTCACACACTTTGATAAGATGATATACGAACTCAAAATAGATTTAATTTATTATTAATAGGTAAATTAAAACCTCAATCCAAAATGTTTTCACCATAAATGGAGTGAAATTAGCCTACAAGAGCTAAAATGGCTATTACTTATCAAATTTAAAAGAGAGGAG
Source organism: Torreya grandis (assembly GCA_037957365.1). Lineage (NCBI taxonomy): Eukaryota > Viridiplantae > Streptophyta > Pinopsida > Cupressales > Taxaceae > Torreya > Torreya grandis. Next base: position 650,177 of record JARHVA010000995.1, on the reverse strand, counting down.
AAGAGAAAGATGTCCAAAATTCACTAAACCACTTGCCAATTTGAGAGATGGAGTTACATATATAGGAGAAAGTAATATGGAATAGACAATGCAAGGTATACTTGGAAAAATTTATCTCAAAGCATGAAACTCCTAACATGTGGTGTAGGACTCTTCATTTGCTTGCCTAGAAACTGCCTTCATCATTTGGCCTTCTTTGAGCACTCCAAAATAGACCAAGGACAAATGAGATTATTTAAATATGAAGGGGGGGTTATAAAAAATTCCCAAAATTCATTGGTTGTACCCATGATGACAGAAATTTCTCTAGACATGATTTATCATTAGTTGTAGTCATAATCACCCTTTTTTCACTCACCCTTCACACTTGGCACCAAAGAGGTTTTTAGTTTTCCAAACCAGTTCATATAAGGGAGTGTATGACACTTATAAAGATCCATCATTCCCTTAGATCCATTAGGCAAACCTTAAATGGCCTTCTACTTAGATTTTTCATCTTCTCACTTAGTGATCACTCTTTGTTCACTATGCTAGTTTAGACTGGTTAAGATGAAGGTGTTAGTTGAGGCACTTATGAATTTATCTAATGTAATAAATGGACATGGGAGGTTATATTAAGTCTCAATATATCTCCCAAAATTATTTTCATCTCTTGAAACATTTTTGTACCTACACAACACACAAATTTGTCAAGAAAATCAATTTTGTACCCTATCTATACAAATAGGGTACAATTTAGTATGATAAGAAGGAGCCTTGGGAGCTCCTCTACAAGTCTAAGGTCATTTCTTAGTGAAACTAGTGCTCCTAGATGCCTTTCCTTCTTCATCTTTCCCATCAGGTCATTACCAAGGGTTTTATAGGGTTTAAAGCAGTTTTAGCTCTTAAAGATTGTTCATGAGATTGTAACATTAAATCCTCCAAAAAATTTCACTAAAACATTGTTCAAGATCCTCTCGAACATCTTCCAAATCCTCAGGATCCCATGCTATGTGTCTATACACATATGAGCTTCTAACTTTTCTTCTAGAGCTTTTGTCTTCATTATGTGTAGGCTTGAGTGGGTTTGAGCCAAAATATGGCTTCTCTATGGTATCTTTTAAAAGTTTAAAGCTTTGAAACATCTTATAACCTAATATTAAAGTGTTCCAATGCCTTGGAATGTCCACCTAGTCCTAGGAATAGTATTTGACCCTCTTTAGGTAGTAGGCCTGGTCAAGACCTAATAGGTCTGTCTGCACATATGTTATATACAACCACCTCTAAGTTATTTGTCATAACTGTAGGGTATTTTTTAGGTTTTAAATCTATATTAACAGTATGGATACCACCATCCATCAGACTTAAGACCCCTATCACATATTTTTATCATATACTCATCCAGTCTATAATTTTCTTGTTTCTTGGAGTATCCTCTATTTGAGATAGAACATAGGGTATCTCCCCTACCTAAAGAGGAAATTTGAAAGTATGGGGAGTTCAATTAGGTTTTAGAGACATTTTATATTGAATTTTAGGGTTAGGTTACACTTTTATCACCTCAAAACCTCTCAAAATTCTAGAATAGGCTCTGTGAACAATGACTCTGTGTAAGGTTGATAATTTGGCTACAAACTATATGTTGAGATCCCTAATGATTTATTTAATTATTATAAGAGCCATGCTAAGTCAGTCTTAATAATCTTTAATATTCTTTCTAACATGTATGTGACACCCATTATTCTTTGCTAACTCAAAGCATACTCTTCCCTACTTGACTAGGTTAGACTGGCAAAATGTATGACTATATGTTTACTCAGAAAAGCCATGATTGTAAGGTATCATCTATAGTTATAATTCATATCTTATAACTCCATACATATTTAAAATTATCAAGGTTTTCATTTTACTTTTTAGACTTATCTCTGCCTCTAGGTCTAGTTCACATTCAAGTTGTATGGCTCTTTGACAATGGCTTCATGGCCCAACTATAAATGATCTCTTTAATAACAAGGGACCCATATAGGATGTTTTTTTGCATATTCCACTTGATTATTAGGTGTTATTGAGACATTTTAGCTTCATTTAACAAGTGAAACATACTTAGAGCCTACATAGAGCATGAGAATAACATTTAACCTGCATGTTCTATCATGTTACCTTTATTTAAAACATGTAGGTGCACTTTCTTGGGCCCAAAAGGAGGTCTTGTAGGTGATAATTCAAGTCAAAAACCTATACCTCAACTTATTTGATTGTCTCTTGAGATTTTAGTGTCCTTTTCCTTCAAAATAAGTCATCTACCCAAAAATTAGGCTTCCATTGTATCTCAATTCATTAAAGGGCCAATTAAACTTGTAACACTACAGAGAATACTTACATTCTACAATGCAAGAATGTATGGAATGGGAATATTATATCATCATAATCCTTTGAGAAAATAACCCTTTGTCATGACAAAGCATTACTCTTTAACCTGGACTGGATGATGGAAACATTAGACCAGTTAGCACCTCAAAGTGTTCCATCATGGAAAAGATCAAAGAAAGGCCAAGTCTCTGTTTAGATGGATTAAGGTAACTTATCCCTAATTTTTTTTCCAACCTATGATGGAATATCTTAGATCTATTTGTTAATTCATTATTCCTCAATGAATACCATGATATCTCCAACACTCTAGGACCTTAAAAAAGGTCTCAAATATGTCCAAATACCTTATATTAATTGTCTATCTCCTGGTTAGGACACCTGTAGGTGTATGTGCAAGTTACAGGGTTATGGAGGATATAATATAAATATTATACATGGTATATTAGGACCAATACTATATTTCCACCATGATACTATGATGATCTCCATGTTTCTAACATGATGAGGCTCTCATACTAGTTCCAACACTAGTATTGTAACCCTATAAACTTCTATGGAGAACTATAAGTGCATATGAAGGTGTGACACAGGGAAGTGAGAAGGAAATATGGATATATGCATGGTGAATGATCTTATGGTTCATATTAAACCTTATAAACTTCTCTAAATGGATCCTCTCCACCTTGAGTTACTTCAAACAAGTCAAGTACCAAGTTTTAATGTGATTAGCCAAATTGAGAAACTATTATGAACCCATGATATCTCTTCTCTTTACTTTATTAGTTTAGTAGTTGATATGGATGCATATGTTTTGTAAGTCATCCTGTGAGCATTTTGTTTTATCCCACATTTGTGATAAGTAGTAGTTTTTTAGATTAGAATTCGTATATAAATAAGTGTTGAGGCCAATGAAGGCATCCACAAATTATTTGTATTGAGCTTCTTCAAAAGAGGTTTCCCCCTCGAAGTGGTCTGTGATCTATATAATCCATTTAGTAATTTTTCTCATTTTATAATTTTATTATTTCATGTATTTTTATTTACTTATTTTAGGAGGATCCTCTCATCTGGTATCAAAGCGCTTTCTAGGGCCTCAATTTTTTTCTCTCATTCAGAAAGTTTTCACTCTATTCTTCTGCATAATTCATTTAAATAATTTTTTAAAAATAACTCTGTTACGCTACATAATTTATTTAAGTATTTTTTTGTAACATAATAATCTATTTTAGATCAAGGTAAAAACTTGACTGTATAACTATGGGAAGTGCTTAGGTGGAAGTCCTAAAACTCATTGAGTACCATAGGAACCCCAAAGTAGCTAGCCCATTGAGAGGCCCTACCAGTGAAATGGGCAATGATCCCTTCTAAATTAAGTAGTTCCCATTTATGAGAAAAACCAAGAGTTGTCGCATAGATGTATATCTATTACCATAAAATTTTTGTAGAGTGGTACTTACTTAGATGACATTTGTGGCCAGATTGATATTTTCAAAACCCTTAGGCAACCATTGAAACTTGTGACCTATTTCTATCAATTTCAAAATATTTCTATCAGACTCAAAAAAATCAATCAAAAGAGTATCTGTAGACTATCAAAGGACTTATAAGCAGGTATTTGATAGACACCAGAATTTGCAAACCATCTGTAGAGTATTAGTAGACTCTCAGAGGATTTATCATCAGATAAAAATAGTAATTTTTTGTTTTTTTTGTAATATCTCTCCATTTGTATCTATGTTGATCCTCAAAATTTATCTAGACACCTAAAATTGCATTCCCTATATTTTCTTTCTTGAGGTCCCATATCCCAATTTGACTCCTAATTTCTGTAAATCTCAATTTTTCCTTTATTTGAGTTTTTCCATAACTATTTTTGTCGATTTGCCTCAAAATGTTTCCACTGTGTTTATCATTTCTTTCTACTCCTTTGTCCCTCTCTGACAAATTTTCTAATTTTTTTCTATTTTCACTCCTAAAATTGTCCTCATCTTCATCAATCATACTCCCACTATGCAAAATAAAAAAATAAAAGCCCCTTTACCCCTTCTATTTTTTCCCAAACTCAAATTTCCTTACTAAACATGTCTTAACTCTAGTTTTCCTATCTATTACAAAAAAAAAATCTATTATTCAGGTCATATTAGTAAATCAAGTAGGAGAAAAAAAACATGGAGGATGAAATTTCCACCCTCAAGACCCACATAAGAGATCTTGATGAATTTTTTTTTGGCCTCAATATTCAACATACCACCATGAACAAAAGATGACATCCAGAGTCTTCTTCAGGCACTAGGTTTTCTTCTTTCAATAATTATCATGGGTTGAAGCTTAATTTTCCTTGATTCAATGGTGTAGATCCAACTAGATAGATCTATAAGGTAGAACAATATTTTAGTCTGTATAATACTTTTGATTCTAACAAGGTTCCATTTTCATCATTTCACCTAGAACTTGAAGCCCTTCAATGGTATTGTTTATATACTAAAGCTCATGATGAATCCATATGGATCAATTTTGCATCATCATTTTGTAATAGTTTGGACTTACTGCTTTTGATGAATTCATTGAAACACTCACCAAACTTCACCAAATATAAACCATGAGACAATATCAAACAAAATTTAAGAAACTAACCAATCACATAGAGGGATTGTCTGATGAATTATTCAAGAGTTGCTTTATCTACTAGTAGACTAAAGGATGTAATTTGATCTGAGGTCAAAATGTTTCAATCTAACATGATGATAGAATCCTTAGGGTTGGCTAAGTTGGTAGAGGACAAGATCATAGCTAAAAAATGATTCAAATCTAATTTTACTTCATTCAAAAACATATCTCTATAACGAACTCAAACAATGTCAGTCCCTAAAACCAGTCCCATCAATTGTTTGATTGAAGTAAAGATGCAAGATCATAGAGAAAAATGACTATGTTATAACTATGATGATAAATTCAGTCAAGGACATTGATGTGTCAAGAAAATGCTCTACCTATTGGATGTGGACTCTCCACCCAAAATTAAAGATTGGGAAGATGTTCAAGATACAATAAATGATTTGAAAGAAGCTCAACTGATTGTGAACCCTATTTTTTAAGAAGACCAACTGGAGATATTTCTCCATGATTTAGTAGGAGTCACTACCCCACAAACCATGTGGCTTAAGGGTTACTTCAATAATCTCCCTCTCAAAATACTCATTGATTCAGGTAGCATTCATAACTTCATTGACCCTCAGATCACCAAATAGGCTGATTGTTTTATCCATCCTTGCTCCAACTTTGAAGTCATTATTGCCAATGGGGGTACATTATCTTGTAAAGTGAAGTGCCATAATGTACATATCTCTATTGGAGATTATAACTTACAATCCAACATTTTTTCCTCACCTTTAGGTGGATGTGATGTCTTGGGAGCCCAAAGGTTACACACACTTGGACCCATCTTATGGGATTTTGCTAAACTTTGGATGTAGTTTTTAGACAATAGGAAAAAACACACATTAAAATGCTTACAACTAGGATCTCTTAGCATCATAAGTTCAAATCACCTAAAAAATCTTCTTAAGAAGAATTCACATGGTGTCATTACCCAAATCCATTCCATTCAAATGCAACCATCAACAGTCTCCACTACTCCTTTTGAACTACAAACCATTCTATAGAGGTATGCATGTGTCTTTGCCAAACTAGTGGATTGTCACCTTCTCAACCAAAGGACCACCATATTCATCTCCTTTCTAGAAGTGTTCCTCACAACATCAGGGCTTATCACTACCCATTTTAGTAAAATATCAAGATCAAGATGCTCATTCAAAACTTATTGAAGTAAGGAATTATTCACCCCTATACAACCCATATTCTTCCCTAGTTCTCCTTGTCTAAAAAAACATGGGTCATGATGCCTCTACATTGATTTTCATGCACTTAATCACATCAAAATCAAAGATAAGTTCCTGATCCATGTTATTGATGAGCTTCATGGTGATCATTTTTTCTCCAAGTTAGATCTTTGCTCTAGATATCACTAGATCTGGATTCGTGAGGATGATATCCCTAGGACAATTTTTTTCATGCATGATGGCCACTATGAGTTTTTGGTCATGCCCTTTGGCCTCACTATTGCTCTTTCAACATTCTAGGCATTGATGAATAAAATATTCTAATCATACCTATGGAAATTCATTCTAATTTTCTTAGATGATATCCTCATCTATATTAAAACATCGTCTGAGTATCTCCAACATCTAGAGCTCACAATGAAACTTCTCTCTAACCATCATCTTTATGTAAAATAGTCCAAATTTAATTTTGGCAAAGATGAAGTGGAGTATCTTGAACATATTATTTTAACCCAAGGGGTTTAGGTAGATCCTAAAAAAAAAGTTGCCATGACAAATTGGCTGCATCCTCAGACACTTAAGAGCCTCTATGGTTTTTTAGGTTGACTGGATACTATCACAAGTTTGTCAAGAATTATGAGAAGATTTTAGCTCCACTGATAACTATGTTGAAAAAATATGCTTTTATTTGGATAGAAGCTATTAAGTGTGCATTTGAAAAATTGAAACAAGCTGTGTACTACACCTATTATAGCTATTCCAGATTTTACCAAGACCTTCACTATCAAGCAATGGACTTGGTGTTGTTCTCCTCTAAGAAAGACACCCCATTGCATTCATCATCAAAGCCATTTCTGACAAGAATTTAGTGATCTCTACTTATGAGAAGGAAATGATGGCCATTTTACATGCAGTATAGAAGTGACAACCCTACCTACTAGAGAATCATTTTTACATCAAAATTGATCACCAGAGTCTGAAATATTTCTTGGAATAATGGGTATATATCCCATCACAATATAAATATGTTAGAAAACTCATGGGTTATGACTATGAGATCACTTACAAGAAGGGTAAGGACAATATTATTGCTAATGCTTTGTCTCATATATTTATGCATCAAGCTTCTCTTTCAGCTATTTACATGCCTATTCTGAATTGGTTAGATGTTGTATAATAGGGGTATGTTAATGAATCTTCATTATCTCAAATCATTCAATAGTTGGCCACTAACCCCTTGGTTGTACCACATTATTCCTAGGATGGTGCTTCTCTACAATACAAGATTCATTTGGTCCTTCTCCAGAGCATAGATATTTAATAGGTTGTATTCTATAAACTCCATGCTTCTCCATCCATAGGTCACTCAAGATTTCTCAAAACTTATGAGCGTACACAATGCAATTTTTTTTGGAAGGGAATGAAAAAGGAAATTCAAAAAATGGTGGTTGAATGTGATACCTACCAATAAAACAAGGGTGAAACAAAACTCATCCCTAGGTTACTCAAAGCCTTTCCCATCCCTACCAAAATTTGGATAGATATTTCTATGGATTTCATTGAGGGGCTCCCTAAATCTAGAGGGAAAACAATGATCTTGGTTGTGGTTGATCACCTCTCCAAATATAGTCATTTTTGTGCCCTCATCCATCCCTATACCTCCTCCATAGTCACATAGATTTTCTTGGACCAAATTTTTCATTTTCATAGCATTTCCTCATCCATTGTCTCAGATCATGATGTAACCTTCACCAACCATTTTTGGACATAACTATTTCAATGCATCGACACCCAATTGAAGATGAGTTTTGGGTATCATCCACAAATGGATGGCCAAACTAAAATTATCAACAAATACTTAAAAAAATTTCTTTCATTTATTCACTTCAGAATAACAATATTAGTGGGAAAAGTGGATCCCTCTCATTGAATGGTGGTACAATACCTCTTACCATGCTTCAATGAAAATGATTTGATATGGAGTAGTCTATGGTCAAACACCTCTAGTGCTCCTTTTGTACACCCCCAGTAGTTCATTAGTTCAAGTGATTGACATTATTCTCCAAACCCAAGAACAAATCTTTAGTACCCTATGGGATAATATTCACATGGCATAAAACTGAATGAAACAATAGGTGGATCAACACCATTTTGAGCACACTTTTCAAGTAGGTGATATGGTTTTTCTTTGCCTATAGCTATACAAATAATCTTCCCTAAAACTCAAAGGAAGACATTAGCTAGCTCCTAAGTTTTATGGGCCCTATAAAGTTCTTTATAAGATTGAGTCAGTTACTTATAAGTTGGATCTCCCACCTTTATCCTGAGTTCATCTAGTATTTCATGTCTCTTGTTTGAAAAAAATTCTTGGCACAAACATCAAAGTGAAAACTATTTTACCAAAACTTGATAATAAAGGATCCATTCTTCTCAAGCCGAAGACATTCTTGGATAGGAGAACATGTCAACTTCACTCCCACTCCATCATTGATGTTTTAATTTAATGACACAAAATATAACTCAAGGATGCAACATGGGATCCACTAGTTTAGATTTAACACCAATTCCCACATCTGAAGCTTTGAGGACAAAGCTTTTTCTAAGAGGGAGGGGATGTTATGAACCCATGATATCTCTTTTCTTTAATTTGTTAGTTTATTAGTTTTTTTAGATGCATATGCTTTGTAAGTTATTTTTTGAGCATTTATATCTAACATTCATGGAAAGTAGTAGTTTCTTAGATTAGAATTCATATATAAGTGTTGAGGCTAATGAAGGCATCCATGATTTATTTGTATTTAGTTTTATCAAAAGAGGTTACCCCCTCAAAGTGGCTTGTGGTCAATATAATCCATTCAGTGCTTCTGCTTATTTTATAATTCTATTATTTCATGCATTTTTATTGACTTGTTATAGGAGGATCTTCTTAAGAACCTATAGGTATGCATTAATGTTGCAGACCTATGTATATATCTTGAACTAATTTTTCATAGTCCATCAAATTCCATTTGAGAGGCTTGGATTAACTTATCATGTTCCAAGAGTATGCTCAATACCTTAGAAATCCTCATTATCTCTCCATGAATTTTCTTAAAGCTTCATACACCTCATTCAATTGACTGTATATGAAAATCATGCAAAAAATTGACTGAATTATGTGTTTCTTGACTGAAAATCCATGTGAGAACCTTTGTAAATGAGATTGGAAGTAAGGGGGTGAAACAAGACATGAATTACAACATATCACCCTCATATGGGACCACTAAAAGGAAATGAAACCTTTACAAATGGTGAAAACCTATCTATCACTCCATATGAGACCAAACTACAAATTAAGATGTTTGGACCATAAAATCACTTCCAATCATGAAACAAAATATGAAGACCATGAAATGAGTAATTACACATCCTTTAAAAATAATTTCATCAATTAGATTATATGGATAAGCTCATACATAAGCAAAACCTACAGGGTGTGAGGATTAGCAAGTAAAAAATGATAGTCAGCTTCTTAAACATGGTTCATAAAGTAGAAGCAACCATTATTCCAACTCCTACCATGAAAATTAATTAGACAATTGTACTATCCACCACCAAGATCATTTCACCTAAAACCTCTCCTACTTGCCAGACCATCAAAAGACCTATTGATCAGTTTTGCATATCTAGTGGGGTGATGGAGAAGAGAAATAGTTTTGGTCCATTTTTGACACTTTCAAAGTAGATAAAGTGTGGAAATGGAGTTAGGGAAGATTAAGGGTCACTGCATGAGGTTACCACACATATCATAGTCCCCCATAAGCCATACAACTTCCAAAACTCCTTTTCTTTCAATTATTTTATTTATTTCACTTAACACCTGCAAGTTTTTTAGTGAGTATTGTCAAATACTGATTGGATCTAACATATTAGATGTTGAAAGGAAGTTTTAAACATTTAGACACCTTGGGAAACTATATCACCTTCATAAATAGCTCAAATATGCCCATTAGTTGACATTAAATGACTTAAGATAAATTTGACCATGACCAAGGCTTAAAACATATTAAATGATATCAAATTGACCATGACACACCCTATAACATTATAAAAGACCCCTATATCAATTTTTTTACTATAGGGAGTTGAAGTATTTTGACTTGTGGTCAAAATAGTCAACGAATACAAAAGAGAAAGTAAAGCCTAGGGGAGTATTTTTAGGAGATGATTTTGTAGATAACAAGTAGTAGTATAGGGACAACAATTATATGAAGCACCAATGGTCATCCCACCCCTTTCTCAATGTACCCAATGCACTTATATATATTAAGACTCAATGGGTTCTTGCAAGAGAGAAATCATCAATAATTGATGAAATGTTAAAAATATTGTGTATACATATGTCTCACTCAAGATTTATCATGTGTCACATAGGTGTAATACAAGATGGTGTTGAAGCTAAATAAATTGTATTAAGGAAACAATAAGATAAATGAAAGGACATAATTTAAAAACAAATACCTTTACTTACATTAGTGTTGTATATAAAGAATGAGATGTAATAAATGTGAAGATGTTCAATATAGGAAACATTAGATGAACCTATATAAATTAGTGAAAAAGGGTGAAAAATTAATTTTTTAAATAAAATATACATGTAACATGTGAAAATATTATCTATAATGTTAGGATTCTAGAATATTTTACGATTCAAAAAAATAGCTAGTAAAGACAACGATATGTTCAAAAAACATAATCTAATGGTAAACATTTGAGAGATAAATAATTTTGAATAATAAATATAAAGAGGGTGAAAAATAATTCATTTATTATTTTTACTATTCTGAGAAAATAGATCTTTGAAAAACTTAGTGTGAGATTAGAGAGCCATCATAGTGAGGAGATGACAGCTAAGACGAGGAGGATGCATAACAACCACAACGAGTACAACATAGGTAAGCAATTGTGAATTTTAAAATTTTAAGTTTTTTATTCTAAATTGAATGAGATATAGAACTAAATGGTAGGCAAAATCTAGGCACTAAAATTGACCTTAATTTTTTAGGTAGATTAGGGGTAGAATGTGGTATTGAGTAGGAAGATGTTGGACCAATAAATTCTTAAGGCATATATGGTAAATGGTTAAAAAATCTCAGCTATAAAGAAACAAAGTTGACATTATCGACTTAATCTATAATTAAATTAGAATGTAGGGGTTGATTTCATAGTAGTGGGCCAATTTAGTAATCTAAGGGGTGGCCAACTACGTAGTAGTGCGCCAACTTAGTTGGTAAGGAAGATGAGGTTGACTACGTACTAGTGGGCTGATTCAGTTTATGGAAAAATGCTAATATATTCTATTAAATGGGTGAGACTATGTATTACATGGCTGATTTAGTATGTTAAAGCTAAATAATCACTGATTTAGTATCAAATGGGTTGATCTAGTTGAAAATGATAAGGGCTGATTTAGTATTGAAAAGAAGGAACATGGACAATTTATTATTGAATGTGTTGATTATGTAGGAAAATCAGGAACATGAGAAACTATAGAAAACCAACTTATTAAGTGGTTAATTTATAAATTTTTATGAATGTATTATGATTATTGATAACATGGAGATCTGATACATTCTTTGTTGTTTGATATTTTTCAGAGACATTAGAGATATTGGTTCCTGATAGATGCATCTTAACTACCAGATATATTAGATTATTTGAGTGACGTGGATAGAGCGTGACTGGTCATACTAATTTTTAGAGGCATAATGGAGATGAGATAGATCCCATTGAGTTTTGATCTCATTGTCATGCTCCTTAGAATGTGGGAATGATTAACAAACACTTTTTGATAGGTGGTGGATGGGGATACCATTGAGTTGGGGATCACACTGGAGAATGTCCATATATTTCTTGGACTGCCTATAGGTGGAACACTAGTGATCACTAACACATTGGAGAATCTAGATGAAAGACAAGCACTAGCCCAGTGGATGACATGCTCAAATAAGATATACCCTAGATTTAAGGTGAGCTTATTTGACATTTATATTGTGACCATTTCAGATATCTAGAAAGTAGTGATAGGACTTATGATAACATGAGTGCTATGTCATAAGTTAGATGTCAAGGTACCATTATACATAAGAGTTTTGTGTCAGTCAATATTATATCAAGGGACACTTTACAATGTTGGGGCTATCATCTGGGTCTATCTCATGCATGATATGTATGGGATGTTGTCTAAAGGGTAGAAGACCATCAGGCTTATTTTTTAATGAGTGCCTAGATATATGATAGGTTCCCCATGTATTGGCTAGCTGGGTTACCCCATGTGGTCAATAATAGGTTGCCCTAGGTCATTCGATGGAGACATGATCATGTAGCTTGGGATATGCTCCATGTGCCAGCTCTACAAACTATCACATGAAGAGAGATTATGTGGAGTTTTATACTCACATTGCTAATACATGGCCTAGTTAAGTGATCATTGCTATGGGGTTAACATAGGTGTGGATCATAAACCACTACATCTCATAGGTAGAGCCACATTTAATGTCACTTTCTACGATAATTTGGAATCCCACACCTAATAACCCCTCTAGTATTGCCTATTTATTAGGCATGACATGCTACAAATCCAAGGGAGAGAGTAGGGGAGGGGTCATTAACGATATTAGTGATCAAGCCATGATATGCTAGACCATAATAGGTAGTAGTGGAGCTAGAGGGGGAGATTTCATGGAAATGGATGCTAGCATATAGCAAGCACCATAACAAAAACAACAACTGCCATGACCTCATCATATATGATGGCACCATCGATGAGAGTAAGAACAAGTGAGGGATGCAACATATGATGAATCAATATATGATCTAGGATATAGCTGGTCCATAGAGACACCTCTGAGAAGAGGTTCACGATGTGATCGAGTGGTGAATCTAGGATTTTCACTAGTGCAGAGGCAAACCATAGAGGAAGTGCTCGAAAGTTGAGTGGATGGAGAGATCATGCTTGGTAGGAGAGAAAATAGAGAGACGGTGGTTGGTGACACTAACACTAGTGATAAATGTTGTAATTTTGATTTAAGCTTTGATATAGAATATTGGTTACATTGTGATCATAATAGACAAACATATTTTTAGATATATGTGATATGATATCTATCTAGTTTTTGGTTTTGTAGATTTGATGATGGAGGAGGTTAGATGGGGAGCTCTGATAGTGGTTGCACATTATGACATTTTGGATGGGGTGTTGACACCATACGACCCCATCACTCTGTACGTTCTTATGGTACTATCTACCCTAGCCTAGGCAAGCTAGTTTAAACTAGTGAGGGAGACTGTGAGGTAGATATAGGCATGTAGGGATGGATTAAATTAATTTTTAGGGTGGGAGAGGGAGAGGCATAGGCTTGGTAGGCCTTGGCTCAACAGAGAGTGACAAACATGGCTACTGCTATCTAATTTAGATAGGTGAAAACTTAGGTGGCCAATCTATAGGGATAGATAGCAGGTTTGATATTCTAAACTACCTCATTATAGTGTACCATTTAGAGGGGATAGTCTCAGCCATCTATGGGCAACGTAGCCAGGCCATAGGATAAAAAGGATAAATCCCAACTTCAGAGCTAGAACTATTTATATTTTATACTTTGTATTGTATAAAACACACACATATATATATTGATTTTGGAAATTGTATTTCCATCTCATGGGGTGTACTTGGTTGTGGATGTTGATGCATAGATATATTTATATTTAACACCTATATTTATCTTTTATTGCATGTGTTATGGGAAATATATGTTGAGTGTTTTTTTTATCATTATGTGATACACATGCATGGTTAAAAAAGAAAAATACAAAAATGATGTGGAAAAATATAAATAATCAAAAAAAATGTACTACACACTATACCATGATGGGAAATATGTAATAATAAAAAGTGACTAACTATAATAATTCAAAGATGGTAAAAGGGTAACAAATATTTGTAAACCATTTAAAAGTTTTGCACCAAGTTAAAACAAGTAAAATCACACTATATCACATTGGGAAGTATAAAAATAATTTAATAAAATGGAAGACATATGAAAATTAAATTGTATAGAAACAAAATAATTAAGTCAAACAATCATATTAAATCATGTTGGGAAGTATAAAGAGAAAGATAGAATTGAAAATTGAAATGAAATTAATGACTCTAATTCAAGTTGAGAAGTTAGAAAAATTTAATTAAATGGTTGTAAGCATACATGTAATCAGAAAATAAGAAGATAAAAGTGAAATATTAATGAAGTATAAAACATACTATATCAAGATAGGAAACATGTCAATGACGTGTAAATTTTAATCAATCACTATCTATCTCAGATTTGACATGTAATTTCATTGTGACTTGGGTATTGGAATATTTTGTGAGAAAAATCTGGTCCTATCTATGGGCTTACACTGTAAATCACAAAGGAAACACTACTGAGGTGGAAACAACTATGGGAATGAATTTAAATGGATGTTTGTAATTTCATAATTTGTGAGGAATGATTGGTCCTACACATGGTTTTATAATTCAACTCACAAATGAAACTCCTAGGGGGAATGATCAGTTAAAAAAATTTCCAAAGGGGAAATATTTTGAATATTGTAAATGAAAGAGGGAATGTAAAAATAATAATGTAGGCATCTATGATAATACCTTAGAAAACATGAGGCAAAATATGTACATAGGAAAGACACTAAGTGGCTAGTAACCATCAAAATATAAAAAATACCTATTCATAATAGGCACAAAGCTATATATAAAATAAGTGAGATACTAAGATCAATTCATGTTGGTTAAGTAGGTAACATAGATTTTTTATTCTCCTTTTTCAATCTACTGGCCTACTACACCCTAATGGACCTTTAATCTATCATGAGGCCAATTATGGAGTTTGAGCTTCGATTATAAAAATGATATGTGCTATGAATCACATCTTTTAGTGTGATTTAAATTTTGAGATTTTTATATTTCCTTTTGTATCATTTCCTTTTGTTTAAATGATTTGAATTTTAAATTTTTATGGCTTGTAAGATTCCCCCTCCATATGGATTTGGAATAAACAATATGAGGGATAAAAGTGATACACATGAATGAGCTCTAGACTAACTAAAGGAATCTAAGTATTCAAAGATATGATTGACTAAACACTTGGGCCTACCTATGAGCCAATATGTTATCTCAAGTTTCAACCATGTGTATGCTGAGTTTGAAAAAGGAAATAAGGGATTAAAGGAGATCCAAAGTGGATCGATAAAATAAAATTACAATGAGATTACTTGTTTGCTAACTTATCACGTGGTAAAGAAGGATTACTAAATGAAGCAAGGTTTGTATAACCAAGTCACAATAATAATTATCCATGTTGTGGAGATAAGATAACAAAGAAACATGAGAAAAGACAAACATCTATAAATATAAATGAATGTATAAATATAAACATGTAATCATGAAAGAAATAAAAAGAATCCATAAGATAATATGAAAAGAAATGAAACCATATCTAACATATAATGTGAAATATAAGCTGAGAAGGGGTAGGATGCAATGTGCTAATATATTATTGAATATTTCAATAATGGTTATAAGAATGATTATCTATTTTATGAAAGCAATAAATATGATTGTTAGTAGACTTTAGGGGTCTACTAATGGAAGGAGTGGAAGTAAAAGCTATGAAATGTTGGTATAACTGAAAGTCTCTAGTCCAATGATTTGTAACTTTATGAATATCACAGTAAAGTTAATCTACCCATTGGGTGAGAAAGGGATCAAGTTGCAACAAAGGAAGTAGGCCATCACCAAGGGAAGGTGAGGTGGGTAGAGAGACTGGGCTAGGATCATTTGAAGGAGAAACAAAATTAAATACAGGATGAGACTCAATGAATAATAGAGTAGAAGTCTAAACTAAACTAGGCTTAGCTGAGGGAGAAGTAGGATGTGCAGAGGGATTAGGAGTGATAACAAACATCTCTAGGGGAAATAATCTATAGGGATCTTGATATCTAATGAAATGATAAGGTCTAGTCATAGCATGATTCATGAGTCTACTGTTAAGAGGCTCTGCCAAAAATAGAGGTGTGCTATGTGAGTGCTTCATCTCTACCCCATGATAAAGAGGAAAAATGATAGAATTAATAACTATATAAGATGAATTATGATAAGATGAAAAAAATATTGAAACAAAGAAAAATAATGAAGGATATCAACATCTATAGCTTGGATAAGATCTCATAGAAATAGATCATCTAAAGTATAACCATCATCATAATCGGGTGTATGAATGTCAATGGTGTAGGTAGCTATGATTTTTTTGTCAAAAGTGGTGTGATGAATAGAATGTCAAGTTTTGGTTAATACCATAGGTATATAATTGATAGGCAACTGATGGGATTGTGGACTCAAGTATGACGAAAGCTGGGTGATGAGATGAGGAAAGAGATCTAAAGTTTTGATCTTGAGGTTGATCTTGTCTGACTCATCATCATTAGAGTATAAGAGTTAGGTGGTATGTTCTTGATGAGTTTGGGGTGAAGATTATAAATGTTTTCACTAAATATTTCACCCTAGAGAGGTTGTTTAGGCATTCTCTAAATTGAGTGAAACATTAGATTACCTCTAAGCCGATGGGTTGTCTATAATAGAGGTAAACCTCTAGATTTAAGGGCTAACTCCCTAGATTAGTCTTTGATAGTTCATTACCTACAATACTTGTTTACTTGGATGGAAAGGAATATTAGTAACATAAAAATTAACCTATGCTAATGAGGTGATAAACTAGATATATCTCCACTGGACTACCATACACTTGCACTATGAAACATGACTCACAACTCTAGTCTCAAAATCCTAGATTGTTTTAACATAATTGTTTCAAACATGGATGTAATATGCATTATACTTTTTAAGGTGAGTAAACATGAGGTTATATTGCTAACACTAATGCTACTCTTTACACTTAGAGATATATATATACACTTGAATAAACTTCATGTGACCTACTAGAGGGAAACTACTTGCATTAAACATGGAAGAGTAAAGAGAAGACAAGGGTAGATACTTATCACTTGTCATTCCACTATACACCACTTCAAACACTTAAAAAAGAAGATATGAATTCAAAACTAGATTTAAAATATTCATTTCAAGTGTAAAAATAGTATTCAAATTAGCAGGGCTTCATCATACTAGGTGTCGATTTTTTATTACAAGACTAAAAAGGCTTGAATTTATAGAACATAAGAGAGGAGAGAGAATAAGATAAGTAAAAGGGTGAAAAGGACAAGTGTCAAACTATGAGAACTAGTTACATTTTGATAAAATTAAGTGTGAAAAAGGTCAATAAGGTCTTTTTAGACAAATGTCCATTAGAATTGCATCCTTCTCCTAAAATTGGTGTAAAGACCTCAATTAGCCTTAATGAAACTACTCTCATGATGAAGCATCACTTGACTGCTTGAAACTCACTTAGGAAGTCTTTAACACATATATCCTATCATGAGAAGTTGGAAATAATATTTTTAATCTTCATCTATGCCCTTCAACTGATGACTTCCCTTTGTCACTTGTCATTCATTGTTTGCAGTCATTCATCACTTGCCCTCTAGGTCTGTCTTCAGACTTGTCACCTAAGTGACTTGCATCTGCTCATATATATGCATGGTATAGGTTTTAAGACACCTATTAAATAACTCTTTGCCTTCCTCTCTAACATATAGACCTCAAAAGTTTCAAAGTCACTCTTCTCACTCTCACACTTAACCAGTCATTTTCCCCTCTCTTCGTCTGTTTAGACTATCTACAATGAATAGTATAACAAAGAGATATTCATGCATAACTATGATGATAATTGAGTTTTATAAGTTGGAAAAAGTCACCATAGACCTCCCTCAATGTCTCTTACATGTCTATTCTCCTTTGTACCTATAACATACTTCAAATCTTGTAAAGACAAAGAAATAGGCTTGTTCGTACAAGAGATAGTACAAAATAATTGGATGGAAGTGAGATTGAAAGAGTTCTAGATAATTAAAAATTAGTTTTAAAACCAATTAACTCCCTTTGAATGCATTTTCCACCATATCTTCTCCATTAAGTCTAACCCAGGGTTTCGAGAGGGTTTTAGGTGTCTTGGATTGTTAAAAATGATTCATAAAGGTTAGACATCCAACCCCTAAATCAATTCCATAAATCTTGAGTTAAAGACCCCCCTCAACTACCCATATTTTCTTGAGGTCCATGCATAGTTTTTATACAAATATGAGTAGATGAACATGGCCTCAATCTTTTGACTACATTTTGGGTACCCCTGATAGAAATTTAGGCAAAAAAATGACCACTATGTGTAATTACCTACAAAAAATGTTTCTAATCCATCCTTAAATCTTGCATGAAGGTGATCAAATGGCTTATGAAGGTTATGTGGTCAAGGAATTGGAACTAGGCACCCTAAGGGTTTAGGCCTAGTTCTAGACTTAATAGGCCAGGACTGTGTATCTAAACCTATGACCACCTCTAAATGTTCATGATAACTGTCGGGATTTTTCTAAATCTGTTCACATTTAAACAAACTCTATACAATGTACAACCATCATCCAAATATTTCCTCCATCCTTCTTCATTCATATGTCCTGCTTATAGTTTTATCTTGACTGGGATTGCCCTCTAGCTAAGACAAAATAAAGGGAATTTTTATTTGCTTGGACAATATGAGTCCATGGGAGTATGATCTAGGTCATTATGATGTTTTTTACAAATTTAAAAATATTTGTCGTGTTCAAAGACCCCTCAAGACTTCAAATTCTTCAAGATAGGCTTATATGACTAATGACTATGCACAAACTTTGTGACTGTAGGTTGAAGTTTGAAACTCAGTCTCTACTCTATCTTCTTACATATTAGAATCAAGTGAAGATGTGTTATACAAGTGTGAAGATTGTTTCAATGTGTTCACCCACCTAATACTTTTTCCAACCTTTTAAACCATCTCTCTCCACTATCCTAAGCTAGTTTACAGATTGAGTCAAATTATAGGTGGCAATTTTTGGAGAAACAAGAACTCTTATAGGTGATAACCTATGTCAAATCACTATAAATAAACTATTTTTATTGATTATGAGGTTATTAGTGTCATCTTACACTCTATGTCTTTATTCATACAACCATTATGTCACTATTGTGTTGTAAGATCGTTTTAAATTCAAAAATACTACAACTTACTGAATGCCTACAGTGAAAACTTGCTTAAATGGAAGATTATTTACATTACCTTCTCTTGAACAAAAAACCACCTTATTATGTCAAGACATTGTCTCTAGGCTTGGAATATAAGAAATGAACTATTAGGCGTATCTAGACCTCAAGTCACCTCACCATGGGATGACCTAGTGTACGAACAAAACTTGATTCAAAGAAGTTAAGGTAAAACTTCTGAATTACAACTTTTGTAGCCTGTGGACATGGTTGTAGGTCTATCTACATATAATGGACTCACCATTATCATAATGATACTCTCAATTACCTTATACCTTATTGAAGGTCTCAATTGAGTTCAAACATCTTCATCTCAACACTCTTTTGCCTCTTTTAGATTGAACTCAGGCCACTATTAGAGACTGTCTATATGTATATATGATATAGGACTATGTATGTTGAATTGGTTATCAAAACAAATATCTAACCCTTTGAATATCTCATTCTTACTATTTTAACTTGATAATCCTATCAAAACCTTGAAACCTTATTGCTTCATCAACATGACTGATCAAGGTTTAGTTTCACTTGACTATAGGTGATAGCCATAAGAAGATTTAACTATGTGCTTTGACTATATTCGAAGTCCTCCCTTTCCAACATTAGGTATTTTAATAGTTTAACCATGTTACTCATGATACATGAGATCATATAGATGTTTATAGGTTCCAAACATCAACAACACCTTTGTCTAAGCACTCTCACATAATCTTGCAGGTGGCTATTGTAGGGCTTCTTGACTATGCTAAATGTCATATAGTTTACACTTCTAACCATGATCTTCTTCAGACTGAAATTTCAAAAGATAAACTGATCACTATGTAATGTGAGATTGAACACAACATATCAATTTTTTTCTAAATACTAATACATGAAAATAATCTTTGCAATTGTGATAACAATGTCTGTAGACTTCAATGAAGTCTTCTACTAGCAAAATGAGATAGTCCTACTTATCATTTCACACCCAAACATGCAAACTAGACTGAAAACCTTATGAGAAAGATGGCCACACTCTTTAAGATCATGTACCCACTTGGTTTTATCATATCAACCTAAACATATAATAAAATTGAATCCATTGGAGATGTGTAGGTAGATTAAAAGCACTAACACTCTTAGTGATGGTTCATGAAGCATAGATCACCAAAATAGACTATTACCATGAAGTTGGAGTAAATAGAGACTAATTTCACCCACCAAGTGCACTCACTTTAACTCTGATTCTCTTGTTCATATTGAATGAAAATTGTTGACTTGTTTAACCTTGTCCAAGAGAGCGATGAGAAAAGAGAATCAATTTTACTTAATTTTAGGTCTATCAAAGCTTCCAAATAATGAAATTGAATTATGGGGATCTGAAGGGACCCTAATAAAGTCTTACCATGTGCCATAACTATTATATAGGTCATACAACTACCTAAAACTACCTAATCTTCTTGGTTAGATGTTGAACCTATAATTTATCAGTTTCACAATAGTTTTTTTTTAATTCTAACATGTTGGATGTGATATTTCAATTTGACACCTTTGTATTTTATGGAAACCATACCACTTTATTAAATGACTTGAAAGGTGACCTTAAATGACATAAGATGAACTTAAACAAAAATGACAAAGATGAAGCATATTGTATGACCTCATTTAAGACCATAAGACCAATTTTATAAGACACCCTATAAAAAGTTTGAAATATATAAGGGGTTGAACTAATTTGACCTGGGGTCAAATTAGTCAATATTTTGGTGATTTTTTAGGGTATAAAACTAGCTATGCTAAAGAGCAATAGCTTTTTCCTATCCATTGGGCTATATAGTCACCTATACACTATAATTGACATTGAATTGCTTCTAAAAGAACATCAAACCACACCAAATGATAGCAAAAAAACACATAAGACAACACACCAAATCAAACACACTTGTGTTTTTAAGAACACTTAGGAAAAATACACACAACATAAGAAAATCACATCTAACCTAATATGTACAAGACTTCAAATAGTTAAGGTGATGAATAATTCACCATTGCTTCAACC
This sequence comes from Torreya grandis, assembly GCA_037957365.1. Classification (NCBI taxonomy): domain Eukaryota; kingdom Viridiplantae; phylum Streptophyta; class Pinopsida; order Cupressales; family Taxaceae; genus Torreya; species Torreya grandis. The sequence continues at coordinate 628,675 of JARHVA010000995.1, read as the reverse complement.
AAGGTCAAATACAATGCCTCTTGCATCCTTGTTGATCCAAGAAAACATATCTTCTTGTGATGCATACTTGTCAATAAACACTTGCTTATGTATATGGTTAAATGACTTATCATCTTTACATCTTATGCTGACTACAAGTGTGTCATTTGTAACTCTCATGAATACTCCATTTATCCCTCTAAGAGTCTTATTTGATTTTTTAGTATAATTGACCTCTATCATATCCACTCAATACTTCTCAAACTGAATCTTGGGAATCATAAAAGTTATCTTAAATTCATTCTCTTTTAGGACATAATGCACTTGATGTTTATAACCATCAAACTTGTTTTCTTATTGCTCCAATATATCTGATAGTGGTTCAATATCAGACTGAGATTGAGATTGCTCTTCATCCACACACATTTATGCCTTATTCTCATTGGACTCCTTCATGAATGTAGCCTTATTAATAGTGGTTTGACTTTCATCCTCATGCTTTTTAGGACACTATCCTTCATGTTTATAAGGTCTATCAATAACCTTACTATCATATTCATGATTCTTAGGAAAAGGAGTTGATTTACTCAACTATTGAACTATGACATGAAATTGTTGCCATAAGTCATCTTCTTCTTCATGGATATCACGTTCATGGGATCCTCCATCTTGTGTAGGTAAAATGACATTGTCTTCCTCATTATCCTAATATACCATAATTTGAAAACCATCATCATCATGCATATGAACAAGGTAATTACCCTAAGTAGCTTGTTGAAAAGAATTATCAATGCTTACCTTAGAATGTTCATCACCTTCTTCATGGATGATATATGTGCCAAGGTCTATTTGTTTAATAAAAATGTATGGACTATGTCCATAAGTGTTAGCACCATACTCATCTAAGAAAATATTAGAGATACCTTCAAGTTTGGAAGATGCTCCATCATTTTTAGCATACTCTTCTTGATCATTGATGGTACAATTCATGTTAGAGATTGATTCCACATATGGCTCAATATGAAACTTATCTAATGGTTATGTCCTAATAGTCACCTTTGATCCATACCTTTTCTTGAAGGCCAAGAAGGACCAACCATCTAAGAGATAACCTCCTATCTTGGTGTTGAAATGCCTTGATAGGCAGATAGAAAATTGAGCAGGGAAATATATCACCACTATATCTTGAAGGATATGAAAGCTTGGAAAATAATGCAATAAAATTTGATGAGCCCCATTTAATTTTATGATGTCCCATCAATTTTTATCACTCCCTTGTTATATGGATCATATTTAAATACCAATTTATTTTCCACAAGCTTGGGCATAACTAAGGTACTTGCCCCACTATTCACAATGCAATTGTGGACAAGCTTGTCTCCCATAATGAGAGTGAGGTAGAAGGGTGGGGGATATTTAGAGTTGGTAGAGGGTTAAATAATGTGAGTAATATAATTAGTGAGGGATACATCATCATGTCTTGATGGCTGAGGACTGATGTGGACTTAAGATAGTTGCTCTTGAAGAATTTCCTTTTAGTCAGGCATGTGGAGCACTTCCCAAAGATATATAGATGTTTTATCACTCTTTAAAGAATAAATAATATTCAAAACAAGAACAATCACATTTTATTACATTATTGAAGGCAAAAAAGTTCCTTGAGCTTGAGGAAATGGGGCACTTTGATTTAACCTTCCTACACTCTAATTTGAATTAGGCAAATAATTGTAGGGACTATCACATTTGTATTCACACCTTGATGCCTTATAGGAGGTTTATTTGAACTTATGTCAACACCATGAACATCTCCCAAAACTTTCATCTTTGATATTGTATTATCTACAATTAAATTACTCTGATTGAGGACAAATGTATCTATTTTACTTGAAAGTTTGCAAGGCTCACTCTTTGAAGCTGTCATTCTTCATTTTCTTTTGCTTCAATGAAGTTCTCATCTGCTATTGTCAATTGAGAAGTAAGTCCTCTTTGAGAAACCAAGGCTTATCCCCCATCTTCATTTCCATCCATATATTGTCCTTGAGACTACCATTCTTCATTTCAAACCAAGTTACTATGGACTAGGACCATAGCTCTTGTGTTGGCAGTAAAGGTTGGATTATATGCATTGGGTGGCGTATTGAAGTTAGAAAGTCCTTGTACTCTCCCTTAACCATATAGTTGAGGTCAGAACCTATTTTCTTGTGAAGGATAGAGATAGGGTTTTCATTAACTCCATATTGTATATTTAGTTGCCTAACATGAACCTCAAAGGCATTAGATCTTTCCTCCCAATCAATGATATCCTTTGCCTTTGTTGGGGTAGCTCTAGATTTGGTGCTTACACTTGGGATTGGAATAAGAATTGGATAATTAAAAGATATATTAGGAAGAAGAGGCATATATACTTTTGGAGGGAGTTTACCAAATTATATTAGGATATTCTCAGCTCTAATGGCTATGTCATAGTCTATATCATTCCCAATAATCCTTAGGTATGTAGGGAAAACAAAGCTTGCAGAGGGTCTCATGGGAGAGGGTAGTCTATACCAAGTTCTTTGAAATCTCTCATTGAAGTCATGCATAGTCTCTTTAGGACCTATATGAATCACATTCAACTGGTGAATGGGTGATGTGTGATCACTTTTATCCTCAAAACTTTGGGATAAAAACTCTCTAAACTCTTCCCAAGTGGTGATACATCTTACCAACAATATCTTATACCATTCAAGGGATTTTCCCCTAAGAGACATGTCAAGTAATCTAATTGCAATGTTAACTTTAGTGACATTATAAAAGTTGAAAAATTTAAAAATGTCCCTAGTATGCTCACTTAGGGTGATTAGACCTTCCCTGTTGAAAGTGGGAACACTCTTGGTGGATTTAGGAGGGATATTATCATATGCATTTAGGTATATGGGATATTTAGTGTTAAAGGCTGGGAAGGCATGTTTCCTAGCCATATTGTCTTCAGTTTCATCTTCACTCTCTTTGTCTTCTTGGATTGCAAAGTCTTATTTCTCTTCAAATGTCAATATACGATGATGATGTTAAACTTCAAGAGGAAGTTTAGGTTGAAGGAGTGAGTTTATATGGTTGTTACCTCTACTAGTAGTTGACCTAGTAAGGACCATGAAGTATGGACAAAAAGAATGATAAAATTTAGTCTACAACAATATATTACCTTTAGTGGAGTCATCAATTATTAAGTAGAGCACCATATGTAGTTGTGATGTTGACAAGACCAACATTAATCTTGAAAAGATATAATGGAGATAATAATCCCACTAGGTATGCCAAAATTATTGTCATTCAATCTTGTACCCTAGAGAAGTTATTCAGGCCTTCTCTAGATTGAGTGAAATATTGGATTACCTATAGGCCTGTGGGTTGCCTATAATAGAGGTAAACCTGCAGGTTTAAGGAATAGCTCCCTAGATTAGTCTTTGATATATTATCACCTATAATACTTGTTTGTTTAGATGGAAAGGGATATAATAAACATTAAAAGTAACCTATGATAATGAGGTGATACACCAAATAGATCTCTAATAGACTACCATACAATTGCACTATGAAACATGACTCAAAACTCTAGTCTCAACATCCTAGATTTCTCTAACATAATTGTTTCCAAAATGGAGGTGATATGCATTGTACTTATCAAGGTGAGTGAACATGAGGTCAGATTGTAGACACTAATGCTACTCTTTACTCCTAGAGATAGAAAAATACCCATGACCAATCAACCCTCACCTAAAACTAATCAAATCTCAAATACAACCAACCAACAACCTATAAACAACCATTTAACCATCATCATACCCAACCAACAACCCATCAACACCAACTTAATAATTATCATAACCAAATTCAACTTCAACCTATCTAACCTCATCAACCATTAGGTCACCTACCCCAACCATCATATCAACTACCCCAAACCACTTTTAGATAACCCTCTTTATCTCAACACTAATATTTTTTCTATCCTCTTCACCATCCAACCAACTATCAAACAAAATTATCAACCTTACCTAACCTATCAAACCAACCCACCTTATCAACCTTACCCAAGCAATCAAACCCACCTAACCTATCAACTCAACCAAACCGATACAAATAACTAACCTCATTAAACCAATTGATTAGCTCACAGACTAAAGAGCAATCTATCATTTAACCTCTTTTTTCACCCATTATTGTGCACACCAATAACTAAAGCCCTTAACATAATAAGGCCCATCTATTAGATTTGATTTTTAGTCAACCTATAACTAAGGAAACCATAATCCAACCCTTAACCAAACCACTTATTAACCAAGTGTAACCTTCTCAGCTTTACTTTGAAATCACAATTAAGGAAACCAAACCACCTCTTCCACTTACCCATGTGGAATCAATAAATCAACATTTTCCAATTACCCATGTGGAACCAACCAACCAACATCTTCCACTTACCCATATGGAACCAACCAACCAACCTTTTCCACTTACCCATGTAGAACTGACCAATCAACCTCTTCCACTTACCCACGTGAAACCAAATAATCAACCTCTTCCACTTACCCATGTGGAACCAACCTACTAACCTTTTTCACTCACCCATGTGGAACTAACCAATCAATCTCTTTTACTCACCCATGTAGAACCAACCAATCAATATTTTCAAATTACCCATGTGGAACCAACCAACCAACCTCTTCCACTTACCCACATAAAACTAACCAATCAATCTCTTCCACTTACCCATGTGGAACCAACCAATCAAGCTTTTCCACCTACCCATGTGGAACCTACCAACTGACATTTTTCAATCACCCATGTGGAACCAACCAACCTATCTCTTCCACTTACCAAATTTGTGAAACCTATCATCAACCCTACCTTACCAACCATCAGCCCAACCTTAACAAACATTAACCCTACCTCAACTACCATTAACCTAACTTTACCTATCATCAACCCAAACTTACGCACCATTAACTCAACCTTACCACATATTAATCTAAACCAAAACCAACCCATCAAATCAAACAAACCTTTCCAACCTACCCTTACCTCACCAAACTCCCTCTTTGGTAAAATCAAACACTCTTATCTAACTTATCTTTATTTTGGGATAGTGTTGTCAAACCTACCCTAACCTATCAAAATCAGGCCCAACAACATTTTACTAGCCTTGGTGTAATATAAGAAATCACACCTAAACCACCAGCTACAAACTTAACCTACTAACAACTAATAACTAACAACCCCTTTTGGGAGGTGGATGAAGTCATATTCACCCCTAAACCCTATTATTAACCAAAACCTCACTTTAGGATCATTTTTCCATCTTTGACCATCCATAGAAAGAGCAAACTGGGGTGAACTCTCCTTCCATAAGGCTTTGACCATTTATCAACCCAAACCATACCTTAACAATTAACCAAACTAACCCTTGGCATTTTTTTTCCTCAACCTATCAACCAACCAACCCTAAACTATTGGAGATTACCTTTCTCCTTTACCCAACCAAACTTATTGGAGAATCACTTTCTTCCCCTACCTAATGGAGTCACCTTCTCCACCAACTTACGTAACTTTTGGAGATTACCCTTCTCTACTTTACCAACCATTTGTTATTTCTTAGGATCACATCCTACCTTGGATATCTGAGAACTCACCAACCAACCACCTTACCTTAACCATAAAACCATTGAATATTTTTCTTCTCCATTAAGCAATCAACCAACCCAATGACTTTAACCTTAGTCCTTTTGGGGCACTTTTTCCACATTTTTTGTGATCACTAACCATTTAGTAGTCACCTTATCCTCCAATAATTGGAGATTACCCTTCTCCACCAACTTATTTGGGAGTTACCTTCTCCTTAATATTTTAGAGAGTACCTTCTCCATCAACTCAACTTGAAACAAGTGGTACATCAAATTGGGACAACCCATTTGATCACTATCCAACCTATTTTGAGTCACCTTATCCCCCAATCATTGGAGATTACCCTTATTCACCAAAATATCACCTAACCAACTTCACCTTTTTGTCAATCCAAATATTTTATGCATCTAATCAAGTGTCAAAAAGTAATTGGGGGACATCTACTCTCCTAATTGACATCAACCATTTACACAAGCATGGATCTGGGGCATATTATAATCTCAACCTCCTCAAATGCTTTTGCATTTGTGTGCATATTCTTTGGTTAAACTAAGTTCCTTATCATTTTGTGTCTAACTTAAGCTCATCCCTTATTTTTAATCACCTTCATCTCCTTATCTTTAAAGAAAATCGATTAAAAATAGGATCATGTGATTATTTGTCATAAACTTAGCCTAATCTTAAGAATGGATACCATAGATCTATCCATGACATGATCTTCATGGTAATTTTCAACCTTTTTAAGATGGATTCCCATGGTCATTGTCACTTAAACCACATCTTTTACCCATCATCAACCTCTTTGTGCTATGGCTTTGCCTCTATAAAGGAAAAATTTAGGCCTATATAAATAGTCCATGTCTAAATCAACATATAAACAATTTGGAATACCAAAATATCACTTGGGTCAACATCTCTAGCATGTAGACTACTCCCTTAAAGGAAAACTACCTCAAAACAACCAAAATTGCTTGAACTTAACGTAGACTACTCCTTGAAGGATGACTGTTAAACATGAATAAATCCAAACTTAGACCACTCTCTTGAAAGATGGCTAAGTCAAATTTGTAAAAAAAAATCATTTAAAGCTTCCCGCATTGATCAGCTTCCCAAACATATCAAACTAAGTAGTAACAAACCCTATATCAAAATTAAACACCAATCAATCACAAAGAAAGTTGCAATCAACTTTCACAATAACATCAATAGACTTCCCACATCGATCAATCTACACCTAGCATATGACATGGAATTTTCTATCATGGTTCCTAAGTCACTTATAGAAGGGGCAAACCATAGCCACAATAAGGTTACCCTACCTATCAACCACTACCTATCATCCATCTCCCCTTTTGTCCTCCACAAATTAAGGAATTTTTGAGCTTACTTGACACCATGTGATCATGCTACCTTTTTTTAAACCATCAAACTAACAATAAAGCAAAATCATGATAGGGTTTTATGCTCATAAGCTCACCCATTTTACCATCATGGTATTTTTCAATTACAATGTTTATCCTCCTTCTTATACTTTCATGACTACTTAGGAAGATCTACCTTCCCCCCTATGAGTCATTGAAACCAATCCATCAATCTAACCAATCCATGAACCTATTTTGGATTCACCTTCTCCACCATTTTGGAGTCATGTTCTCCACCAAATAATTAAACTAGCCATGATCCATTGGAGAGCACCTTCTACACCAAACCATCAAACCTTAGAGAGCATGTTCTCCACCAAACCAAACCCAACCTTTGGAGATTACCCTTCTCTAACCACCTTACCTTAACCATGAACCATTATAGATTACCCTTCTCCTAACAAAACCAAACCAAGTGGTACATAAAATAGGGAAAACCCATTTAAAATACCACCAAACCATTAGAGATTACCTTTTCCATCAACTCCAACCATTGGAAATCACCTTCTCCACCAAATCAACCCCAACCTTTGGATATTACCTTTCTTTGCAAACCTTCAACCAAACCAAACTAAGTAGAACATAAAATTGGGGAAACCTATTTGAATACCACTAACCAATATTCAAATAACACCTATTATTCACAAACCAACCATGAAACATTGGAGAACACCCTCTCCAACCAACCAACCAATCATCTGACCACATCCACCTCGATATTAGCCATTTTTGACCTAAACTATTCACATATTTTATGACACCTTCCCTTGGTCCTTTTAATTGCATCGATTACCTTTCCATGTTAAACATTTAAATTTACACCACCTTGTGCACAAACAATCATTTTGTGTCTTCCAAAGAGCACTTCCTACTTTGGATACCTATGAGACATTGATCTTTTCTAAAAGACTTATAGAGTAACCTGATCATCTATGCCTAATGTTGGGACCTATTTAACCTATCACTTATCCTTCTAGAAAAAACTTATTTTAACCAACATTAGTAACTTAATCTATGCATGATCTCAACTATCACACTTTATCACATTTTGTGAGCATGTTTGCACCTTAATGCCCAACCTCACTTACAACCCTTGTTACCTACATTCCCATCCACTTAACTACTCAAACTTGAGCCTGATTCTATTTCACCTCATCAAATCTTAATTTAAGGGGGATAACTCCTCCCATACTTAGGGAAACTAAACCTTTGACCTATAATCTATTTTTGTTTTATAGTTTACTAATATAAACTACATAACAAAAAGGGGCAAAATGTAGACACCAAAAAACCATACATGATGGTTCTAAATGTCAAAGTACCTCTGGGTGCCCAACCCACCTAAAAACACATTTATAACCCACCTTTAACCTAAACCATTCACCTTTGACCCTTAACCCAACCTAAATTTTTTAACCCACCTTGACCCTTCACCTTCGAACACTTGACCACCGATGGTCACCATAACTATCGACAGTTAGACTGACCACTGACAGTTAGGTCCTTACCTATTAAACCTTCAAACTTAATCTATGTGCAAGATAACACATAAAAATTTAATTCAATTAGCTACTAATGCATCTACCTATTAAATTTGGGTATAAAACACATCTCTTATTTTTCTTATAAAAAAATGAGAGTAGGACCAAGAAAGGGATCTTGGATAATCATTTTTCAAATCAGCCTCTCCAACTATCAACTCTCAGGATGAACTAGCAAGAGATTTTTCTTTACAAATTTTCATTATTCTAATAAGTTTATAGGTGCAACACAAACCCATAATGCTACTGAAATAACTTTAGACTTCATCAATCAACCAACTAACACTGTTGAAATTTCTCCAGACTCTTTAGCAAGTCAACAACCTTCCATCATGAGAAAAGTATTTTTTTTCATGTATTCATTTACATTGCTCTTGTTTTAGCAATGTCCTTTGACCTCTAACTGACAGATCAACCTTTACCTAAATCAAACTTATTAAAAATAACCATCGATGGTTGATTTAACTACTAACGGTCACCCTGACCACTGACAGTCATTGTGTGAACCCTTTTGACCAAAACCTAACAAGCAACAACCAACCAACAACCTTAACCAAAACCCTATTTTCTTGGCCCTATCACCTCATAGACTAGAAATAACAACCTAACCTAACCTAAATGTTTCTTTAATAATTTAGCATTCACCTTAATTTTATTTTGTTAAAACACTAGCATTTCTTTTAAAAGTATTTATTTATTTAGATCTAGTACTTTTATGTTATGCAAGCTTTCTTCTCAACATTAACTTGTATAAAAAAGTGGATTGACAACATCCTAGTAGCTCACACTTCTTGGATCTATCTTGCTAGGCAACCCACCTAACCTACTTAACTAACCAACCCTTTTCTAGTTCTCTCTTATTGTAGGTCATCTTCCTAAGCCAAAGAGGAGTATCTATAATCATCTAAATCACACACAAAAAAATAAATAGGTTCTTATACCATACCCATATCTAGTGTCTTACATCTTCTTTTCCAAAAAAATAAAACTAAAATTGAGAGAAATATATAGATCATAGAAGAAGAGAGATAAGAAAAGAGGTAGAAGGGTCACAAGGACAAGCGTCAAACTATAAGAAATAGTTACATTTCAGGAAAATGAAGTGTGAAATAGGTCATGAAGATCCTTTTAGACAAATTTCCATCATAATTGTATCATTTTATTGAAATTAGTGTAGAGACCTCAATTAGCCTTATTGAAACTGCCCTCATGATGAAACTTCACTTGACTACTTGAAACTGGCTTAGGAAGTATTTGACACATGTCTTGGAATGGGATGTTAGAAACAAGATTTTAACTTTCATATATTCCATTAATCTAATGACTTCCATTTTGTCACTTGTTATTCACTATTTGTAGTCATTCATCACTAGCCCTCTAGCTCTGTCTTCACACTTATCACTTAAGTGACTTGAATATACTCATAGATATGCATTACATAGGTGTTAGGAAACATGTTTAAGACCTATTTAACTTACACTCTATCATATAGAGATCAAAAATTTTCAAAGTCACTCTTCTCACTTTCATAATTAAAAAGTCATTTTGCCCTCTCACCATCTATTTAGATTAAATGCAATGAATTGTCTAACAAAGATCTCTTCATGCACAAATATGGTGAAAATTTAATTTAATAATTTGGAATAAGTTCACACAGACCTCTCTCAAGGGATCTTACTTGTCTATTTTCATTTGTACTTGTAACATACTTCAAGTCCTATAAAAGATAGAGAAATAGGCATGTCTATATAAGTGGTAATACAAAATAATTGGATTTTAGAGAGATTTAGAGAGTTCTAAACAATAAAAAATCAATTTTAAGACCAATTGACTCCCTCTAAATGCAATTCCCACCATATCTTCTCCAGTGGCTCCAAACTAGGGTTTTGAGAGGGTTCTAGGTGTCTTAGACTATTAACAATGATTCATAAAAGTTAAACATCCAACTTCTAAAACAATTCCATAAATGCTGAGTTCATGACCTTTCTAAACTACGCCTAGATACTTTAGGTATTATTCATAGTGTCCATATAGATATGAGCAGATGAACATGGTGTCTTGAGCTCTTAACTACATTCTAGGTACCCTTGATAAGAATTTAGGCCAAGAAGGACCATTATATGTAATTATATATAATTTTTTTTAATAATCCATCCTTAACTCTCCCATGGAGGTCATAAAATGGATTAGGAAGGTTATATGGTCATGGATGTGGAACTAGGCACTCTAAGGGTTTAGGCCTAGTTTTAAGCCTAATAAGATAGGATTGTGTATCTATGCCTATGACCACATATGAATTTTCATGTTGATTGTATGGATTTTTTCATCTATTTTAACCTTTAAAAAATATCTATATAATTTACAACTATCATCCAAAGCTCTGTCCTTCATCCTTCTTCATTCATATGCTCTACCTATAGTTTTATCTTGATTAGGAGTGCCCTCTATCTTTGACAAACAAAGGGAACTTTCCCCATTTTACTAGCCAATATGAATCCATAGGAGTATAATATATGTCATTAGGATGTTTTATACAAATTTAAACTACTTGGTCATGCTCCAAGACCCCTCAAAACTTCAAATTCTTCAAGACAAGCTTATAAGATTGATGACTGTGCACAAACTTTGAACTGACTGTAGGTTGAAGTCTAAAACTCAGTCTCCGCTTTATATCCTTAAATATTAAAATCAGATTAATATGTGTTAGACAAGTTTGAGTATTTTTTCAATGTTTTCACCTAGTTAATACTTTTTCCAACCTTTCAAACCATCTCTCTCCACTAGCCTAGGTTAGTCTACAGACTGAGTCACATTGTAGGTGGCAATTTTATGAGAAATAAGGACTCTTGTAAGTGATGACCTATGTGAAATCATTGTAACTAAAATAATTTAATTTATCCTAAGGTCATTAATGTCATATTCCACTCAAATAGAGTCACCTTGTCTTGAGTCATATAACCATTGTGTCACTAGTGTGTTGTAAGATCATTTTGGCTTCAAGAGGACTATAGCTTATTGAATGCCTACAATGAAAATTTGATTAAAATGGAAGCTTATTTACATTACCTTTTATTGACAAAAAAACCACTTTCTTATGTAAATACATTATATCTAGGCATGGAATATAAGATATGAGCTATTAATCCTATCTAGACCTCAAGACACCTCACCATGAGATGACCTAGTGTAGGAGCGAAACCTGATTTAGAGAAATTAAGGTAAAACTTATCAATTGCAAATTTCTCAATTTGTGGACATGGTTCTAGGTCTATCTACATATAATGATCTCATCATTGTCATAATGATAATATCAATTCCCTCAAACTTGATTAAAGGTCTCAATTGATTTCAAACATCTTCATCTCAACACTCTTTTACCTCTTTTAGATTGAACTTAGGCCACTACTGGACACTACCTATAGGTCTATATGATATATAATTGTGTATGTTAAATTGGTTATCATAACCAATATATAACCCTTTGAATAACTCAATCCTATTTTTTTCACTTGAGAATCCTCTCAAAACCTTGAAACCTTATTGCTTCATCAACATGACTGATCAAGGTTTAGTTTCACTTGAATGTAGGTGATAGTCACAAAGAGATCTGACTATGTGCTCTAATTGTATTATAAGTTATACCTTACCAAAATTAGGTATCTCAATGGTTTAACCATGTTGCTTATGATACATGATATCATATGGATGTTTAAAGGTTTCAAACCTCAATAACACCTCTATATAAACACTCTCACACAGTCTTGTAGGTGACTGTTACATGGCTTCTTGATTATGCTAAATGTCATAGACTTTGCACTTCTAACCATGACCTTATTGAGACTGAAATTTCAAATTATAAAATTATCACCATGTAATGAGTTATTGAATACAACATATCACCTTTTTTCTAAAGACCAATATAGGAAAATAAGCTTTGCAATTGTGATAACAATGTCTACATACTTCAATGAAATCTTCTACTTGTAAAATGAGATAGGCCTTATTATTAGTTCAAACCCACACATGAAAACTACATTTAAAACCTTATAATAATTATGTACATACAATTTAAGATCATGTACCCACTCAATTTTCTTGAATCAATCTAAACAAATAAGAAAATTGAAGCCATTGGGGATGTGTACACAGTTTGAAGGTACTAAAACTCTTAGTGATAGTTCATGAAGAATAGACCACCAAACTATAAACTAATTACATGAAGTTTTAATACACAAATACTAATTTCATCCACCAATTTCTCTCTCTTAAATTATGCTCCACCTGTTTGTACTAAAGGAAAATTATTGACCTATTTGAACTTGTCCAAGAGAGCAATGAGAAAAGAGAATCAGTTTTGCTCAATTTTAGGTCTATCAAAGCTTCCAAAGCATGAAATTTAACTATAGGGTTTGAAAGGACCCTATTTGAGTCTTATCATGTGCCATAACTATTTTATAGGTCATACATCTGCATAAAACTGCCTAAAACTACCTAATCTTCTTGGATGGATGTTAAACCTATAATTTGTCAATTTTATAATAGTTTTTATAAATATTATTGACATGTAGGATGTTATATTTCATTTTTACACCTTTTTATTTCATGAAAACCATACCACTTCATTAAATGACTCAAAAGGTGACCTTAGATGACATAAGACCAATTTAAACAAAAATGACAAAGATAAAGCATATTATATGACCTCATTTAAGACCATAGGACCAATTTTATAAGAAACCCTATGAAAAGTTTGAAATATATAATGGGTTTACCTAATTTAAATTAGGGTTAAATTATTCAACATTTTGGTAATTTACTAGGAGTAACAAGCTAGTTATGCTAAAGACTAGTAGCTTTTTCCTATCCATTGGGCTATGGAGTCACCTATACACTATGATTGACACTGAATTGTCTCTAAAAGGATATAAGAACACTCCAAACAATAGGAAATAAACACACAAGACAACACACAAAATCAAACACACTTATGTTCTCAAGAACACTTAGGTGAAATACACACAACATAAGAAAAACACACCTAACCTAATATGTATAAGACTTCAAACATTTGAGGTCAGGAACAATTCACCATTAATTCAACTAGGGTCAAATATAATGCCTCTTTCATAATTTTTTTCTAAAAAAGCGTACCTTCATTCTATTCATACTTATCAATCAATGCTTGCTTATGTAGATGGTTAAATAACTTACCATCTTTAGATCTTCTACTGACCACAATTATGTCATTTAGAGCTCTCATGAATACACCATCTATCCCTCTAAGAGTCTTGTTTGATCTTGTAGTCTTCTTAACCTATGTCATATCCACTTGAAACTTCTCAAATTGAATCTTGGGAGTCATCAAAGTTATCTTAGCTTCACTCTCTTCTAGGACATGCTGCATCTAATGTTTAGAACCTTCAAACTATTTCTCTTGTTGCTCTAATATGTCAGAAAGTGGTTCAATATCAGACTAAAGTTGAGATTGCTCCTCAACCACACACATTTATACCTTATCCTCATTGTAATCCTTCATGATTGTATCCTTTTTAATAATGGTGTAACACTCATACTCATGCTTATTAGGACACTCTCCTTCATGTTTATAAGGTCCATCAACAAAATTACTATCATATTCATGATTCTTAGGAAGGGGAGTTGATTTACTTAGATGTTATAAATATTGAACTATGGCATGGAATTGTTGCCATAGGTCATATTATTCTTCATGGCTATCATATTTATGAGATGCTCCATCTTCTGCAGGTAGAATGGTATTGACTTCCTCATTATCCTGATCTATCATACTTTGAAAAAAATTATCATGCATATAAATAAGGTAATTACCCTCAACAACTTGTTGAAAATAATTATCAATGCTTGCCTTAGAATGTTCATCACATACTACATGGATGATGTATGTGCAAAGGTCAATTTATTCAATGAAAGTGTATGGATCATGTCCATAAGTGTCAAAACCATACTCATATAAGAAAAAGATAAAAGATACCTTCAAGTTTGGAAGATGCTCCATCATCCTTAGCATACTCTTCTTGATCATTGATGGTGCAATTCAGGTTAGACCTTGCTTTCACATATGGCTCAATATGAAACTTAGCCAATGGTTATGTCCTAATAGTCACTTTTGATCCATACCTTTTCTTGAAGGCCAACAAGGACCAATCATATAAGTGATAGCCCCCTATCTTGGTAGTGAAATCCCTTGATAAGTAGATAGTAAAGTGTTCAGGTAGATCTACCACCACTATATCTTGAAGGATAGAAAAACTTGGATAATCATGAAAGAAAACTCTCAAACCTTTGATGAGCCCCACTGACTTAGCTAGTGTCCCATAAGTTTATATTACTCCCTTATTATATAGATCATATTTTAAACCCAATTTATCTACCAAAATATTAGGCATAACTGAGGTACTTGCCCCACTATCCACAATGCAATTGTGAACAAGCTTGTCTCACATAATGAGAGTGAGGTAGAAGGTTGGGGTTTTTTCATATTTGGTAGAGGGTTAAAAAATGTGAGTATGAGAATTAGTAAGGGCTAAATAACCATGTATAAATGGTTGAAGACTGATGTGAACTTGGGACAACTTCTCTTGAAGAAGTCCCTTTTGGTCATGCATGTGGAACACTTCCCAAAGAGATATAGATGTTTTAACACTCTTCAAACAATCAATAATATTCAAAGTAGGAACACTCACCTATTCTTACATTCTTGAAGTAAATAAGTGCCTTGAACTTGAGGCAATGGGTAAATTTGATTGATCCTTCTTATATTCTGATTCGAAATAGGTGCAGAAGTTGTAGGGATTGTCACACTTGCATTCATACCTTGCTACCTTGTAGGAGGGTTAATTGAACTTATTTAAACACCATGAACATTTCTCAAATCCTTTTTTTTTTTAAAATCTGAAACTAAAGTACTATGATTGAGGATAAATGTATCTTCCACTTTAATTTTTGCAAGGATCACTCTTTGAGGATGCCATTCTTCATTTGTTTTTGCTTGCATGAAGTTCTCATCTTCTATTGTCAATTAAGGAGCAAGTCCTCATTTAAAAACCAAGGCTTGTACTCCATCTTAATTGGCATCCATCTACTATCCTTGAGACTTCCATTATTCATTTTGAACCAAGTTACTATGGATTGGGACCATAGCTCTTTTGTTGGAAGTAGAGGCTAGATTGTATGCATTGGGTGGCCTATTGAAGTTAGGATGTCCTTATCCTCTCCCTTGACCATATTTATGAGATAGAAACCTATTTTATTGTGAATAATAGGTATAGGGATTTTTATTAACTCCATATTGTAGATTTAGTTGCCTAACTTGATCTATAAAGGCATTATATCTTGCTTCCCAATCACTAGTATCCTCTACCTTCTTTGGGGTAACTCTAGACTTTGTGTTTACACTTGGGACTAGAGAAAAACTTTAAGAAGTAGGAGACATGTTAAGAAGAAGAGACATATAATTTTTTAGGGAGTTTACCATCTTGTATTAGGCCATTCTCAGCTCTAATGGCTATTTCATAGGCTTCAGGCAAAGTGTATCCACCCATAGACTGCAACATATGGCTTTATTAGTCCCAATAGCCCTTAGATATGTAGGGAAAACAAATTTGTTAGGAGGTATTTTGGGAGGGGGTAAACCATACCAAGTTATTTGAAATATTTCATTGAAGTCATGAATAATATCTTTAAGACCTCTTTGAATCACATTTAGCTGGTGAATAAGTAACATGTGATCATTTTTATCCTCAAACCTTTGGGTCAACAACTCTCCAAACTCACCATGAGTGGTGATACATACTCCAAACAATGTCCTATAACAGTCAATGGATTTTCCCCTAAGAGACATGATAACTAACCTAATTGTAATGTTAAATTTAGTGACACTATGAAAGTTGTAGAAATTAGAAATGTCTCTACTATGCTCACTTGGGATGATTGGACCTTCCCCATTGAAAGTGGGAACACTCTTGGTGTCATTGGGAGGGATATCATCATATGCATTGGGGTGTATGGTATTTTCAATGTTACAGGCTGTGAAGGCATGCTACCTAGCCATATTATCCTCAAGTTCCTCTTTGATTTCTTGGTCTTCTTGGCTTCCAAAGACATCTTGCTCTTTAAATGTCAATATAGGTTGAGGATGTTGAAATTCAAGAGGAAGTTCAGGTTGAAGGAGTGGGTTTATAGGGTTGTTATCTCTACTAGTAATTGACCTAGTAAGGACCATGAAGTATGGATAAAAATAATGATAAAACTTGGCCTAAAACAAGATATTACCTATAGTGGAGTCTTAAAATGTTGAGTAGAACACCATATGTAGTTGTGATGTTGCTAAGATCAACATTCACTTTGACAAGATGTACTTGAGACAATAATCCCACTAGACATGCCTAAAATATTGTCACTCAATCTTGAATCTTAGAGAGGTTGTTCAGGTCTTCTCTAGATTGAGTGAAACATTAGATTACCATTAGGCCTGTGGGTTGCCTATAATAGAGGTAAATCTCTAGGTTTAAGGGATAGCTCTCAAGATTAGTCTTTAATAGCTTATCACCTATAATATTTGTTTAATTAGATGGAAAAGGATATGAGGAAAATAAGAATTAACCTATGATAATGAGGTGATACACTAGATAGATCTCCACTAGAGTACTATACACTTTCACTATGAAACATGACTAATAACTATAGTCTCAACATCCTAGATTGGTCTAATATAAGTGTTTCAAACATGAAGGTGATATGAATTTTACTTTTGAAGGTGAGTGAACATGAGGTCATATTGCAAACACTAAGTCTAATATTTATACTTAGAGATAGATAAATACACTTGACTACACTTTATGTGCCATGTTAGAGGAAAAAATACTTGCATTAAACATGGAAGAGTAAATAAGAGACAAGGGTAGATACTTATCACTTGTCATGCCACTATACACCACTTCACACACTTAGAAAAGAAGATATGAAATCAAAATCACATTGGAAATATTTATTTCAAAGGCAAAAATAGTATGTAAACAAGCAAAGCTTTGTCATATCAGGTGTGGATTTTTTTATTATAAAGCCAAAAAGGCTTGCATTTATAGAGCATATGAGAGGAGAGAGAAGGAGAGAAGTGGAAGGGTTACAAGGATAAGTGTCAAACTATGAGAACCAGTTACATTTTAATAAAATGATGTGTGAAAGAGGTCATGAAGGTCTTTTGGATAAATGTCAATTAGAATTGCATCCTTCTCTTGAAATTGGCATAGAGACCTCAATTAGCCTTCTTGAAACTACCCTCATGATGAAGCATCACTTGACTGATTAAAAATGAATTAGGAATTATTTGACACATATGTCCTAGCATGGGAGGTTGGAAACAAGTTTTTTAACCTTCATCTATGCCCTTCAACTAATGACTTCCCTTTTGTCACTTGTCATTCATTATCTGTAGTCATTCATCACTAGCCCTCTAGGTCTATCTTCACACTTGTCACCTAAGTGACTTGTAGATGATCATAGAGATGAATTGAAAAGGTGTTAGGACACCTATTAAATACATATTTTCCTTCCATTCTAGCATAAATACCTCAAAAGTTTCAAAGTCACTCTTCTCACTCTCACACTTAGGCAGTCATTTTGCCCTCTCATCGTCTATTTAGACTGCCTGCAATGAATGGTCTAACAGAGATCTCTTCATGCATAAATATTGTGATAATTGAGTTTGATAAGTTGAAACATGTCCCCATAGACCTCCCTCAATGGATCTTACTTGTCTATTCTCCTTTGTACCTATAACATATTTCAAATCCCATAAAAGATAGAGAAGTAGGCCTGTCCATACAAGTGATAGTACAAAATAATTAGATGGAAGAGAGATTGAGATAGTGATATACAAGTGAAAATAATTTTTAAGACCAATTTACTCCATCTAAATGTATTTACCACCATATCTTCTCCATCAGGTCCAAACTAAGGTTTTGAGAGGGTTTTGGGTGTCTTGGATTGTTAACAATGATTCATAAAGGTTAGACATCCAATCCTTGAACCAATTACAAAAATATTGATTTCATGACCCTCCTCAACTACCCCTATCTATTTGAGGTCTCTTGAATAGTGTCCATACAGATATGAGTAGATGAACATGGCCTCTTAAGCTCTTGACTATGTTCTAGATACCCTTAATAAGAATTTAGGCCAAAAATGACCACTCTATGATTACCTAAAAAAAATGTTTCTAATCCATACTTAACTCTTCCATGAAGGTCATAAAATGGCTTAGGAAGGTTATATGGTCATGGAAGTGGAACTAGGCACCATGGGGGTTTAGGTCTAGTTTTAGGCCTAATAGGCCTGGACTGTGTATATATGCCTATGACCAGCTCTGAATGTTCATGTTGGCTGTAGAGATTTTAACATCTTTGTTCACCTTAAAAAAAATCTAGACAATGTCCAGCTATCATCCAAAGCTCTATCCTTCATATTTCTTCATTCATTTGCTTTGTTTATAATTTTGTCTTTATTGGGATTGCCCTTTATATGAGATAAAATAAAGGGAAATTCCCTTAATTTCTTGGCCAATTTGATGCCATGGAAGTTTGAGATAGGTCATAATGATGTTATGTAAAAATTTAAAAAGCTTGGTCATGCTCCAATGCCTCTCAAAATGTCAAATTCTTTAAGACATGCTTATAAGACTGATGACTATGCACAAACTTTGAACTGATTATAGGTTGAAACTTGGTCTTTGATCTCTCTCCTTGTGTATTATAATCACATGAAGATGTGTTGGACAAGTTTGAGGATGGTTTAAATGTGTTCACCCTCTTAATACCTTTTCCAACCTTTCAAACTGTCTCTCTCCACTAGCCTAGACTAGTCTATAGATTGAGTCAAACTATAGGTGGTAATTTTAGGAGAAATAAGGACTCTTAATGGTGATAACCTATGTAAAATAACTATAAATAAACTCCTTTAATTGATCTTGAGGTCATTAGTGTCATCTTCCATTAAAATATAGTCACCTTGTATTGAGTCATACAACCATTATGTCATTGCTATGTTGTAAGATCATTTTGGCTTCAAGAGGACTGTAGCTTACTAAATGCCTACAGTGAAAACTTGTTTAAAATGGAATATTATTTAAATTAGCTTATCTTGAACAAAAAATCACCTTCTTATGTCAAGACATTATCTCTAGGCCTAGAATATAAGAGAGGAACTATTAGGCCTGTCTATACCTCAAGACACCTCACCATTAGATGACCTAGTGTATGAATAAAACCTAATTCAGAGAAGTTAAGGTAAAAATTCTCAATTGTAACTTTCTCAACTTGTGGACATGGTTCTAGGCCTTATAATTGTACTTCCCATGACCCTACTCCTCCCTATGATTACATATTGACGCATCTACAGACTATCAAACCTAGTTATCCCACTTAGATTCATAGGCCACTTGCTTGGACCTCTCTCATATGATATTCTCACCCCTTACACATCCTTAGTCCATCTTGGTTCTTTCTCACACTAAACAAACCATCTAGGGATGCCTCGAGGCCCTTCATGGGACTTTTTGACCACCCTAGTCCTTTGTTTGACCTAGGTTGCAGCTTAGGGAGGAAACACATGGCCTAGACCACACATTTATTTCATAAAATCTATGACCTAGGCTATAACCTAGGTAGAACATGTGAAAAAGGCCCCTATTTAGTCCCAAATGGCTAGAAATGACTAATCTTTTGTGGGTTGGCAGATTAGGGTTAAGTTATATTGGCATTTCCTCATTATTTGACCTTTTTGATTCACTCTCTCTTCACTTTTATTGTATATATACTATTATCTTATCCATTGATCATTCACACTCAAAGCTTGGCTGCCTCCCTAAATCTCTCTTGGTTCTTGCTTGGCACAATAACTTTCCTTATGAAAAGGGATGGCATACTCTATTTCTATTTTCATTGATGATTATCTTGGCTATTGATAGTGTTCCTAAAGCTTGTGGTTTTTCCTTACCTCCTCAAGAATCCATTGCACCTGTCTCTTATGCTCTTTGCATTGACTCTCATAGATTGGTGGCTTCTCCTTCACCTCTTCCATAACTTTTGGCTCTTGGTCTGAACTCAACTTACACATAGCCTAATCTTCTTCCTCTCTTGCCTCTAGCTTGGATAATTGGTTGGTATAAAATTTTCACATCTTTTTTGAATTTTATATGAGGACACTTTGCTTTGAAAAGTTAAACTCTTTGTTTATTTGTAGTAGTATACATGTTAAGGTTTGAATTGTTTTAACAAAATAGTTGTTTTATGCATTGCTTAGAGTAGTTTCTAAAGTTTTTTACATTTGTACATAAGTAGAGAATATTTTAATTACTTGAAATATTCCTTTATTTTATGACATTACTCTCTTTAGAATTTTTCTTCATTGCATATTAGAAATATACATGCTCACAATAAACTAGATAAACTTGCTCAAACATTCTCTCTCTCTTGCTAAAACTAGAATATTGCATTAGTAGAAAATAATAGTGTTACTTTAGAAAGATAGCTCAAATATAGAATAGGCATTCTCTTGAACCTTTTCTTGAAAAACTCTTTGCTTCTCAAAATGTCTGTCATTGGGCCTCAAAGTGCTTTAGTTGCTAGATTTACATTCTATTTTCTATCTCTTTTCATTCAGTATTATTGATTTTATATTGTTTATGCAATCCATAATATAGTCTTAACTTCTTACTTTACTATGGTTGGATCCATTATAAATGCTTGCCTACTTTGTGTGCTTGTCCATGCTATCCCTAACCTAGTTTACAAGTCTGTATATAGCTTGGTGCAAGTTGGCAAACTAGATAGACACTATAGACCTCATGTAGCCCATATAACCCCTAAGCCCTATAACTTCTTAGTGGTTTGATTTATCACCTTATCAAACACTGGTGGTTTTATTTAGATTTTTAGAGCTACATTCTAACATTCTCAATGGGATATCATATATAGTCTCATGCTAGTTTTATCCTGTTTATAGCTCTCTTAGATAACTCCCCTTTATTAGTTGTTAGGCTTTACTTTTAGTTGTGTTTCATCTCGTACCTTGGTTGCTTTTTCTTTTTTTTGTTTTTGTTTTATTCTCTCTATTGGTTCTCCTTTAATTTGCCTTTTTTGTTGTCTTCTATGTTTCTCTTATTTCATTACACCTATGGATTTGATTTAGGGTCTCATCCCTAAGCTCACTCATGAGAAGTCAAAGCTGCAATGGAATGCCATAGACATCGTAAGAACTAGGAATTTCCCTCGACCTAGCATGGTAGTGTACACCCTCTCACATTGAAAGGGAACAAGATTGTTAGGACTATAACCAATAAACTCAATCTCTTTTTTAGCAGTCTAAGCTTCATTCATCTGAGGATGTTTCTGCTCATCCTCATGCTAATTTATAGTTACCCATTTGAGGTGATGTGGATCCTCTTGATTGATTAGGTCTTGATGAGTTACATGAAATTATTGATAATTATCGTAGATGCTTTCAACTAAATGAAGTGCATCCTTATCTTCCTAAGAGTCAATGGTGTACTTCCCCTATTGATAATTCTTGTGTGAGTTCTCTATTTGTTTCTTAGATGAAGACTCTTACAAGAACCTTTCCATATCCATGTTGTGGATCATAGGTATTCCCACTCAAGAAGATATCTTCATTATGAGGATTCTTACCATCCTCATAGCCCTTATTTCATAATTTTTGATGAGCATGCTAATTTTGATTGTCATTTACGAACTAGAGATCTACGAGATGAATATCAAGAGCTTTAATGGCCACTAGTTAACCCTCATTTGATGGAACATGACTAGAACCATGGATAGTTTGGTCACCATGACCATTTATAATAATATGCTATGTCTTTCCATCAACCTCATGGGGACCATCATACCTCCCATGGCCATTCCCCACATAATGGTAGAGATGATTTCTATTATGACTAGCCTCCTTATTAGGAGCCACCTCAATATCATACCCACTATGATCATGGTTATGATGATTTTTATGGGCATAAGAAACAACATTACCATCATGAACCCCCTCTTAGAGCTCATCACTAGCCTACTATCAATCATGATTATAAGGATCTCCATCGAAATCCTCTAACCCCTTGGGTGTGTGTTATTCCCCTTCCTACTTCTATCCTTAAACTACCTAAATTCAATGGGACTTAGGACTCCAATCTCACAGACCATATTACAATATTAGTGATGGTGTGTATGGATTGAGAATAAGATAAAGGTATGATGTTGAAGTTATTCGGTCATACTTTTTGAGTTAAATCTCTTGTGTGGTTTTAGAATATGCCTCCAAATTCTCTCTCTAGTTTCCATCTCTTTTTGGATAATTTCCTTCAATATTATGATATTTATAGACCCTTTAACCTTGGCATCCAGTCACTCACCTCCATGGCATAGGCCAAGGGTGAGTCAAACTTTGATTTTGTGTGTAGATGGAATTCAAATATTTATACATGTAGGAATAGGTTCTCATATGACTAGCTTTATGATATGTTCACATGAGCATTAGGGTAGGAGGTTCACATTGAGGTCCTCAAGTGTGAACCCACATCTTATAATGAAGCTATTAATAAGTGTCTTAATATCAAAGTATTTGAGGTGTGTGTAGGCATGCAACCTATACATTTTCAAAATTTATCCTCATCACATGATTGCAACCATAATGTGACTGACAATGGTGTCATTGATTCTCCTCCTAAGAAAAAAGACAAGAAAGACAATCATGAGGTGAATGCTTTGAGAAAGAATCTAGATGAAAAGAAGGATTTTAAATCAATCACAACAAAAAAATAGATGGTGTTTCCTTATGACCCTACCAAGTTTTGTAATTACCATTGGATGAAGGGGCATAATGATGCCAATTATGCTACTTAAAATTCTAGTGGGCAAGCCTAGCCTCAATCTCAGATTTATCCTCTTGTAGAGCCCAAATGTAAGTTGGATGTGTTCAAGGAGCCTTTACCTAACCACTACATGGAGAAGAAGAAAAAAAAAAGAAATCAAAGGCTAAGGCCCCATGTTCTCCTTTTTGATCTTCTAGCTCTTTTTATTCCTCTTCCTAAACTGACCTAATAGGGAAAACCAAGTATGAGAGTAGACAGGTCATTTCTACTATTGACATCACTCCTAATAGGTATAAGTGCTTTGTCAACATGTGTTTTGGTTAGGCCATCAAGTTCATTGGAGAGACTAGTGGTGTTGGGCCTTCTATTCAACCCATAGGGGTAGGGAATCTTAAATTTAGATTTGGCTTTAGGCATAACATCCCTCCCCAAGCTAGATAATTTACTTACTCTATCATAGAGGAGTTACAGGGCCTCTCAACTAAGATCTCCATTTAGGACATACTTTGACTTTGCCCTAAGAAAAGAGGCATCATCTTCAATGAGATTAATATCCTTCATGAGGCTTCATTGTGTGATGATGTCAAAGTGTTGTTCAACTTTGACACATTTAAGCATCCTCATCCTCCCATTTTATCTTTCGACCTAGCCTCTTTACCTAATGCTATGATTCTTTCAAAGAGGGATTGGTTCCCTCTCTATATAAGAATTTCATTGATGATTACCATGTTAAATGGTGCATTATTGATGAAGGATTTACTTTGAATATCATACCCATGTGTGTTCAATAATCTCAAGATCAGTCAGAAGAAGTTATCCAATTCTCACCATAATTATATTGGTTTCAATAATGACATAGTTACATCAGTGGGGAATAATAAGCTCCATGTAAAATTTGGTCCCAAGATTTTTAAGATAGAATTTTGTGTGTTAGACCTTGATCTTTCATACAACATGATTATTTTCCATCCTTGGACCACTGCCATTCAAGCTATCACATTAGCCACCTTTTACATGGTTCAGTTTGCACATGAAGGTGAGGTTCACACTATGAAGGCTAAATCAAATCCCTAGACATTGCTATATGCAAATAAAAAGCCCTCAGGTAAGACTTTCACTGTCTCCTCATGGGGTTTTATAGATTTCCATACACCCCCATCTCTGAATCTCATTTTTTCAAGGATGAACATTATGATCTAGTCGAGTATAATTCATAGTTCATCCCTTTAGAGTCTACCATGCATTGGTTAGCTCCCTCTTCTAATCCATGACATCAGGGTGGATCTTCCCTTCTAAGAGATATATTTTAGGATGTCTCCCTAGATGTTGATCTTCTCCTCGTGTCATTATTTTTCCATCAGATTATTAGCTCTTTCAATGTATCTCTTATTAAGACTACCTGAGTAACTGAGTCTAAGCTTGAGTGTTATTTCATTCATGTTACAACACACAACCTAATCAAGGAGAGAAATGATTACACCAAACTCATGTAAGATTAATGTAAGTATCATTATCTCCTTGATCATTTTGGTTTGGAGATCTCTCTCATTGAAGGCCCAAATCTAGGCATTCCTAAGTGGATTTTCTCACAATTGAACCTGAGGTGTTAGACCAGTCACTCCTTATACCTAAGTGTTTTGAGGAATGAAATTCTATGAATGTTGAAGGATCTGTAGATATCTACCTTGGTACTTTAACAAGGCCAAAGATCATTAATATCAGTGCTAGCCCTACTCCAAAGGAGTGGGATGTTTTGGTCACTTTCTTACATAAATTTTTGGATGTATTCACTTGGGAATACATTGATATAAATGGCATGGATTTTGATGTCATTTTCCATAACCTTATTATGAATGATGGAGCCCTTAATATTTTCCAAAAGTAATGACTAATGGTAGAAAAAATCTCCCAGATACTCAAGGTTGAGATTGAAAAACTCATCTAAGTTGGTTTCATTTAGGTTATTGACTACCCTCGATGGGTTTTCAACATTATTATTATACTCAAGAATAACAAAGCAATTAAGATTTGTATCAACTTTTAGGATCTCAATATGGCTTACCCAAAGGATAAATTTCCTACTTCTTTGATCAACCATATTATTTATTCCACCACTGGTTTTGAGATCATGTCCCTCATGGATGAGTTCTCTAGGTACAATTAGATCTGGATTACACTTGAAGATTAACATAAGATGACATTCACTATCTCATGAGGTACCTTATATTATACCATCATGCCTTTTGGTTTAAAGAATGCTGGGGCCACATATCTACATGTCATGACCCATATTTTTCATGACCTCATCCATAAGATTGTTGAGTGTTATGTTGATGATATCATTGACAAATCTCATAAGTGAGATGAACATGTGAGAGACCTTAGGATCATATTTAAGCATCTCTGAGAGTATCACATTAGTATCAACCTTGAGAAGTGTATTTTCAATGTTTTTATTGAAAACCTTCTTAGATTCCTCATTTTATAGAGGGGAATTAAATTGGATATTGATAAAATTAAGGTGATCCTTATGATGCCTCCCTAATGCAATCTCATTTAGTTTCAATATTTTCTTGAAAGGCTCAACTTCCTTAAAAATTTTCTTGAGTATGCTCACAAATCCATACCTCTCACACATCTCCATAAGAACATGCCAATTTTATGGTTTGATAAAGTCCAAGTGGATTTTGAGGAATTAAACTACATGCTTCATAATCCTCTTGTTTTGATGGCACTTATTGAGGGGCACAAGTTCATCTTGTACCTATATCACTAATCTTTCCATTGAGGTCATGTTGTGTCAAAATAATGACACTGGTATAGAGAAAGTTGTTTACTACATCTCTCATATGCTAGTTAGAATTGAGCTCAACTACTCTCTAATTGAGCGATAGTGACTTTCTATTATCTTTGCCATGAAGAAGTTGAGAAATTACATGTTAGGTTAGAATACCACTGTGATTATCTAGTCTGATCTACTCTGATACTTGCTTAATATGATACACCTTATTGGTATCACTATGAGGTGGATCATACTTCTTTAGGAGTTTGACTTTCACAATGTTAACCAAAATTCCACTAAGGGCTTGGCCATGGTTGATTAGCTTGATGATTGCCCATTTCCCAAACCTAGCATGGATTTGGTTGATGATGTTTTTCCTAATGAGATGGTCTCTACAATTAACCATGTTGAGGTCTTTGAATGTGATTGGTATTGGGACATTGTCTATTACCTTGAGAATCAGTCTTATCCCATCGATGCTCTTTCTCAATAATGCTATCAGATTCATAAGTTGGCCATTCAATATGTCATTATTGGTGGTGTCTTATTTAAGAAAGGTCTTGATGGTGTGTAGATGTAGTGCCTCACCCCCAAAGATATTCATCTCATGCTGGAGGAATCCCATGGGAGTGTTTGTGGTGGTCACCTAGGAGGGTAGGCTAATGCTCAATGTATTCTTAGGATGGGCTACTACTAGCCCACTCTTATTAAGGTATGCAATCTAGTATGCTAAAAAGTGTAAGATGTGTCAAGTCACTAGGGATCCCATCAATGCTTAACATGCCTATTACACCCTATCTTAGCTCCTTGGCCCTTCTCCATGTGGGCTCTCAACTTTGTCAATGAGTTCAAACTAGCCTCTTATAATAGCTATCACTAGTTCATCACCACCACTGAATACTTCACAAAGTGGGTTGAGGCCATGCCTCTTAGTGGTATGTGTAGGAAGACCATTGCCAAGTTTGTTCTGAAATAACTTATTTGTAGGTTTGGGGTTCTTGTTGTCATCATGGTTGATAATGGCCTGGGCTTTTAAATCCTTGATATGTGTTAGATCATCAAACACTTTGGATTTAATTTAGTTTATCTTCTACCTATTACCCCCAAGAAAATGGGCAAGTAAAATATTCAAATAAAACTTTGAAGAAGATGCTTTTTTGCACCATTACCTATTCCATGAGGGACTAACATCTCATGTTCTATCCTACCATTTGGGCCTATCAAACTATCTTCCAAATGACTATAGGGGAAACCCCCTACTCACTTGTGTATGGGTCTGGGGTTGTTCTTTCCTTGGAGGTCTTGATACCCTCACTATGGGTTAAGACCTTTAGATCTCTTTTAGATGGGGAAGAATGTGTTGCTCTCCTTGATAATCTTGAGCAATTAGATGAGTGATGCTTGTTTCATGTAAATTTTCACTTAAGTTCAAAATAAAGAGAGAAAATAAACTCAATACAGGTGTGGTTAAAAAACTATATGGTTGTGAGCACGTTGTATCAAAATATTATGAATAACTCCTCTTTGACTTGGAAGGAAGACCTATAGATAAAAAAGCACTAAAGAAAACTTGTTTGTTAGATAGATAGGTGGGTGGATTTCCTAGTGATAGATAGATCCCAGAAGTGAGAGGTTCCTTAGGGGCTATCAATCCACATGTTTTAAACAATCAAGTTGATTAAATAAAAAATAAGGTACTTGCATCAATAATAAAAAAAGTATTAAAATTGAATACAAGAAAACTTGTTAGAAAATAGACTAAAAATGATCTAATTAGTGATAGACTAATTTAAATTAGTGTTAATGGGTCAAGGTATGTTTCAAAAAATTAGATGGGGGTCTATGAGTGGTCAAAAACATATAAAAGTGGATTTGGTTGGGTGTGGGTGGGTGAAATCAGCTTGTTGGCTTTTCTATCATAAGTGATCATCAACGGTTGGGGTGACCATCAGTGGTTAGGCCTGACTGTCAATGGTTAGGTCAAACTATCAACAGTTAACTATGGAATTTTGGGTTGAATGTTTTAGAAGATGATGATATTTTATAGATGAATTTTGGGAGTTAAGCAAGGGATAGATTGATTGCAAAATGGAATAAAAGCATTTAAATAGTGATAAACAAGTACTTGTCTCACCAAAAGTTAGTTGGGTGGGTGGTTGACATAGTCAGCCTATGGGTGGAATCTAGCTTGATTCAAGTAGAGTAATGGTACCTAAAATATTAGTTGAAAGGTGATGATGAGTTGGCTCTCAATAAGATGGTTGATAATGATTGATGATACTAATGATGTTGATTGACCTAAAAAATAAAATTCTTTAATGCTTGAGCTCTTGATAATTATTGTAGATATATTTGACCTCCCAGACCTTTTTATCTTATAGGC